>CM010610.1:26006380-26606380 GCA_003430845.1 Xanthoceras sorbifolium | reverse complement strand
TGATTGTGTATTAGTTTCGAATTCTTGTTTACTTGAAATTTGATTCTTGTTTTGCTGTAATGGAGGTTGTTGTCTACGGAAGATATTCAAACGTTGGTGGGAAATGGATGCCCTAATCTTTTTCGAAAAACTGTGAACTCGGGGAAAAGGTTGAGAGCTCACCTTCGACTGGACGAAGGAGATGTATGTTAATTTTACCTTTTCGCTGATGTTCATTTATCAAAAAACGAAATTTAATATACTTTATGTTGTGATGTTTCTATTTATTTTAATGCTGTTTTGATTTTTGAGCGGAAATACTTTGCGATGCAGGTATGCAGTGCTTGCAATTTACGAGGTTCTTGTGATAGAGCTTATGTTACACTGAAGGAAAATGAAGCAGCTGCCCGAACTGTGGATATAGTGCGAATACTGTTGTCTTACGCGCTGGATCCGCTTGTCGTTGCTGGAGGGGAGAAACCTCCTGGTAAAGAGACTGTAGAAGCATCTGCGAGGAAGCTGCTTTCAGATTTGATCAAATTGAGTGAGACAGCCCCTGACCCATCACTTCCAAAGCCTGCTTCAAAGTCTCCTCCAAAAAAGGAACAGACTGTCAATCGCCTTGATGACGAACTATCGCAAAATGTTGAAATGAAACGGGGTGATTGGATGTGTCCCAAGTAAGTTGCGTTAGAAGATTGTTTCTTCCTGTTGAACTTGAATTGTTATATATTGCGCAATGATATTAATTGACTTTTGCTTAGATTGCATTTTTTTTTATTACCTGGTCCTTGGGACTAACCTTCTCAAATGTTTTGAAGTTTGCTTCTGCAATATGATGAATCTAAATTTAGGTTTTTCTAATATCCCTGTTGAATAAGTGGCTTCATTAGGAAATCCTCGTCTTGTAGGTTGTTAATGGTTTCGCTTTGTTGCAACAGTTGAGTACTTCTATCATTTTAGATACTTAGGCCATTTTAGTGTTGATGGGAATTTAGTTTCTTTTTGTTAATTATAGGGTTCAATATTGGGAGAAAAAAGTCTTGGGATGTCAATTGCAAAGGTATAGGTTTAGACCTTCACGGGTGGCACTTCATGTGAAAAATGTTAAAATGGCAAGGACATCTTGAGTGGGATTAGTTCTTAATGATTTTACTATACGATTTCGAGCTTTCTGCGTGATACTGAACATTTTTTCACCTATCAAAATGTATTCATTTTATTTTTTTTTATTTGTGGGATAGCAAAGTGCTGTCAATAAAAATATTTTGTGGAAGGAGCTATTTGTTGTGGATATTTTATCAATCTAATTGAACTTAATTATTGCTTGGACTTAAAAACTCATTATTGGTCAATCCAAAAAATTAAAAATAACAAAAATTTCTAGTTCAGGTTTTAGGTGGAATTAAGATTCCTGAACATCTGTCTTTAACATTTGTGTTTCTTCTGGCCAAATGGTGCGGAGAGAAACTAATTCAAAGCATTTTCTGTAAAGTTATTTTATTTTACTCTTGGTTGCAGATGCAATTTCATGAACTTCTCAAAAAATATAAAATGCCTCCAATGCAAGGAAAATGGTCCCAAAAACGTTGGGGTTGTTGATGTTGAAATGAAGAAAGGAGACTGGGTCTGCAATGCGTAAGTTTGCAATCTTCCCTCAACTTCGTCTTATTTATAAAGGGGGAATTACACATGCCCTTGATATTTTGTATAATTACACAAATAGAGAAGGATTGGCCATATCGACAAACCTAACATTTGAAAATTGTTACACAGACATCCCCTACTATTAGATTTCAACTATTAGCGCCTAAAGGTCAATGGTCAAAAGTCCAAAATGTCCAAAATACCCTTATTTTTATTTTTTAAATTAAATAATTAATTGTTAATATATTAAATGATTTTAAATGATTAAATTTTTTTAAAAAAAAAAATTTGAAGAATCAGATTGCAGATGGAGCTTTTGGCTCCATCTCAGATGTGAGATGGAACCAAAAAGCTCCATCATTTGACGGCAGGCCATCGCGGTGGTTCCGCCGTCTGAGAAGTCCTTGGTGGCGGGGGGTTGGACCTCTAACAGGCTGCCGTTAGGCCATGGGTGCATGATGGGTGAGCCGATGGGTCAGATCTGTCATCTGTGCGCCTGCCTTGGTTGCAAGGATGAGTTCTGCAGCAGCAATCTTGAGTGTCTGAGGTATTTTTTCTTGGATGGGATTTTGCGTTGATAATTGTTGTCTTTAGGGGAGAGATTGTATGTTGATTTTGATTTTGCTCTTTTTTTTTTCGTTTTTCTTTTTTCTGGTTTCAAATGATTGTTGTGGATCAGTTTTTTTATTGGTGTTTTCTATATGAAAATTGGTTATTTTGTGGATTGATATCTAAAGCTGTTTTTTTTTTGTTTGGATTAATGAAGATGGTTGGATAATGTTTGATGATTTGGAAGTGGTAATGTTTGATGATTTACAGATGTGAAGTTGTTGTAGATGTAAAATTGATTGAATTTGGAGATGGTGAGGAGAGTTCATGATGAAGAAGATTAGCAAAATTTTGTCAATAAAAATATTTTGTGGAAGGAGCTATTTGCTGTGGATAATTTTATCAATCTAATTGAACTTCAATATTGCTTGGACTTAAAAACTCATTATTGGTCAATCCAAAAAATTAAAAATAACAAAAATTTCTAGTTCAGGTTTTAGGTGGAATTAAGATTCCTGAACATCTGTCTTTAACATTTGTGTTTCTTCTGGCCAAATGGTGCAGAGAGAATGGTCCCAGATACGTTGGGGGTGTTGATGTTGAAATGAAGAAATCTTCCCTCAACTTCGTCTTATTTATAAAGGGGGAATTACACAAACCCCTTGACATTTAGTATAATAACACAAATAGAGAAGGTTTGGCCATATCGACACAAATCTCACCTGACATTTTAAAATTGTTACAAGATATCCCCTACTGTTAGATTTCACCTATTAGCGCCTAATGGTCAATGGTCAAAAGTCCAAAATGTCCAAAATACCCATATTTTTACTTTTAAATTAAATAATTAATTGTTAATATATTAAATGATTTTAAATGATAAAAAAAAAAAATTTTGAAGGACAAGCGATCTGGTCCTTCATAGAGATGGAGCTTTTCCGATGTGAGATGGAGCCAAAAAGCTCCATCATTCGGCGGCTAGGCCATCTCCGCCGTCTGAGAAGTCCTTGGCGGCGGCGGGTTGGACGGCTAACAGGCTGCTGTTGGGCCATGGGTGCGTGATGGGTGAGCCGATGGGTCAGATCTGGCGCTTCCCTTGGTTGCAAGGATGAGTTCTGCAGCAGCAATCTTGAGTGTGTGAGTGATTTTTTCTTGGGTTGGATTTTGTGTTGATAATTGTTGTCTTTAGGGGGAGAGATTGTATTTTGATTTTGATTTTGCTCTTTTTTTTTTTTCTTCTGGTTTCAAATGATTGTTGTGGATCAGTTTTTTTATATGAAAATTGGTTATTTTGTGGATTGATATCTAAAGCTTTTTTTTTTTTAAGATTAATGAAGATGGTTTGATTATGTTTGATGATTTGGAAATGGTAATGTTTGATGATTTACAGATGTGAAGTTGTTGTAGATGGAAAATGTATTGAATTTGGAGATGGTGAGGAGAGTTCATGATGAATAAGATGAGTAAATATTTTTTAATTAATTTTTTAATCATTTAATGAATTATTTAATTATTTAATATATTAAAAATTAATTATTTAATATTAAAAAATAAAAATAAGGGTGTTTTAGATATTTTGCACCTTTTGACCATTGATCGTTAGATACTAACAGTTGAAATCTAACGGCAGGGGATGTCCGTGTAATAATTTTAAAATGTCAGGTGAAGTTTATATCGATATGGCTAAACTTTATCTATCTATATAGTTATGCCAAATGTTCAGGAGTGTCTGTGTAATTCCCCCAATTGTAATTTTTTTTTTAACCATATTGCTATATCCTATTGCTGTTATGTTACACGCGAAGGCAGCTGCCCTCCTTAATTAAGAGTCAATTGATGATCACGTGAGAATATTTTGTATTATGTTCTCATCAGTTCAAATTTCAAAGACTTGAGAATTTCGTTAGTTTGTCTAGAAATTTATTTTAGTATGGTTAAATGAGTAGTGGAACTTTGTCATTGATTGATCTTCTTGTCCATGTTTCTAATGTTGTCATTCATGAATGATGCTTATAGGTCTCAGAGTAGTTTGTTGTCATCAAGAATGAATTTTGCCACCTTTCATCTGGTCATTTTAATTCTCATTTATAAAATATGATTTGAGTTGATGAGGGTGTTTTTGGAGGTTGCATTTGGCAAAAAATTATTTTGTTTTAAATGAGCACAAAACTAGATCTCCCTTCATCCCCACTCCCTGCAGATGATAAACTAGCAACCTCTGATCACCAGTCACCACATTACTATCAATGTTATCATTGACTTCTTTTATCTGAATTGGTTACCCTATTTTCCTTGTCCTTTGACTGGTATCTTTTGTTGCCATTGCAGATGCAATTTCATGAATTTTTCTAGAAATATTCGATGCTTGAAGTGCAAAGCAGATGGACCAGAGAGGATTCATGAAAATGAGGTAGAAATGAAGAAAGGAGATTGGAACTGTCCTCAGTAAGTATTTTGTTGCCTGATTTTTATGCAAAGTTGACCTTCAAGTAACATTTGCTGTACCTTCATCTAATCATCATTTTGGCATTGAAGCTACATGATTTCCAACTATAGTAAAATATATTGGGGACCAAAAACAAAAAACTTGCTCTTTAGTTTCCATTCCAATGTTGATACTAGTAAATCTGGTCTGTTCAGGAATTGTTTACTCTGGAAGTTTTATTTTTTCCTCATTGGTCATCGATAAATTTTATTCTACCCTCAATATTTTCATCTCTGTGCAGGTGTGGGTTCATGAATTTTGCTAGCAATAAGAAATGTCTGCGTTGCCCTGGATCACGACCGAAGAGACAGCTTAATCCTGGAGAGTGGGAATGCCCTTCGTGAGCCTCTTTCTCTTTTCCTCATGGTTGATATTTGTTCCAAAGCTTCGGCACCATATTTTATTAACCAAGTCTACTTTCTGTTTCCATAGGTGTGATTTCTTGAACTACAGGAGGAATAGAGCCTGCCTAAAATGCAGCTGTGAACGCCCAAAAGGAGCTGCAACAGAATATGAAGAGGAGACATGGCATCGTCCTCGTTCATCAGATACTTACAAAGGCAGATATTAACTCATGTCATGAAGACGATTATCCTCCTGTCATATCATGATATAGTAGCTAAACCCATTCTACATGAATGCCTAAATATTTTGCTCAAATTCGGGTAAAAGTAGCATCAGTGACCTCCAATTAGCTTCACAGGGCTTCCACAGTATGTGATTTTGGATTTTTGGTCCTCACCAGTTATTTATGAGTGTACAGTATGCAAAAACAGCAATTTTGTTTTTATGGAATGTTAGATTTTGATTGTTTGACCTTCATTCTTATTTACCGTGATGATCGGTAAGTTTATTTATTTTTTCATGTCAATTATGTATATATATATATATATATATATTAAAAAATTAAAGGTTAAAATTGTTTATTCAAAGGATACGTCTAATTTGGAAGGGAGTAATATTATTTAATTCAAATTTCTGTCAAAAATTCATAGCAAGTGATGTGATAATGATTTGGTGTTGTTATATCACTTATTATAGGATAGTCCTAAAATCATTCGTCATTTTATTTGGAATAAACTTTCAGCAAAAAAAATTAATTATGAAAGTCAATTTTTTGAAAAAATAAATAAATAATGGAACTAATTTTTGTGTGTAGTTAATGTATCGGGTAAACACAACCGTTGGATTTCCCTAAAGACAAGCCAGCTGTTTTACACCGTTTACCGTGACATTACAACAACGCTAGCGATACCCATACGCTGCAAAACCCTAGTCATCAGCTGCAAAGCCCTATTTCTACTACACGTCTCTACACGAGAAACTTCAGTAGTACTAGTACACGCACCAAAGATTTTCTCCTCCTATCTCCTAACACAAGTAACACAACACATATCGTCCCGGCAATGATACCATACCAGTACTTTATCTCAAAGGCTCACACTCTGCAGAATCGTAGTCGTACAACGTAGATTTTTCTTTTAAACCCACGAAAACAATCACTCTCAGTGAGAGAGATGGTGGACAGAGACGACTACAAGTTTATGAAGATAAGAGACGCGATTCTCGCGATAAACCAAAAAGTGAACCTAATCGGCGTCGTCGTGGAGTGGGGTTTACCTAAACAAACCAAAGGCTCTGGTAATCCAACAAACCAAATTCATTTTTCTTCAATAGCATTCATTGATAAACTCTGCAGAGAAGAAACAAACACAAAAAAAAAGGCTATTAAAAAATGTTTCAAATTTGTAGCTCATTTTAGGTTAACTTCGGTACACTGTTGATTTATTCATTGATTTGGGAATTGTTGAAATCGATATGACGACTGGTGATGATGATAAAAAGGCCGGACTTACGGCTGCTGCCATTTGGTTTGGTAGTAGAATGATTAGCTTTCTAATTAAGGTTGCTGAGCCAGTTTGGATAATCGATTCAATGAAATAAAATAACAAAAAAAAAAAAAATCCCTTTTTTTTCGGTTTGCGAGTTTTCTTTTAAATAGATTAATTCCAGAATGATGGTGATATAATCTGTTAATAAAACATGGGGTTGTTGTTTCATCTTAGTGGAGGTTCTTTTCCTAATCCTAAGATTTAACAAAGTATTAATATTTTTGTATTATTTGGTAAAGTTTGAAGCATATGCCTTTGCTCACGAAGGTGTGAGCATTTTGTGGGTTTTCATGAACTTGGGAATCCAGATTTATTCTTTAGTTTGTGGTTTGGTTCCCTGCAGCCTGCTCTTCTTGTTTTAATACGCTTTTGTTTCACTTCTAGTATGAATGTAATCCATGCCTTCATATTTTGCTTCCATAGTTGTCTTTTTAATTTGATTGTGGAACTTTCATTTTAGTTTTGGTTACCATATGTTTTCTTGCAGATAGTTTTTGTGCACTAAAAGTATTAGATGAATCGCGCTCGACATTTGGGATTTCAGTTAATTTTTTTGCCGAAAATATGGAAAAGCTCCCTCGTGTTATATCAGTTGGGGACATAATTCAGCTTTCTCATGTTGTGGTATAGTTAGATACTGAGTTGCAAAACAACATTATTCTTTTTGTGCTGATTTTCTCTTCGTATTAGTACTTAAATATTTATGGAACATGCCCTGTATACATTGTGATTTTATCTGTTCATGTTTCATGTACATGAGAGCATTTGTCTTTGAAGGATGATTTGAGAAAAAGGGTGACAGGGTAAAAAATGACAGGAAAGAGCAGATCTGAAATTCTTACTTCCATTCTCTTATAACATTACTTTGTTCATATGATAAAAGTACACCAAGTGATAGTTTATAACAATTTTCTCCACATTTCCCCTTAAAGTTGGTGTTAAAAAATATCTTACACCAGAGATAGACATGGATGATATCAGGTGATGATTGTTTGCAATCTCCTAGGTAATGATATTGACAAATCAAATTGTGTGAATATTATTCTTTTGTACATTACCTGTTAATCACAATAGGTATGTTGCATAATATGGTTTCATTCTTTGATTTAATTGAAAATGTAATTCCTGTTATAAGCTTTCCTTGCTAAATGCATTAACCCCAACTTCAAGAAAAATAGAGGTGTCAAATAGGCCAGGCAGCCTGAGCCTGGCCCGCAATTGAGTACCAAGTCCGTGTCCAAGCCCTATGGTGGTGGGCCTGGGATGACAATTAAGGCCCGTTGCCTTGAGAGCAGGCTTTCATTTTGTCAAGGGCACAGTCGAGCTTATAAAATGAATTTTTTTTAATAATATTGCATACATGACAAATTAAAGTCCGGGGGCCACCCAAGCCTATCGGGCAAGCTCACTCCTAAAACCCTAAACCCTAAACCCTAAACCCTTGGGCAGGGCTCATGAGCAAGGCCCGGCCTCACCAAAAAATTTAAGGCCGGACTCCTACTCGGCCTCATGCCCGGTTGGACCTTAAAATTATAGGACGGTCCCACCTGGCCCATTTGACACTTCTAAACGAGATACTATGGAATCCTCAAGCATTCAGTCTTAACCATTCTATGAGATTATTTCTTACCCTCATCTCCTAAGCTTGTTGTCATTGAAGTAAATCTTCAACACGTATTTCTTTTGTATTACGCGAAGTGTAGCATAGAAACTGGGTGTGATCTGCTGCACTGTAGACATAATTATGGAACTGCACTCAAGAGGTTCACATTGTAAGGTTCTGTTGTCACTGATAGAATCAACCCCTTATACCCCAATTCAGTGATGCAAAAGTCTGTATTATTAATCCCGGATAAAGCTATCATTAGCTGGCCTTTTATCTTTTAATGTATTCATTTCGAGTAGTTTCCTAGTATATATTATCACTTGTATTCTTACTTTAATTTGATTGTATGGCTTTTATATTTTGAAATTGTCAACCTGTTTGGATGCAAAAATGTACCTAAATGTCTTCTCATCATGTTATGATAAACTAATGATACTAAGGTATTTGAAATGAGATGTACAATTCCTTCCGTCAAGCATAGTCCGCAACAAAGTCTGCATCTAACCCTTTGTTTCCTAACATCTGTAGAAGTTTCGCATTTCTTTCCTGTCCAAACTTCAGAATGCAGTTGAGGTCATATGCCATGGATCTTGCTGTATTTTGAATGTCTTCTCATGCTCCATGAACATCTTTCTATCTGACCTGATGGTTTCATAACTTTCTTGGAATTTCGTGTACAACTTGAACTTGGGAAGTCAAGCTTGTTAGAAATGATTTTTCTTGCTGTATTTTGAAAGTCTTCTCATGCTCCATGACCATCTTTTTATCTGACCTGATAGATTCATAACTTTCTTGAAATTTCATGTACAACTTGAACCTGGGAAGTTAAGCTTGTTAGAAATTATTTTTCTTCTAAGTACAGTCCCCTCAGCTTTTCTTTTGCATTATTAATGCAACTGAGCCTTAAGACTTACTATGTCTATAATACATGGCTTTTTCTTGTGGGCCTCTTATCAAGGTGAAACTTCTTGTACCTTAAGATGTAGGGTAAAGCTTTGCAGTTTTATCTAACATTGATATAGGAGCATCTGCAATTAGACTCCACTGTCTGTAGTTGGGGTAAAGAACTAGAAACAGTTTTAGGCTTTTGTCTATTATTTTTATTTTTGTTTTGGGTTTGTCATGTATTTTTAGGGTTTTTTAAAATGAATTGATTCCATAGAATCTTGTTCAAAAAATTAATTCCATAGAATTAAGTCCGCTAAGATGCCTATGCAGCATGTATATGTTTTTATATCTATACAATAACCACATTAGCGTTAATGATGCCGTGTCCTTACAGTATCTTTGCCCTCTTATAAATTAACCACATTAGAGTGTCTATTTTCAATTGTGCCCCTCTCTATTTATGCAATATTCCATTTATCATTCCTCTTCTTTGTCTCCTAGAAGTTCTGGCTAACCAAAAAGGCAATAGCCAACAGGTGTACATTTATGATCGGAATCATTATGTCAATATAATAATTGGAATCAACTGTAAAGAAAAATACCAAATCAAATTGATTTCATAGTTATCATATCGTGTGGAATCAAAGCCATTCTATTACTGTAGATAACTATGCAGATACAAAAATGTCTTGTATCTTAGATTTTTATCTAATCAGCATATTGCAGCTATCCCTTTCCATGCGGACAGTAAATATTATGATTTTTCATTTAAAAAATTGAAATTTTAGGTGAATTCTTATGATTGGCAGCACAATTCTGCAGATGAAAACTCACAATGGTGAAACATATGCTCTTTTCAACAAAAAATTTTCTTCTTTCGCTTTGTATGAAGGGAGAAATGGTGAGAACTTCCTTCCATATCAGGTTTCGCTGCGATTTCGCCAGAGAGAGCGGGACAAGAAGTTTATAGGAGGCCTGAGAAAATGGTTATCTAATTTTCAGCTTGGCGAAGGTATGATCTAGAATATACTACATTAATAATCGAATTGTTCTTTTCTTAATCATGTCAATTTTTCTACCTGCAAGCTATAGTTAAATGCTACTCTATTTAGATTAGGGATGGCCACTGTCTGGAACCGGCGGTTCCGGTTCCCCTAGGAGGGGGAACCCGAACCATGGGGTACCGGTTCTGGTTCCAGTTGCGGAACCGGCGGTTCCATGCCGGTTCCGGTTTCGAAAGTTTTTTAAAAAAATTAATTGAAAAATTAAAATATTCTAAAAAAAAATTAGAAGTATGTGAGGGAGGGGGTTTAATAACTTTAATGAATTGTTTGCTTCTCCCTCTCTATTTATATGCTCTTGCCTTTACAACACATTTTACCTTCCACCGATGTGGGATTCCTTATATCCTAATACCAGAACAACACGTTTCGTTAGCAAAACAAGAGATCCAAAATGTGCAACATTGTGTAGTTATATATACCTGTGAACTTCTTGAGCAACTAATTCAGGGCTAGGGTGTGCACTGGGAAGAGTGAGGTTGAGCATCAATGCTCCACAGAGGAGAAAATGAGCTCAAAATGGAGAATAGGACAATGCAGGGCTTGTTTTGGTTTATTCAGACTATGAGGGTGTGATGAAAGTCTAAAACCATAAACAACATTGGAGAGTAGAGGGAGCAAGAGGCTGGTATTAGGATATGATGAATCCGACATTGGTGGAAAACAAAATGTGTTGTAAAGGCAAGAGTATATAAATAGAGAAGAGAAGCAACTGTGAAACTGAAACATACTTACCTAGATGGCGTCAAAGTGGTATGTGGCCCAACAACAATGGTGGGCCACATACATACATATATATATATATATATTTATGTGGTCCAATAGTGTTGGGCCACACATATATATATTTTTTAAATTTGGAACCGGAACCGGCGGTTCTGCAGGTTCCGGTTCTTGCCGGTTCTGGAACCGCATGGTACAGTTCGAACCGAACCGTGGCCATCCATAATTTAGATGCTAATGAAAATAAAGTTATCAGTTACTGGAAATTGTGTTTAGAAATTCCTGTTTTACATTGAGATATGTCGGCTCATAAAAAATATTTGGATAATGTTACCTGGAGGTTCGGGAGTGTTTCTTGGTGTTTTACACTACATTCAAAACAAATATTATTGTCTTAATGAATTGTGATTCAGAAAAGAAAATTTTTTAGTTCATGTATCAATGTATCATATAGGTCTTATGCACATGTGCATCCATGCCTCCAAGCACTGATGTCTATGGTGATTTATAGCATTACAAAAGGTACATAAAAATATTTGAATCTGGACATAATTCAATGAAAAGCTTTAGGGGGCGGCTGGTTTAAGTAAGTTGATATCCTGAAGTAGGTTCTCTTTTCTTGGCAATTTTTATTTTTTAGTATTATTCAGAAAGCCCAAGAACTTTTGGCGTCTATATATTTATTCCGTTATATATTATTGATTGCATTTGAAATGAGTTAAGCTCAAGGAGATTCAATTGAATTAACCAAGACTTCAGTTATCATTGGGCCTAGTTATTTATTAGGGTATCTCAAGTTTACTATCTGTTGGTGAGACAAGTAGCTCAGCTTATTTCTGGCTACCAGCTCCAGGCGTCTTTCACAAATGCTCAAGCTTTAGTGGTATATTTCCCTGTAAGGGCGGTGAGTTCTTGGTTTATAAACTCTTATGTTTACCATGGTATGATGTTTGGTATATAAATTTATATTGCCGATCAATCAGTCTTTTCTGACTACCAGTCCATGGGCTACCCACATGCAATCAAAATAAAAGACTGACTTGTCAGGTGGTGCTAATTTTAAATTACGTCTATAAAACCTTCTATGCCTTGTTGTCTGTTATTATGGTGATAAGTTTCATATTGCTTAACCTGCTAAAATGCTTCAACTTTTGGGTGTGCTTGGTAGATTCTAGAAACATCCCGTTGTTAAGAGAGATCAAGAAAGGGGAGACCATTAATTTGGCTTGCAAGGTATTTAATCATATATTCGTACCCCTTTTGTAAGTTTGGGTATGGTACAGAGACTTATTATTTGAGAATTTTCATACCGATTGATTCTGTTTCTGCTTGATTAATCTACACTGCTGATTCTTGTACAACTTCTCAATGTTTTATTGTTAAAGATACTCCACACCTGTGAAGTTGCTGAGGGTGAGTGGATGGTCTTTGTTTGGGATGGAACTGATACTCCACCAAACCATATTCATAATAAGTGAGTTGGTAATTTAATTTGTTTGTTCTTGTAATTGATTTTTCATATTATTTTATGTTGTTTTTCTATAAAAGATTATCTAATGCTGTTAGTGTGAACTTTAGGCTGGAAGATGAAATGGATAACCAGCTTCCCCTACAGTCGGAGCCCTTTCCTTTGTCAAGGGATATTTTGCATTCGTTTCCTACCGTTGGAAGTATCTTGAGAGTGATGATAGACCAAGGCAACAAAAAACATGTTCTCCACATGCTGAACCCGGGTAAATGGATGATATTTCTAAATTTACTTTGTCAAGTGAATGCTGGATTATGGTATGGTGTGTTGACGCACTCCACAAGGCTACGATATATGCCAAGCGAGGACCCTCTCATATTAGAGCGCCAAAGGTGGTTGTTACATGCAAATACCTGTTTGTTTGACAATATTTCTATTATTGTTATGTACTGCCTTTTTTTTTTTTTTTTTTTTTCTCTTCTCTTATTATGCAGAAGTTGATGTACCAATCATTATAGTACATTATGTATAATTTTTATTTAACTCAGGCCTTTTGAAAAGCGGTTGGCAATGCAATATGGGCGGATGCCTTTCTGGAGCTTTCCTTGGATTTCACGAATCACAGGTTTTTACCTTTTACTTTTTTAACAAGGACACTTTTTTTAAACTTCTTGTTTATTAGTACTCTGATTAAGTTTACTGGCAATATCATTTCCATCACCAGAATTGTTGTGATATGCTGGTTTGTTTACCCAATCTTATCTTTGTTCAATCAGAGGTTGATTACAATGATGACAAGCCGCCATTTGTTACGTTGATGGATGTTCTCACCCATCAAAAGGTATATTTTTTTGCTAAATTTTTGTTATTATATATATTGTTTATAATCTTTCTAATTTGAGAATGTTCATGATCATCGTAGTGTTTTCCTTTTCTTTTTTTTTTTGTATTTAACTGTGCAGTAGAGGACAAGTGCTTGGTAGCCCAAGGTTTGAAGAGTAACATAATTCTGCTATATGATTTTTTTAATGTGAAATAACTCTTTCGTGCAACTATTATATTTGTAAAGTTTCTCCTTAGCTCTTGGGCTGCCAAACACTTTTTCTCAACTGACTTATATGTTTGCTTATATTTCCCAGTTTTTTTTTAGGTTATGTCCTGTAAGATGATTTTTTTTCTTTCTATAAATTAATATATTTAAAAGAATGGTATAGTTTCTCATAGTTCGAAGCTTGCACATTTGCTTATGTGTATTTGATATCTCGCAGGAAGTGCACAGGTCCTTACTGTTTTCTTTAGTATATGCCTTGAAAAATATTTTTGGGTTAGGTTCTCATGCATAACCTTCTTTTATCATATTGGTGAACCTATAGCACCCTATTTGTGGTTCCAAAAATTGTAAAATGCAATGGACTTATCTAATTTCCATCCAATCGGAAAAAAAAAAAGAAGCAGCATCTCAGTGCTTTTCAAAACAATTGAACCTTCTTTTAATCTCTTATGAGCACAAGTAAATTAAAGTCTTTAAGACTTTTAGTGGTGCTTGTATCTGGTGAATGCTTTCATTGTAAGAGTTAAGTGGTTTGTGTTTAGGAATGATTTATTAAACAGAAAATCTCTTCCCGAATAAAATCAGTAACCACTTTGTGTGAAAGCACCAGCTTTGGCAAGAGTTTTAAGCTATTCTGGATCATCCACCAGCATGGGTATTCAATTGGCTCCATGATAATGTAGCCATTGACACAAGAAAGCAATTTTGCCTACAGGAAGTTATTGCTTTATGTACATCTTAACAACATTTGTAATGTGATGACAGGTAACAGCTAAATTCAAGTGCACAATTCGGGTTGTAGCTGCCCTTCCATGGCGGGCTGAGGATGTTCGCTCACCTTGTGGGAATTACAGGATGAGGCTGACCCTAGAGGATCCAACTGCAAGAATCCATGCTTTTGTGTATGGTGAAGATGGGGTAAACAGCACATATTTCTTATCATGCATGTCCTTTTTCCATAAATCTTCTATTAACTTTTGTCAAAATTAAATTTTCTCGTGTAATCGCATCATCTCTCTGTTTAGGGTGATTTTCATTTTGGTCCCTAACTTTTGAAAAATTATCAAGTTTTTAAACCAGTTTCGTTTATTAGTATGATTGGACCCTAACTTTCTGGAAACGTATCAATTTGGTCCCTCTGACCAAATTTATGCCAGTCAAATTTAACAGAATTGGTAAAAAGATTGTTTTGCCCTTGACTCTATTTAAATGAGTTAAAATTATAATTTTGACCTTAAATTTTTTAAAAAGACTATTAATAATTAGAAGGGTAATATGGTCATTTCATTTTAATATTTAAAAAATATTTTTTTAATGAATCTCTACCGTACGGTGAAAATTATTTTGAAATTTAAAAAATAAATTAATGTAAAAATTAAATTTTTTTAAAAAAAATGAAATTCGAAATGGTGGAGATCCAACCAAGAAAAGCAAAAAAAAAAAAAAAAATTTCTGAGGTTGAAGTTCTGGGTTCGTTCTTCAACGAACCCAGTTTCTGGGTACTGGGTTCGTCTTCAATGAACCCAGAAAACCGCAAATTTTTTTTTTTTGTTCTTGGTGGAGATCCAGATTGGATCTCCACCAAGAACATCATTATTTTTTTTATGAAGAGCAAAAAAAAAAAAAAAATTTAAATTTATAATTTTTAGTTTTTTAAAAAAATTTCAATATAATCTTCACCGTCCATCAATTTTAATGGGCGGTGGAGATTTTCATTTAATTTTTTATTTTAATTTATTTAAAATTTTAATTATGGGTAGGTTAAAAGACAAAAATACCTATAGAACAGTTAAGTTTGACTAACGGTTGACTCATAGAAGGATCAAATTGATACGTTTCCAGAAAGTTAGGACCTAAGAATACCAATAAATGAAACTGATTTAAAAAATTGATATCCCAAAAGTTAGGGATCAAAATGAAAATCACCCCTCTGTTTAATGTCTATTTACACATATTTGCTTGAATATCCGTTTAATTTTTCACATGTTGCTTATATAACTGCCTGCCAGAACGATGAATCGATCGGTATGGTTTGAGTTTCCAGGTTAGTTCCTAGGATAATATTCATGCCATTTCATTTATTATGGCTGCTTGAATTGTGATATATTTTCTGCCACAACGCAGTAGAACCTTCCAAGTCATAAACATAAATTTCTTTCCAAGACTTGTTGATAAGCAACTGATAAAAATGTGATTTTCTTGATGTTCCTGGGGATCCTTTTACATGTCCTTTTTGTTCCCCTGTTTCCTGTGCTGACAATATTCATCTTTACTCTGAAACTGGATGCATAACTTAATGGTTTAACGTTCATTTCTATACTGTTGTGTTTTTTAGATTCAACTGGACTCTATCTTACTATCTGATTTTGCACTTATATCCATAATAGGTGAAATTTTTCGAGGGTTATCCCTCCTGTCAATATATTGAAAAGAAATCTGAATAAATTGCTTGGAGTCGCTGTAAGTGATGATGGTAAGGAAATCAAGGATGCTCCCAGAAATCCACCATGGGTACAGTGTTGCCTGAAATCTTATTACCTTGATAAAAATGACATATGGAGAAGCAGGCATTATAGAATATTCGATACCAAGCTCGTTGGTTGAGGAATTGGACAATCATCCATGGATACATCGTTGGAACCGGTTTCATCATATCATGCATTGCAGTCTTACGGGTAGCCGTCCATTAGCTGCTAGTGAAGCTAGGCAGTAGGCTGTTTTGTGTGTGTGTATTGCCCGTGTACAGATTTCTATTGCCTCCGATTTTGGTTTCAACGTTACCATTTAAGAACAATATTGCAAGAGCAAGCCAGCTCTTCAATGGAATTTTACAGGTGTTTAGACTGTACAATGAGTTTGAGATTGAATACATGTGATTCATATGGATTTTGTAGAACTCTTCTTGAATGTCGACCTTGAAAAAAGAAAGCTCTTCGTATACTCCGTTACTTTGATTGAATCCCAAACGGCAACTGAGAAACTATTTGAAAAGAAATGAAATGAGGTGCAATATATTTATGGGAACTGATAAGCGTACACGATAACCAAAAATAACCACAAATTCACCATGATGTTATAGGAGAAAGGAAATGGAGCGATTTTTTTTTTTTTTTCTTCGAAGAGGAAATGGAGCGATTTTACCATACATTGAGCAGCAACAATGCTATGCCCATATTAAGTAATTCTATCGTATAATCAATTTTCATCTAGAACAATGTTTCGGTATTTTATATATATATATATATATATATATATATATATAATTAACAAAACAACTAATTCAAGGAACTATAATTTTCACAAGTCAAATCCTCAAAAAACAAATGCATTTTAAAGATACCTTTAAAATGCCGAGGCAAAAAACGAATTCATCCTTGCCTAAATTTCTCTACGGTACACAATGTAAGAAGCTCTTTTCACTTGTAACTAAAAAGGAGCAGATGCCTGTACATTATATTGCGATAGATATTTCTAAACTTTCATAGTTGGAAAAGGTAGCAACTACCTTGAAGTAACTTAACACCACCAGTGCCACCAATTAATTGAATGCAGCAGCATGCTCATTGTGCTGGTTTGGCAAGACCGCCTCACCAGCAGGAGGAACTGCGTGCCTCCGCTGCCGCTCACGAAGGTACAAGACCGTTAGTAGACAGACAAAGAGAGTCAATATTGTCGCATTTCCTTCTTCCAAGAGCACATTCTCCACCCACGCTTCCACTTTTGGATAGACTTCAGGCAGTGAATCGATCACCCGGACCTAATAAATACACAACACCAGTTTCAGTTAAGAGTCCTGAGGATAAATGCCAGAGACGCTCTCTTATTTCCATTCCTTTTCTACTTTAAATTAATTTAAAAAAAAAAAAAAAGCAAATCAAGTATGATGGATAAACTACAAAATGGAGAAGCTGGCCATTCTTTTCAATAAAATTCTGGTAATCAATAAGAGCAAAATAAGCTTGATGAATTTCCAAAGTTTTGGCATCTTAAATATACAAAATTCTTTTCATTCCACTATCCATATAAAATAAAGGAGCATCAAGTTTATCAAGATTTATATGACGTGATTTATGTGTTGAAGTAGTTTGTACTGGTAATGACACAGCCGCCTCTCTTATCAACCAAAACAAGCTCATAGCCAGTTGACAAACCAAGCAGGATCATCACCACAGTGATTTGCCTAACTATGCTGAAAAAGGAAAAGATATAAGACCAGAAAGAGAATCACCAGGAAACTGTCCGCATAGTTCTTTCGTATCCACAAGCTTGTGAGGGCAAGTGTAACAGGCAACTTTGCTGAAGGATCAATCTCTACAGCTTGATCATAGTAACGTTTTGCAAGATGAAGATCAAGTGGAAGTCCTTGGCCATGCTCGTGCATGTACCCAAGATTGAACATGGCTTGCGCATTGGCTTGGGATCTTGCATGCATGTAAGCCTCTGCAGCACGTTCGTAATCCCTCTCAGTACCCTGAGAAAATAAAGCCAAGCAAATCAAAGAGTTATGAACTTAAAGAAGCACAAAAATTAAAGTTATAGATCCTGAAAGTAGATAACATCCTATATCTTGAGACACATACCCGACCATAATAATATGCATCACCAATCAGTAATGCTGCATGTTCATTACCCTGCTCAGAAGCTTGCCACCACAAAGAATGTGCACGCTGATGTCTTTCTGCATCAGTACAAAGTCCAGATTCTCCCATGCACATGCTTCGTTCCCCATATTTGTCAAGGATCCATGCAGCATTACTTTGTGCTACCTCATAACCAAGCTCAGCCATCCTTGAATACAAGAGGAATGCCTTACCCACATCACCTTTTAAGTATGACTCAAGAGCCCATCTAGACAAGGAACTCCACGGTCCTCGTTCTGCAACTAGTTTGAACAATGCAGTAGCCTGAAAATAAACTAAGTAAAGCTCAAATGTTTTCACATATTGATTTTTATAATTTTCATAAAATACAAAAGTTGGACAGTTTGGTACCCATATAGATATAACAATTAAGGTCTCCTCAAAAGCATACAGGATGGACCTCAACTCCATTACAAAAGACAATAGGACGTCACAATCATGCTATTCCAAATTTGAGAGACTTCCAAGTGATTTCAATAAAGAGGTTGGCATTTCAAACCACCAACCTTCCCATGTCAAAGAAAAGAGGTAATAGAAGATGAGCCCTAGGCAACCATCCAACTGGACAATAAAGCTGTAAGATCTGAGTTGGATATACAATTCTCTAAAATAGGGCCATTGCAAAAACAGCCAACAGACAATAACCAATTGTCCAATGTAAGAGCTTAAATACTAATTGTTGGATTGTATCTTATCAATAAACCTCAGCGATAAATAATAGTTTGACATGCTATCGATGATACTTTGATCTATGATAGATTTCCATCCTCACTCTGTTAGAATGTTACCATGAATCTCAACAACATATTAACATCTTTCATTAATTCTCTATTATCATTATAGAACAAACATCAATAGCAAAGCATATTTATGAGTTAGAACACATAGTTGATGCTTATAGCATGCAAACTCAGTCAGTGATCTAAGTTACTGGTGCACCATCAGGTTGGACCATCAACCCATCACCGAGATGCTTTGGAGCAAATGGGCAAGAAAATGACCAAATGGTATAACTGTCTAAATATTGTTCAAAGAAAGCAGGACCAGAAATGAGTTTTAAACACATTAAATCTAGTATCTACTAACATAAATATGATGCAAAACAAGTCAAACCAGAACTAAAAGCACAATACAGCTAAACTTACCATAGGGAGATTCTGCTTAAGCCCCACACCAGTGTGGAACATCTTTGCCAACTGGTAGAATGCCTTCTGGTGACCTTGATTAGCAGCCACTAAAAAATATTTGCATGCTAGCTTTACATCCCTTTTCACCCCAACCCCTTTATAATACATCACTCCAAGGTTGTAATGCCCGCCAATTTCCTCATGTCCAGCTGCCTTTTCAAAGTACTCCTTTGCCTGTAGTAGAAAGAATTAGTTTGTCCTAGATTCTTAATCATTAATACTGTTACAATTCTATTGCCAGATCTACTTCCAAATTAAATTTAATAGGAAGTCAGGTCAAGAAAGTTATCAAGACATGCACTTTGCTTTACAAGTTAACCGAGAATTCACTACATTAGCAACCAATAGAATGAGGAGAAGAATGCTTAGTACAACTTAATAGAACAAGTTGCTCGATGCTATTTTCTTTTAGATAGACTTAGAATCGCAACTTCGCAAGTACTACTGTGGAAGTATAGAACTGCATCAAAGTAAACTGACGTTATGACTGTACAGAAAGCACTATGTAGCTATTCAAAATTTTTCTCTGTCTTGATAACAGAATTTTATCTCACCATGTGGTGAACCGAGGGTTGACAAAAACAAAAACAGCAAAAGCTTGATACTCTATAGTTGAATCTCTATCAGACTATTTCAATATAAGTTTTATGCAATACATTAATGCATCATCAACCCTCACTAACAACCCACCACTCTTTCCAGCCTGTCCAACTGTGACTTATAATAAATATTGTTTAAGCTACAGGCATTGACAATTTGACATCCACAAATACGAAACTATTAAACAAAAATCCTAGATTGAAAAATATAAGCTATAGTTCTAAATAGAAAATAGAAAAATGTAGACCAAAACAAGCAGGGAGATAAAAAAGTTTAAAATCTACAAGATTAACAACACATTCAATACATAGACAAAAGCAATGGAACTTACTTTTGTGAAGTTCTTCTTGTCAACTCCATAGCCCTTGACATACAAATACCCCATTCCATTATATGCCGAATAAAGCTGCTGTCTAGCAGCAAGTGTCAACCATTCAAGTGCCCTAGTATAGTTCCTCTCAACACCTGCTCCTCTTGCATATATCTCACCAAGAAATTCCATTGACTGGGCCTCACCCTTGTCTGCTGCCTTCGAAAACCACGACAATGCCTTGGCACGATCACGCCTCAATCCTCTCAACCCAAAGTAGTAAAACAGCCCAATCTTGTACATGGCTCCAGCATTCCCTTTCTGAGCCTGATACTCCAAAATTTGGAAGGCCTCATCATCCTCCCCACGTGACTTCCTTAATGCCCCCTTATTCTCTTCAGCCCCGTTATGAATCCTAACGGGTTCAATCACTGGCGAATCCTTCGAAATCAAGAAACTATTCACAGCTATCTCCGCTAATTCCGCATACAATATAACAGCCTTGTCATGCATCTGCAACCAAAAATCAAAATTGAAATCATCTGTCACAACAATCTACACACTTCAAATTCTAAAACTTAAAAGGAGAGCTTCTCCAGTCAGTACCCTCGTGATGTGGATTTTTATCACTTAACCAACTTTTCATCTTACTTCATAAGATAAAAGAGTTCACCAAATGACAAAATTAAATTCGCTAAAAGCATAAGTAATCGAAAATTTGAAAAGGTCAAAATTTTCCAAATCTAGGTTTTTATTCGTATAAATTGAATTCCTACTACTCACATCTTGCCGTAAATAAGTGTACGCCAGAGCCATCTTGGACTGAATATTCCCGCCTTCGGCAGCGAAGTGATGATACAAGAAAGCCTTGGCTTTGTTCCTTTCACGAGTCATCCCCATCCCGTACAGGAACGCCAGCAGCGACCTAGCGTGCGGATCTCCGCTGCTCGCCACCGCCTCGATCTCAGACGCGGCCTCCTCCATGACTCTCGATTCGCCGCCGCTGGCAGCCGCCATCATGTTGGAGACGGTGGAGTAGTAGCCCTGGTAGGGCTCGTCCGGGTCCATTCCGGGTTCGAAGATGGGGCTCCATGATCCGGGATCGAGATTCTCGTCGGGCTTGGCCTCGGAGTCGCCGAACTCGTCCCAGTCGGCCGAGTCGTCCTCCGGAGAAGCCGGAGAGTCCTTGATGTCGTCTTGGGAGAGGACGAGAATGAAGGGACGAGCATGTAGAGAGAGAGGGTAGAGAGAGAAGATTAGGAGAGAGAGTATCAGTCTCTGTGTAAAGAAATCTTTCATTTTTGTTATTTTTTGGTTTGGGTTGAGGCGAAGACGAGAACTGTAAATGGGTAGTGTTGGGGAAGCAGAAGATTCAGGTAGGGGTAGTTTGGGGATGTAACTTTATATGTTTGGTTGCCACGTCAGTCTTCGACATCTGTCCAATTATTTTTTGACATGTCAGCTTATGCGCACTTATATATTCTGCTAGATTTCGTAGACACTTATCCACTTATCTCCTCCGCGGTGAAAAGAGAATTAACTTTATATGAAATTGTTAAGAAGTAACACAGTTTTATGCGGCCAACGCTATATATTATTGGGTATTTCTCGGTTGAGATTAGTGAATTCGTATCGTATTATTTTTTAAAATTTTACATTAATTATAGTAGTTAAAGAAAATAAAGTTTAAAAAATTGGATCAAACAATGCATAGAAGATTTTCTCTTCTCAAAAGTTTTTCTTATAAGTAATGTTTTGATACATCAATATTTGAAATCGTGTAACTCAATGCACCCAAGTAAAAGGAAGGAAATTGTGTCACTAGATGAAAAATGGTATAATTTATTTAAAGGTAAAATGGTATTTTTATTTGTTCTATTAAAGATGAAGAGTAAACTGATTTTATATTTTCTATTGTGTTTGATTGTATTCATTTTAATTAATGTATATTAAATAATTTAAGAATTCCGTGATTTAAAAAATAAAAATAAGTAAAAAAAGTTTAAAAAAATATAGAAACCAAAATAATAATTGCATTTCTAGATTTTCAACAAGTGATTCACAGCTTGAGAAGCAAGGCATTATACATTTGAACTCAGCTCAATATATACAAGTAGACCACAGCCAAATAAGTTCCCTTTTATTGAGAAGCATCTGCATTAATCTTTTGCTGGACAAAAGGGGAAGAAACAAGAATGACCATTTTCAATAACAATATATCAAACACACAACTACTACTTAGACAAAACTGTGAAATAAGATCAGTCAATTAATTACAAAACACAAAACACAAGTTTCATTTCCAAAATAGGCTTGTGCCTGTGCT
Organism: Xanthoceras sorbifolium; assembly: GCA_003430845.1. Lineage (NCBI taxonomy): Eukaryota > Viridiplantae > Streptophyta > Magnoliopsida > Sapindales > Sapindaceae > Xanthoceras > Xanthoceras sorbifolium. Next base: position 26,583,968 of record CM010610.1, on the reverse strand, counting down.
TAAACTGGAGAGGGCCCTGACTTCTGAGCATAATACTTGCAGCGATACTTTCGTGGATTTGATGGAATTGGAGAGAATATAGGTTCCCCATCTAATTACTATATACAATCTGAATCCGATTGCCACCTCTACCACAACCTCAAATATTAATCCTTTTCCTGAGATTGTATCAAGTGCTTATAAAAAAAAAAAAGCAGCATCCTCCTTTCGAAGACTTCTCCTTGCTGCACAACCCTATTATGAAGTAAAGCTTATTATTCATAACCGTGGAAATTAGATGAACACCAAAATGGGAAAAAAAAAATTCCTATACTTGGTGTACGCATCAAATCCATCAACAAGTTTAAGTTGGCTTGCATACAAATTTTCAAAGGACTGAAAAATGTCATATAACTAGTACAAAATCATTGAAAACCAATTAGGATTCGATTAATTATACCTTTTCAAATCTGAAACCTTTGCTTTCGACCTGGATTATCTCATATCATGCTAGCCCTTATGATGGTGTAAGAAATTCCCCAGGCCATAAGCATTGACTCATCATCTTTCTCAGCCAAATTTTTGTCTTGCCTTTCATGGGGACTTGAACCTTTGTGAACAGACAACTGCAGCCTTATTCAGCTACACAATAAGCTATACTTAGATTCACAAAACTTTGCAGATTATGTAATATATGATTCACATATCATCAAGTGTCCCATAATATCATGTAGAGTTTTGAAAACAACTCAACCCAGTTTCAGAATTGTGTTCTAATAATGACATGCAGCAATTTACGCTTAACTAACATCAAAAAGGGTAAAGGGTTTTGCATGCTGTCAGGCCCATCTTCTCAGAAGATTATACAGACAGTTTGAATCTCTCTGTGATCTGAACACTAAATTTCTGATGCTTGTTCTTAAATTCAACTTAATTAAACCAAAAATGAAGCAACAAAAAAGTAGTCCTTACCTGAATTTATAATTTTGTATACCAATCTGACCATCTTCTTGAATCTTGACAAATCAACAAGTTTAGCGTTGATAGCTCAATTACCTAAGACAAATTACCTGAAAAGTGAAATGAACACAAGTTAGTGAAACTTTCAAGTTAAGAGTTAAGACAGGAGACTTATAATTAAATACCAAGAAAGGATTAAGGTTGCAGAATTATAATTTAAAGCAATTTAATTGAGACAAACCTGAGATAAAGTATGAGGATGAAATGAGGAAGTTCTTTGATCCTATTTTCTTTCATCATAAGATCAAATAGAGCTCACTCTTCGTAGTCTTCATCATAGATGTTTTTCCTATCTATCTCAATGCAAGGGATGTGGGCTATCTTGGACCATTCTTGTCCTTCATTTCTTTTGCACTGTTTCTTTAGCAATGGACAACGAACAATAAGCACATACAAAAGTGAGGATGGTAGACCCACCTCTGGAAAGCATATGAGGTTTGGACAGCCCATGATGAACAGAGATTCAAGAGAGGTGAGGTTTTGGAATCCTTTTGAAGATAAGTATTTTAGTTTCTTGAATTCTGAAATGTTCAGATGAATTAGAGAAGAAGGCAACACTATTCCCATCTCCTCTTCTGGGAAAGACTCTGCATCGATATCTGGACATCCACCAATACGGAGGCTTGTAAGAGAGGTAAGCCTGTGCAACCCCCACTCTATCAATGGCTTCCAAAGTTTTAGGTCTACAATTGAAACTGAAGTTAGGTTGGTGGGGAAACCTTTTTCTGGAAAGGATGTGATACTTGGACAATCCCATACTTCAAAGTGTTGAAGAGAGTTAAGGCTGTGCAAATGGTTGGGCAGGGCTTCAAGTTTTGGGCATTTACGAACTTGAATGCTTAAATAGGCATTGGGAAGCCCTTCTTTTGCGAAGGAAACAAGACTTGAACAATTGAATATAAGAAGGTTAAGATTCTGTAGACCCTCGGGTATGAACTTGAGATTTCCACAATCCTGTATAAAAATTCTTCCAAGAGAAGTGTTATTATGAAATCTCTTCGCTATTGACTCTAACTTTGGACAATCACGAATCTCAAGGTGTATGAGAGTTGCAGGTAACTGTCCTCTTGAGGATAAGCAGGTGAGAGATGGGCAACTGAGGATTTTCAGCCACTCAAGAAGAGACGTCTTGATACTCCCCTTGTGCAGCACTGAAGAAGAAGCAGAACTTTCCTCTCTATCATCCATCAAAAGCTGCAATTTCTCACAATTTTGTATCTCAAGCCTTTTCAGAGATGAAGGTAGCTGGCCTCTTGCAATTAATGTAAGAGCATTGCAATTTCTAATATTAACTTCGCTCAGAATAGAAACAGAAAACGCCTCTGGAAACTGAACAAGACTTGAGCAATTCTCAATGCATAGCTCTTGAAGGAAGGTGAAGTGCTGCAGCCCTTGTGGTGGCTTCTCACATATCTCTCTAAGGGATGTGAAGCTATGTAGTCCTTGTGGTGAATTCCCAATATAATTTTCATTCCCCAACAAATCAATAAGCTCTTCACAGCCAACAATCTTTAATTGCTTTACATTATCAAAACCATGCCTTAACCAACTTCCAGACTCTGAAATATTTGAAAGCGTCACAGAGTTTAGTGAGTTGGTGTCGGTTGGACTACTCCATTCTATTCCTTTGCATCCATCTATTTCTAGTTGGCAAAGCATTGGAAGGCTTGCAAATGCAACCGTTAACTGTGCACATTCACGAATTACAAGTTTCTCCAAAGAAGAAACATGGCTCGATAAGTTTCCAGAGAGTTTTGGACATTTCAGGATGGAAAGCTGCCGAAGGTGTGGCAGTTCTGTTACACGCCCATTTTCTTCAATAAGATCCCAATGCTCCCATTCTTCCAAGTCTTCAAAATAAAGGGTCTCCAAAGATTGAAAAGAGTTTGAACAATCCTCTCCATAAATCTCAAAACCTACGCTTTTTAGGCTCCTCATTCCTACGATGATGAGGTCTTTAAGAGAATGCAACTGCCCAACAGGAGGCAAGGATATGCATTTTTCACAGTATTCTAATCTTAGAACCTCCAAGTTGGAGAACAATGGATCTCCTACCCAAGATGGAAATCTTTGGCCACCATAGCATTTGATTGTGAGCTCCTTCAGATTTTTATGAGGTCGTAACAAGTCAAGTGCATCTCTTTCATATACCTCATTTCTTGAGTCATCAAACTTAGAATTCCATTCTAGTTTTAGTACTTCTATGTCCTTCTTCTCACTTAATATGGCATCTCTTGTATCTTGAAAATGAATAACATTTTCTAGGCTTGAAATGTAAAGTCTTCCACGTAGAAACTTCAAATTCTTCAAATCTTGCAAACTAGATCCAACACCTTTACCCACAAAAAAATTAGACAAAACTCGCAGGCATTTCAATTGTCTAATTCCCAATGGCATCTCTGTTATTAAATATACGTCTGTCATGTCAAAATGACGTAAATTTATCAAATTTGCCATACTGGAAGGTAATTTCAAAAGACTTGAACAACCTCTTAATATCAAAGTTTGCAAGTTGAATAGAGAATCTGTTGATTGAGGTAAACTTCTAATCATAGTGTAAGAAAGGTCAAGGTACCTCAAATGTCTCAAACCTCCGATTGAAGCAGGTAACTCAGTGATGTAGTATCTTCTTAAAGATAGCACCCGCAATCTTTTAAACTTCGGCAATAAATCAGAAAGAACCCAATTAGTTATATAACCAGTTTTATCGTACATGGGTACTGATAGGAATGTCCTTAGGAGCTTGAAATTGTGGAAAATCTTGAATTTATTTTTACCATCAAATCTGTCACATGTATAAGAAGAATGACGCACTCTGTCAAACCGTTTCAACTGCCTATTGGCTTCCAATCCACCCTCTAACTTAAAACTTGATTCTTCAGAAACCCAAACAGCAAGATCGTTCACAAAGTCGTGCATTATAAATTTGGAACAATTGCGATTTGATTTTTCAAAAATTGACCTTGACAAAAGATCGCGAAAATATTTGCGGCCTAAATCTTCCATTTGCTTACCATCTTTTGATTGCTGAATAAGGCCCTCCGCCATCCATAAAAATACAATTTCTTCCTCCTCAAATTCATAATCTTTTGGTAACACTGAGCAGTAAGCAAAGCATCTCTTGAGATGTGAAGGAAGATGATGATAGCTGAGTTTTAGGACTGCAGGAATATTCTCACTTTCTTCATATAAATCAAAATTGTTGTTCAATATATCTTCCCACTCACCATCTTGCTGCTTACAACGTAGAAGACCGCCAAGGATCTTTGCTGCCAACGGCAAGCCTCTACACTTCTGAACAACTTTTTGACGAATTGATTCCAAATTCGGATGAGAATCAATATCTATACTCTCAAATGCATGCTTAGCAAACACCAACCAAATATCATGACATGGTAGAAAATTTAATTTATAACATCCACGAGGTCTCATTGTCAATGCTACTTCTTGAAGGCGTGTCGTCACAATTATCCTACTTCCCATAGCTCCAGCCATAAAGGGAGCTCTTAAGTTTTCCCATAAGCTATAATTTTTGCTCCAAACATCATCTAAAACAAGCAAGAACTTCTTTCCAGCAACAGCTTCCTTCAGTTGAGTTTGCACCGTATTTAAATCCTCCAAATCACAAGGAGAGCAAGTGATTGACTCCAAAATTGACTTTGAGATTCTTAAAACATCAAAGTCCTCATAGACACAAACCCATGCTCTTGGCTTGAAATCTTCAACTGCCTTGTCGTTGAAAACCTCACGAGCAAGCGTGGTTTTACCGATTCCTCCCATGCCCACAATGGGTATCACACCAAAGTTGGCATCAGTGGGTTCATCCCTCAACACCATGTCAAGTATTCTGGCCTTGTCTTTGTCTCTCCCATAAACAACAGGTTCTGTTGGTATACAAGTAGTGGATGGTCTTTGCGGTAAAGCAGTTGATGATGTCCCTCCAGTCATCTTTGTCAATCCAAGATCATCTTTTTCTTCCCAGAGCTGTTTCAGCCGACTAGATATGTCATCCATCTTGGACTTCATACCAGTATAAAACACCAAAGCCCTGCCTGCATCCACAATGATGTTCGCCTGATCTGCCATCAACTTGCGCTCTAGTTTTTCGGTAGCAAATTCATCCAATACGTCCTCCACATCATAAGCCAAGTCGCGAAGATCATCCAGCCACATCTTCACAAGCTTGTCCGTCAGTTGCTTCTCCTCTGCGTCCCCAAGGAGTACCTCCATCCTCAACAACATTCTCCTCCATTTTTCTAACTCTGAACGCACCAGATCTGGACGTGGGATGAATGAAAAATCATGGGGAGCCAATCGGTCGAATAATACCTGAAGAAAAGCAGAGAGAAAGGTCTCTCCCACAGCCATGGTTTCGGTTTTGTTAGTGGAAAGAGAGGATTATCAAACAGAAAAAATGATGAGAGAAAAGCAAAAGGCACTGGTCTGCTCAATGGACGTTTTGTACTTCAAAAATCAAAAGTCAACTATGGTGTCTGACATTAGAAATTTGCAGATAGAAATAAGTGCAAGATCGTGTGGACTTCACCGATCTACATAATAATAAATTTTTTTTTTTAACTATTATAATCCATTAGAAATTTAATTCATAATTTTAAAATATAAATTTGAGGGGCATATCCCTCTCCCCAAAATTTAAATTAATTGTCATTGTTAAAAAAAAAATCTATTGTAGAAAAGTTAAAATTATTAATAATCACTTTTAAATATTTTATTAAATATCTTTTAATATTAAAATTATAAAAATAAAAAAAGCTAAAATATATTGTCAGAAAGCAATCCCAAACTGGCCCTACGAGATTAGTAGTCAGTCAGCAGTATACATTTTGGGTCAATCACCCTTATTCAAATGATGGAATAGGCCTATAATGGATGCAAAGAAAAAGGTCAGATAAACATGGAATTTGATTTAACTCAGACAAATTGAAATTACAAGTATGTGGTGTTGCCTCCAGGGGCGTTAGCGTAGCTGGTATAGAGGGTCGTTCTTAAGGGTCTAAAAAGTCCTTGATGTGTAGTTTAAATTCTATCGCTGACTGTATAAGTTTCTGACTTACCTTGTCCACCTACTGTGAGGCTGGGAGGGTGGGTCCAGGGATTTTACCGTCTCCACAAGCAAGTTTCCCTCGGATATCAAAAAAACAAAAAAACAAAAAAAAGTCTGTGGTGTTGATACGTTGAATTTAGTAATCAGATTAGTAATCTGTGTGATAGTAGTTATGTACTGCTTGTTTATCTGAACCATTTCAACAAGACAAGAGACATCCTCTCGAATTCAAATTGCAATGGAACAGAAAATTAAGCATCAAAAAGTTGTGAATTGGCAGGTTCTAATGAATCTAAATGTTTTCCAATACGAAGTAAATTATTGTAAAAAAATTTTAAGAGAACAACAACAACAACGGTAACAGAGATAACCGGCTTCTATGCAAAGTTAATATACATTTCAGCTGGAACTATTTCTTCCGATACTTTATGAATATAATATATTTTTTTACCATTTACAGGTTATTGAAATTAGGTACCAAAATTGTAACATCGACATAGCTAGCAAGTTGAATTCTGGATTAGTATATAAGTCTTGAGACTCACAGGTGAAGGAAAGTTGTGTGAAGCCTATGGTTTGAAGCAAATATGTGAGCATGAAAAACGCCATGCCATCCCAAAAGTGCAGCAATTCAATGGACATCAATCACTCAAACAACACCTGAAGAAAGGCAGAGAGAATGAGCTCCCCCACAGCCGTGGTTAATTTTTCTGTCAAAAGAAATAAATCACAAGGATTAAAAGCAAGCAAAAGAGAGACTGATTTTCCAAGTCTGAAGTAAAGTCTTATCAGGAGGAATCATTTTTTATAAAATTGAGAAACAGAGTGAACAATGCAAATAATATTTTTTTGCTGCTTTGATTGCAGTGCCAAGTTTGTGCTGTTGGTATGTTGAATTTGATCAAATTACATGGTCTTAAGGCAACAAGTGAGGAGCTTGGAAGATTAAGAGCATTAAGATTGAAATTGAAAATTGAGAAAATGTTAATAACATTATTTCTATGATCATTACAACATAAGAAACCCTACCTAATTTTCGAAAAGTGTTCATCTTTCCTCCATGAAACATTGACAGAACATCTTGCTCTCAGCCAAATTTCTTTGCATTGGCTTTTTACGTGGGAGCTTGAATGCCGATGCTACCTCTGTGCAGCTTCATTCAACCACACAATAGAAATGTTCTTTTTTTATGGGAGCTTGAATGCCGCTGCTACCTCTGTGAACACTTTTTATAAAATTAATTATTTACTAAAAAAAAACAGTAGAAATGTTCTTTTTTATCCCAGAAAGAAGATTATCAAAATCCACCCAAAGTGCTCTTGATACTTTAAAAGCTATTTTTGACAAACCAAAAATCAATATCATACCTTGTAAGCATGAAAACAAACCCAGCGTTGGATCAATAACTGAACCCACCGATTTAAATCACTTGCGTGGAACCAAACTAACCAATATTTGTAGAACTTGGGACTGCTTTTATGGCAATTGATAGGGTTTCTGGATGCCTTTCTCTTAACAGTGAATTTAATCAACAAATCTCGGTTTGGTTTTGATGAAGTCAGTTAGGGTTGGAACCCAGGTTTATGATGGAAAAACTTAAAGTAGACCATGACGAGAAGAACGTCATTATGGTCAAGAGCATAATTTTAGGAAAGAAGAACGAAGAGTTTGAAGCAAATAGTAGAGCATTTTTTAACAGGTTTAGATCATATTATGGGCTTTTAAACTGATTTAGACCCGTAAAGCAATCCGAGTAAATCAATAATATTCAAATTTTTATAATATTATTTATTTAAAATTAATTAAAATTCAGTTTAATTTAATTGATTCTATAGTAGTGTTAACCTAATATAATAATATTCCTAATTAAAATTCAATTGAAGTTGGTTATATTCTCGAGAATCAATTGTCTTTTTTTTAATTAAAATAAAAATTTCCAATAATTTTTGAGTTTTAAGCTAAAAAAAATGGCAAAAGCCGGTGTTCACATTTTGGCCCGGTCCATATTAAATAACAAAATCCGATATTTACATAGGCTTGGAAGCCCATAAAAAGCAAGTTCCAGAACCTTCTAGGAAGTCCAAAACATTTCGCGAATTTTACTAGAGACTATACAGTTATCAAATCGATACGAATGCGCGCGAAAATACCAGAAGTCCCCAATTCTCTTTATAAATACCCAACGCTCCTCGCGTTCGACACCATACAGTGATAACCATCAAATTCTCAGTAACCAATCAGCCCAAAAAAAAATCACTTCATTAGACCTCGCATTCTAAGTTTTGGAGAACAAACATGGCGATGATTCCAAGCTTGTTCGGAAACCGACGCAACAACAGCCTCCTCGATCCTTTCTCTTTCGACACTTGGGACCCCTTCATGGACTTTCGTGTCCCTCAGGAAACCTCCGCTCTTGTTAAAACTCGCGTGGACTGGAAGGAGACTCCGGAAGCCCATGTGTTCAAGGCGGATCTCCCGGGGCTGAAGAAAGAGGAAGTGAAGGTGGAGGTCGAAGACGGCAGCGTGCTTCAGATTAGCGGAGAGAGGAATGTGGAAAAGGAAGACAAGAACGATACGTGGCACCGCGTTGAGCGTAGCAGCGGCAAGTTCTCGAGGAGGTTCAAATTGCCGGAGAATGTGAAGATGGATCAGATCAAAGCTTCTATGGAAAACGGAGTTCTTACTGTTACTGTTCCTAAAGTGGAGATGAAGAAACCTGATGTCAAGGCCATTGAAATCTCCGGTTAATACTTTCTCTGCTTCTTTTTTTTTTTTTCTGTAAAAACATGTGGTGTAATTGGATCTTCCATGTTAATGAGTTTGAATGATGCAATATTGGTGTAATTTTAAAATCTGAAATAAAAATCTTCTTTTTTAAGGAAGTCAATATCTTTGATGTCGATCCGGAGAATGTGAGAAAGCTGACATTTTCGGGTACGAAGTGAAACCAATTGAGAAATGAATTGACAGTTTGGAATTTGCTCAAAACAAAGCTTAAATGGGTGGAAAACCAGTGTTAGTGTATAGCTTTAGCTTAGTATTGGCCCATTGGGCTCAGTCCATGTATTAGCCCATTGGGCTTAGTCCATTCCTTGTATATTGCCTATATAAGGCCACCTCTGTTGTACATTTATCACTCAATCAATATACAGAATATACATTCTTATCATGGTATCAGAGCGTTATTTTTGATTTTCGGTTTATTGTGGATTTTCGACCAAGGCCGATGGATCTGTTGAACGATACAAGGCTCGCCTAGTTGCCAGAGGTTTTACTCAGGAATATGGCATTGACTATGAGGAAACTTTTGCTCCTGTTGCTCGCCTTACATCTGTCAGATGTCTTATTGCTGTGGCTGCCGTTCGCCGTTGGCCTCTTTATCAAATGGATGTGAAGAATGCTTTTCTAAATGGAGATCTTCAAGAAGAAGTGTACATGCAACCACCCCCTGGCTATCCACACTCCGGCAGACAAGTTTGTCGTCTTCGCCGTGCTTTTTATGGCCTCAAACAGGCTCCTCGAGCTTGGTTTGAAAAATTTAGCTCAGTTGTTGCTCAGCAGGGTTTCACTTCGAGTCCCCATGACACTGCTCTCTTCATCCGACGATCTTCTGCTGGTATCACTCTTATTCTTCTTTATGTTGATGATATGATTATTACTGGAGATGACTCTGCAGGTATCCGCTCTCTTCAGCGCTTCCTTAGTCAGCATTTTGAGATGAAAGATCTGGGCACTCTCAGTTATTTTCTTGGGCTGGAAGTTACCACATCCTCCGATGGATACTATCTTTCTCAAGCTAAATATGCTTCTGATCTTCTCACTAAGGCTGGTATCACCGACAATAAGACTGTTTCCACTCCCTTGGAATACAATGCAAAGCTCACACCCTTGGATGGTGAGCTTATATCCGATGCTACTCGCTATCGTCAGTTGGTTGGTAGTCTGATCTGTCTCACTGTTACGCGTCCAGATATTTCGCATGCTGTAGGTATGGTTAGTAAGTTCATGGATGCCCCTCGTTCTGTCCATTATGCTGCCGTTCTTCGGATTCTCCGATATGTCAAGGGCACTCTTTATCATGGTCTACACTACTCCTCTCGGTCTTCTCTCGAGCTCCATGCTTATTCAGATGCAGATTGGGCAGGTGATCCGACTGATCGATGTTCTATCACAGGTTTCTGTTTCATGTTGGGTACTTCTCTTGTTTCATGGCGTAGTAAAAAGCAGGATGTTGTTTCCCGTTCCAGTACCGAGGTTGAGTATCGTGCCCTTGCCGGCACCACCTGCGAACTTATCTGGCTTCGTTGGCTCTTGGCTGACATGGATGCTCCACAGCCCACTGCCACTCCTATTTATTGTGACAATCGTAGTGCTATCTACATTGCTCATAATGATGTCTTCCATGAACGCACCAAGCACATTGAGATCGACTGCCACATCACTCGTCAGCATCTCAAGAAAGGTATTCTAAAGTTGTTCTCCATCTCCTCTGCTGACCAGCCTGCTGATACTTTCACCAAGTCTCACCCACCTGGTCGTCTTCGAGATCTTATATCCAAACTCCAATTGGCTTCCTCATTGCCACCTCGAGTTTGAGGGGGGATGTTAGTGTATAGCTTTAGCTTAGTATTGGCCCATTGTGTAACATCCCGGATTTCGGATGACGAATTTTTGATATATATGATATATGTGAAAATAAATTTGTACTATTTGAGGGGGTGTAAATGTAATTAAATGTATGGTTATTTTATGATTTCCAGCGGACCGAATTGAATAGTGAAAAAATGAATGAAAAATGAAAAATTGGAAAACTGGACCAGAGAGCATCGCGACCTGGTCACCGCGACCACAGGTCGCGACAGCTCGCTCGCGGTGAAAAACGCAAAATCTGGCAGTGAGTACCGCGACCAGTCACCGCGACCACAGGTCGCGATGGCTTGCTCGCGATGAAAATGGCAAAACCTGGCAGTGAGCAACGCGACCAGCCACCGCGACCACAGGTCGCGATGGACTGCTCGCGATGAAATTGTCAAAAACAGGCAGAGAGCAACGCGACCAGTCGCGCGACCAGGGCGCGCTCGCGACGAAGGCGGTGCGCGCACTCCAGTGAGTGTCGCGACCTGGTGCCGCGACCATAGGTCGCGACGGCGGTCGCGATGGCGAAAAAAAATATAAAAAAAATAGAAGCTTCTCGCAGAAGCGAGAAGCCAAAACAGAGAGAGAAGGAACCGAGAAAAAGAGAGAAAAGGAGAGAAAAGAGAGAAGAAAAAGAAGAAGAAGAAGAAGAGAGAAGAAGAAGAAAGAAAAGAAAAGAAAAAGAGGAAGAAGAGGAAGAAGGAGAAAGGAAAGGGAAGGGAAAACGAAATCGTGAAACCGCGATTGTCGAACGAAAAATACGGATTCGAGGTAGGTGTACTCTCGTTTTTGAAACCGTTACGAGAAATATTTCGATTACGTATTCGTTTAAGTTATCGTTTTTGTTTCTCGTTTTCGATTTCGTTTAAAGTTTTCGATTTTGATTTTTCCTAAGTAAAGTGTCTATTTTATATGTATTTGCTGCATCTATGGTTGATCTTGGAACACGTTGATGTTAGATCACATCTTGGTTTTCTTTCGATTTCGTAGATTCCGTTAATAATACATGATTTATATTTTTGTAAGATTATTGTTGATGCGTTTGAATATTTATATGATTATTGTTGATTTCGGAAAGATTTTATATTATATCGTATTTGTTTGTGAAAATCGTTTATCGAAACGGCCCTAGAATACGTAGACATAGAAATGGATATAGGAGGTTGGTATACCAGCTGGGTTTTACTGAGCAGTACTGCGCCGTTATTATTGTGTGATTGTTGTTGCGGGGCAATCTCGGACAATCACACCGATTTAGTGATCGTTGTTGCGGGGCAATCTCGGACGATCACAATGATACTAGCGATTGTTGTTGCGGGGCAATCTCGGACAATCGCGATGATATTAGTGATTGTTGTTGCGGGGCAATCTCGGACAATCACGTGGACCCATATTCCAGTTCTAGAATGTTTAGTATTCTAGTGGCCAGAAATGAGTTGAATTGAAACTGAATTGAATGATTTAATGAATCGAATTCATACGTTGAATTTCAAGTGAGTAAATTGTTTAAATGCTTTGATTTTGACATTAATTGTTTTGGAACTTGATTTAGAAATGAAATTCATAGTGTGATTTATTGTCTCTTTAAAGAATAATTATATTGTAATTTATTTAATTGAGTTTTAGTACACCCACTAAGCTTTATGCTTAGCGCGTTAGTCTGTTTCTAACGCGTAGGTACCAGGAATCCAGAGGAGGCTAGAGATTGAAGGAGGAGCAAGTTGCAGACCGAGTCACAGGATTGTACAGTTGGGTAGCTATACTTTTGTTATGTGTATATATTCTGAAAGCATGCATATACAGGGAAATTGTAAATAAGTTTTGTAATTAATTAGTTTATGATTACTGTCTTTTATTATTTAAATGTAAATAGTAAAGTTTGATTTGTTATTATTTTATAAACTATTTGTGAAAGTCGCACTAAACGGCAGAGTGCGCAATTGATTGAAATTGACATAGAAGTGTTTGTGAAGAGTGTGTATTTGAATTGGAATTGTTTTGTGTAAAAGCAGGTTTTGGAAAGTCCGAAAAACAAACGGCACTCTGCCGAATTTTCGTAAAAAGTTTAAAATGTTTTATGGGCTAACAACGATTGTAAAATGAAAAATGAAGTATTGAAAAGTTTTGAAAGTCCGAGTAGCGCTTCCCGGGTCGGTCCGCCCGGGTCGGGTCGGGGGGTGCTACATTTAGTGGTATCAGAGCGCGGTTTAGGCGTTTCTGGACCAAAGAGTCTGTATATGCATGCATTGTCTAAAGCTACCCATAGGAATGTGTGACTCTAATCTGCAGAACTCTCTTCTGTCTGATATAGGATAAAGAATGGAAGGAAGTGGTGATAGACCCGAGAGTCCCGCCAGCGTGGCTGGGGGAGCATCGAGGGAATCAGTGAGTCCGAGAGTACCGGACCCTGTACAGCCAGCGTTTATGCAGCAAATGGCTGAGTTCTTCCAGAATGTGGCCAGAGCAGCGCCACGGAGATCAGCCATTGAGCGGTTGGCTAAACACAGACCCACTGATTTCCATGGTAGAAAGGATGAGGATGCATCTGCCGCAGAACATTGGTTTGAACGGACGAACAGAATATTGGAGCAGATGCACTGCACACCTGAGGAGAGATTGGAGTGTGCAGTATCTTTACTGCAGGAGGATGCCTACCAGTGGTGGACCTCCATTATACAGACAGTGCGACCAGAGGACAGAACGTGGGACTTCTTTCAGACGGAGTTCCGGAGAAAATATATTGGTCGCATCTATCTGGATAATCTGAAGAGGGAGTTTACCAACCTGAAACAGAGGCAGATGACTGTGACTGAATATGAGAGGGAGTTTGTCAGGTTGAGTAAGTATGCCAAAGAGATGGTGGCGACTGAGACGGATAAGTGTAGACGATTTGAAGATGGACTGAATGATTACATCCGCCTACAGGTTGTGTAACGTTCTGAATTTCTAAGTAATTGATTATGATATTGATATAATTAGACTGTGGAATTAATTGAGGAATGTTACAGGTTGCTGCTTTTGAATTCGAAGATTTTACCCGTCTCGTCTCGGCAGCTCTGAATGTTGAAAGAATAAAGAAAGAAGAGCAGGCCAGAAGAGACAGAGGGCAGCAGAGAAGAGGGGCAGGGCCATCCAGCTCATATCAGTCCCCGAACAAGAAATTTAAAGGACCGCAACCGAGTGGTCCAGTGCAGTCACAGAGGCCAGTACCTACAGCTAGGCCTGGTCAGTCTGCAACTTCAGTGGCCAGTACCCCTAGGAGTGTGGGTAGGGGACCAGCCCCTCCAGTATGTGATCATTGTGGCAAAAGACATCCTGGGGAATGCTGGAAACTTACAGGAGCCTGCCTGAAATGTGGCTCCCATGATCATTTCGTGAGAGATTGCCCACAGATGGGACCCCAGCAGCCAGAGAGATCAGCCCCTACTACTTCCAGAGGTAGGAGGCCTGGTCAGGCAGTGCCTGAAAGTGGTAGCCACAGAGGAGCGTCAGAATCAGTGATGAGACCTGATAGTAGAGCTCCTGCACGCGTTTATGGTGTTCGAGCTCAAGAAGATAAAGATGCTCCTGATGTGATAGCTGGTATTATTTCTATTTTTGATACTTCAGCTATTGCATTGATAGATCCAGGATCCACACACTCATATATCTGTGATGCATTGTTGAAACAAAGAAATTTGCAAACTGAACCTACTGAATATGATGTATTAGTCAGTAATCCGATAGGTCAGAGTGTGGTAGTGAACCGTATATACAGAAATTGTCCGATTCGGATACAGGAGTGTGATTTTCCTGGAGATCTAATGGAGTTGCCATTCCATGAGTTCGATGTAATCCTAGGCATGGATTGGTTAACTCGACATAGAGTGGTGATTGATTGTGAACTGAAGCGAGTAACCCTCAGAACAGTAGATGGTGCAGAAATCACTATGGTGGGTGAAAGGAGAGATTTTCTCTCCAATGTCATTTCAGCCACTGCAGCCTGTAAACTGATTAGAAAGGGGTGTGAAGCATATTTGGCACAGGTGGTTGATTCCAGAAAAGTGAATGCAGAAATACAGAATATACCCACTGTGTGTGACTTCGCAGATGTGTTTCCAGAGGAGCTTCCTGGTTTGCCACCTCAGAGAGAAGTGGAGTTTGTGATTGACGTGGTACCAGGTACGTCTCCAGTATCGATAGCACCCTACAGAATGGCCCCAGCAGAACTGAAAGAATTGAAGATACAGTTACAGGAATTGCTGGATAAGGGTTTCATTCGGCCCAGTGTATCTCCTTGGGGAGCCCCAGTCCTGTTTGTGAAGAAGAAGGATGGGTCCCTGAGACTCTGCATCGATTACAGGCAGCTGAATAAACTGACTGTGAAGAACAAGTATCCATTGCCAAGAATCGATGACTTGTTTGATCAATTGAGAGGAGCCTGTGTCTTCTCAAAGATCGACCTGAGATCGGGATATCACCAGTTGAGGATAAAGGAGTCAGATATTCCGAAAACTGCATTCAGAACCAGGTATGGGCACTATGAATTTGTAGTGATGCCATTTGGGCTGACTAATGTACCTGCAGCCTTTATGGATCTGATGAACAGAATATTTCGGCCATACTTGGATCAGTTTGTAGTAGTGTTTATCGATGATATCCTGGTATACTCACAGACAGCCGAGGACCATGACAGACACCTCAGAGTAGTATTGCAGATTCTGAGGGAGAAGCAACTGTATGGCAAATTGAGCAAATGTGAGTTCTGGTTGCCTGAGATTGCATTCTTGGGTCATATTGTATCCGCAGAGGGTATTAAGGCAGATCCGAAAAAGATCGAAGCAATAGTGGAATGGAAGCCTCCCAGAAATGTGACAGAAGTCAGAAGCTTTCTAGGCTTGGCAGGTTATTATCGACGGTTTGTGAAGGGGTTTTCCTCCATAGCAAGTCCGTTGACCAAACTACTGCATAAGAATGTCAGATTTGAGTGGACTGACAGATGCCAGGCAGCTTTTAACCGATTGAAGGCAATGCTTGTAGAGGCTCCAGTCCTGGTTCAGCCTGTTTCAGGTAAAGACTATGTGATTTATAGTGATGCCTCACATCATGGTTTGGGATGTGTATTGATGCAGGAAGGCAAGGTGGTTGCATATGCGTCCAGACAACTGAAAAATCATGAACTGAACTATCCGATTCATGATCTGGAGCTTGCAGCCATAGTCTTCGCTTTGAAAATATAGAGGCATTACTTATATGGCGAGAAATGTTATATCTACACGGATCACAAGAGTCTGAAATATCTGCCTACCCAGAGAGAGCTCAATCTGAGACAGAGGCGATGGATGGAGTTGATAAAAGACTATGACTGTATAATCGACTACCATCCAGGAAAGGCGAATGTAGTCGCAGATGCATTGAGCAGAAAAGCATTGTTTGCTCTGAAAGCCATGAATGTGCATTTGCAGATGAATCCAGATAGTGCATTGGTAACCGAATTGATTTGCAGGCCTAGTCTGATTCAGCAGATTGCAGAGAAACAGAAGCAGGATGCTAGAATTCTGATGATATGTGAACAGATTCCAGAGGGGAAGCATCCAGACTTCTCAATCAGAACTGATGGTATTGTGTGTTTTAGAGACAGGATTTGCATTCCAGAAGATGAAGAATTGAGAAAAATGATCCTGACAGAAGCACACAGCAGTTCATATGCAATGCACCCAGGTAGCACGAAAATGTACAGAGACTTGAAAATGCAGTACTGGTGGTCTGGTATGAAAAAGGAAGTGATAGAATTTGTGAACAGATGCTTGACTTGTCAACAGGTGAAAGCTGAACACCAGGTTCCATCAGGATTGTTACAACCAATAGCAATACCTGAATGGAAATGGGATCGCATCACTATGGACTTTGTCACTGGATTGCCACTCACCCGGAGTAAGCACGATGCAGTATGGGTTATAGTGGACCGGTTGACGAAGTCAGCACATTTTCTACCTGTCAGAACTGACTACTCTCTGGATCGACTAGCCGAATTGTATATCAGAGAGATAGTAAGATTGCATGGAGTGCCGGTATCCATTATATCAGATAGAGATCCGAGGTTTACATCTAGATTCTGGAAGAAGTTTCAAGAAGCCTTGGGTACTCGACTGAGCTTTAGTACAGCCTTCCATCCGCAGACAGACGGCCAATCGGAAAGGGTAATTCAGGTGCTTGAAGATATGCTCAGGAGTTGTGTAATTGAGTTTGAAGGCAGTTGGGCGGATCATCTTCCATTGATTGAATTCGCTTACAACAATAGTTACCAGTCGAGCATAGCTATGGCACCGTATGAGGCACTGTACGGAAGGAAATGCAGGACTCCATTGTGCTGGACAGAGTTAGGAGAGGACAGGTTAGTAGGTCCAGACTTGATTCGACAGACTGAGGAGAAGGTGAAGATTATCAGAGACAGATTGAAAGTTGCTTCTGACCGACAGAAATCCTATGCGGATTTGAAAAGAAAAGAGATAGAATATGACGTCGGTGAGAAAGTGTTTTTGAAAGTATCTCCGTGGAAGAAAGTGCTTCGATTTGGCAGAAAAGGTAAGTTGAGTCCTAGGTTTATTGGGCCATACGAAATCCTTGAACGTGTGGGACCAGTAGCCTACAGACTAGCTTTACCTCCAGAATTGGAAAAGATCCATAATGTGTTCCATGTATCGATGCTGAGGAGATACAGATCTGATCCTTCCCACAGAGTTCAGGCCGAAAGCATTGAAATCCAACCAGACCTGACATATGAGGAGGAACCAGTGCAGATTCTTGATCGGGAAATCAAAGAATTAAGAAATAAAAGAGTGCCATTAGTGAAAGTCTCTGGAGGAACCATAAAGTGGAAGAGGCTACCTGGGAGAGTGAAGAAACAATGCGACAGCAATATCCCCAACTGTTTTATTGAGGTAAATTTCGAGGACGAAATTCCTTAAGTGGGGGAGAATTGTAACATCCCGGATTTCGGATGACGAATTTTTGATATATATGATATATGTGAAAATAAATTTGTACTATTTGAGGGGGTTGTAAATGTAATTAAATGTATGGTTATTTTATGATTTCCAGCGGACCGAATTGAATAGTGAAAAAATGAATGAAAAATGAAAAATTGGAAAACTGGACCAGAGAGCATCGCGACCTGGTCACCGCGACCACAGGTCGCGACAGCTCGCTCGCGGTGAAAAACGCAAAATCTGGCAGTGAGTACCGCGACCAGTCACCGCGACCACAGGTCGCGATGGCTTGCTCGCGATGAAAATGGCAAAACCTGGCAGTGAGCAACGCGACCAGCCACCGCGACCACAGGTCGCGATGGACTGCTCGCGATGAAATTGTCAAAAACAGGCAGAGAGCAACGCGACCAGTCGCGCGACCAGGGCGCGCTCGCGACGAAGGCGGTGCGCGCACTCCAGTGAGTGTCGCGACCTGGTGCCGCGACCATAGGTCGCGACGGCGGTCGCGATGGCGAAAAAAATATAAAAAAAATAGAAGCTTCTCGCAGAAGCGAGAAGCCAAAACAGAGAGAGAAGGAACCGAGAAAAAGAGAGAAAAGGAGAGAGAAAAGAGAGAAGAAAAAGAAGAAGAAGAAGAAGAGAGAAGAAGAAGAAAGAAAAGAAAAGAAAAAGAGGAAGAAGAGGAAGAAGGAGAAAGGAAAGGGAAGGGAAAACGAAATCGTGAAACCGCGATTGTCGAACGAAAAATACGGATTCGAGGTAGGTGTACTCTCGTTTTTGAAACCGTTACGAGAAATATTTCGATTACGTATTCGTTTAAGTTATCGTTTTTGTTTCTCGTTTTCGATTTCGTTTAAAGTTTTCGATTTTGATTTTTCCTAAGTAAAGTGTCTATTTTATATGTATTTGCTGCATCTATGGTTGATCTTGGAACACGTTGATGTTAGATCACATCTTGGTTTTCTTTCGATTTCGTAGATTCCGTTAATAATACATGATTTATATTTTTGTAAGATTATTGTTGATGCGTTTGAATATTTATATGATTATTGTTGATTTCGGAAAGATTTTATATTATATCGTATTTGTTTGTGAAAATCGTTTATCGAAACGGCCCTAGAATACGTAGACATAGAAATGGATATAGGAGGTTGGTATACCAGCTGGGTTTTACTGAGCAGTACTGCGCCGTTATTATTGTGTGATTGTTGTTGCGGGGCAATCTCGGACAATCACACCGATTTAGTGATCGTTGTTGCGGGGCAATCTCGGACGATCACAATGATACTAGCGATTGTTGTTGCGGGGCAATCTCGGACAATCGCGATGATATTAGTGATTGTTGTTGCGGGGCAATCTCGGACAATCACGTGGACCCATATTCCAGTTCTAGAATGTTTAGTATTCTAGTGGCCAGAAATGAGTTGAATTGAAACTGAATTGAATGATTTAATGAATCGAATTCATACGTTGAATTTCAAGTGATTAAAATTGTTTAAATGCTTTGATTTTGACATTAATTGTTTTGGAACTTGATTTAGAAATGAAATTCATAGTGTGATTTATTGTCTCTTTAAAGAATAATTATATTGTAATTTATTTAATTGAGTTTTAGTACACCCACTAAGCTTTATGCTTAGCGCGTTAGTCTGTTTCTAACGCGTAGGTACCAGGAATCCAGAGGAGGCTAGAGATTGAAGGAGGAGCAAGTTGCAGACCGAGTCACAGGATTGTACAGTTGGGTAGCTATACTTTTGTTATGTGTATATATTCTGAAAGCATGCATATACAGGGAAATTGTAAATAAGTTTTGTAATTAATTAGTTTATGATTACTGTCTTTTATTATTTAAATGTAAATAGTAAAGTTTGATTTGTTATTATTTTATAAACTATTTGTGAAAGTCGCACTAAACGGCAGAGTGCGCAATTGATTGAAATTGACATAGAAGTGTTTGTGAAGAGTGTGTATTTGAATTGGAATTGTTTTGTGTAAAAGCAGGTTTTGGAAAGTCCGAAAAACAAACGGCACTCTGCCGAATTTTCGTAAAAAGTTTAAAATGTGTTATGGGCTCACAACGATTTTAAAATGTAAAAATGAAGTTTTGAAAGAATTTGAAAGTCCGAGTAGCGCGCCCCGGGTCGGTCCGGCCGGGTCGGGTCGGGGGGTGCTACACATTGGGCTCAATCCATGTATTAGCCCATTGGGCTTAGTCCATTCCTTGTATATTGCCTATATAAGGCCACCTCTGTTGTACATTTATCACTCAATCAATATACAGAATATACATTTTTATCAACTAGAATGCTGAATTTTCTTGGAGCTAAAGACCGTCTATGGAGAATTCTGAGTAAAACAATTTCCATTTCTGATCAACTTATTTGAAACGTCAACAGTGAAAAATTATAAATAAAAATTTGTAAATAAAATGGATTGCGAGTTACTTGTCAGCTTTTTGTGAAAACTAATCTTCCTAATATGAAATATGATTTAATTTGAGGGAAATTAGAATCTTCAAAATGTTAGTATAAATTACACATAATTTTTGAGAAATATTTGTAGAAATTAAATGCTACTTAATCTAATTTTAAAATAAATCCTATCAACTTAATTTAAATTTAAAATTAAAAATAATTTTCTATGTTTTTAAAATAAAGCGTGATTGTAACAACTATCCGGATGATAACATCGTAGCCCCCTGGTGCAAGAAATTGCCAGAGGCCGCCATCATCTTGAGCGCCCAATTTTCTTGTGTTAGAGAGCTTGAATGCTACTCCTACCTCAGTAAAATAGGCAACTGCAGTCTTATTGATCTACTTCAATAAACTTCTACAAAGGGTTCAGACCCATTTGGCAAATGTTATGGGCTTTTTAGCTGATTCTAGGCACAATTTTGGGGTAAAACAATAATATTCAAATTTTATAATACTAATTAGAAATTAATCTTTTGCAGTTCAATTTAACCTTAATTAATTTCTATTGTCTTTTTTAATCTAATTATCCTTGATTAAAAATCTTATTTTATGTAGTTATGATTTTTGAGAATAAATTGTTATTTAATAATAAAATAAATATATTTCCAATTCTATACAAATATTTCATCAGACTCAATGATTAAAAGAAATTGTGAAAAGTAACTTTGATTACCAAAATTTTCTACTTTATAAATGATACTTGGAGACTAATAAATTTTATACCTTAAAAAGTATGGATTATGGTATGGTAATGAGGATTATATTAACCATTTTGCAGTTAGTAATGGACAGTCAAACCATTAAATCGATTAATCCGTCCAAACCAAGCCAATTTAAGTAAATAATATCTCATGGGGTTGATTAAAAGCAATCCCATTGATTAGGGTTCATTTGTAGGTTGTATTTTATCAAATGGAATAACTCAATTTAAATCATTATTTACTTAAAATGTAATTATGTTATATTAATTTTAATTTATAAAAAATATTGATAATAGAACAATTTGAAAATTCCAAGTAAATAAAAAGATGAATCAAAATTAAATTATTTTAGGCTTGATCTTAATGTATCAAATTAAACTACCTCTGTAAACAAACAACTGCACCTTTATTCAACCGCACAATAAACTTTAAAATAGATTCACATTTCACAAAGCTTTGCAATTCATTTGTTTAATAGAATTTCACAAACATGTTTTCAGAATATGTAATATGATTCACAAATCACCAAGTGCCCCATATCATATCACATCACGTACAAATTCAAGAACAGATTAATTCATTTTCAGATTTGTCTTCTAATAATGAAAATTTACAACTTTATTAAAGGCAAATGTAGTTAGCATCAACTCATATAAACACAATAATTTTTTAAAAGCAGTTCAGCTGTTTTTGAATTAAAAAAAAAAAAAGTTTTCACAAAATTACTTATTTAGTGTTTGCTAAAAAAAAAACAGTAGAAATGTTCTTTTTTATCTTATAAATAACCCATTTTTTAAAATTAATTTCACCTGAAGATTACAAAATCTATCAAAAGTGCTTTTGATACTTTAAAAGCTCTTTTTAACAAACTAAAAATCAATATCATGCTTTGTAAATATGAAAACAAACCCAGCATTGAACTAATAATCGGACTCGCCGATTTTAACAACTTGCACGAAATCAAAGTAACCGATATTTGTAGAACTTGGGACTGCTTTTATGGCAATTGATAAGGTTTTTGGATGCTTTTCTCTTGACAGAGAATATAATCAACAAATCTCGGTTCGACTTTGATGAAGCTGGTTAGGTTCAAAACCCAGGTTCATGATGTAAAAACTTGAAGTTAGCCATGACAAGAATGATGTCGTTATGGTCAATATCGTATTTTCGGTTCCTATTTTGAATAACAAAGAGTTTGAATCAAATAGTAGAGCATTTTTTAACGGGTTTAGATTCATCAAGCGAATGTAAAGCTTTTTAACTGATTTAGGCTCGTAAAACAATTCGAGTAAATTAATCATATTTAAATTTTTATAATATTATTTATTTAAATTAATTGATTCTATAGTAGTGTCAACCTAATATAATAATATTCTTAATTAAAATTCAATTGAAGTCGGTTATATTCTTGAGAATCAATTGTTATTAAAATAAAAATTCCCAATATTTTTGAGTGTTAAGCTAATTGTCATGACTCATGACTGTCGCGGCACTTCTATAAAACATGGCAAAATCCAATGTTGACATTTGGGCCCGACCCATATATTAAATAACAAAATCCAATGTTTACATAGGCTTGGAAGCTCATAAAAGCAAGTTCCAGAACCTTCTAGGAAGCCCAAAACAATTTCGCGAATTTACCAGAGGCTACCCAGTTACACAAATCGAAACGAATGCGCGCGAAAATACCAGAAATCCCCAATTCTCTTTATAAATACCCAACGCTTCTCGCATTCGACACCATACGGTGAAAACCATCAAATTCTCAGTAACCAATCAGCCCAAAAAAAAAAAAAAAATCACTTCATTTGACCTCGCATTCTAAGTTTCGGAGAACAAACATGGCGATGATTCCAAGCTTGTTCGGAAACCGGCGCAACAACAGCCTCCTCGATCCTTTCTCCGTCGACACTTGGGAACCCTTCATGGACTTTCGTTTCCCTCAGGAAACCTCTGCTCTTGTTAAAACCCGCATGGACTGGAAGGAGACTCCGGAAGCCCATGTGTTCAAGGCGGATCTCCCGGGGCTGAAGAAAGAGGAAGTGAAGGTGGAGATCGAAGACGGCAGCGTGCTTCAGATTAGCGGAGAGAGGAATGTGGAGAAGGAAGACAAGAACGACACGTGGCACCGCGTTGAGCGTAGCAGCGGCAAGTTCTCGAGGAGGTTCAGGTTGCCGGAGAATGTGAAGATGGATCAGATCAAAGCTTCTATGGAAAACGGAGTTCTTACTGTTACTGTTCCTAAAGTGGAGGTGAAGAAACCTGATGTCAAGGCCATTGAAATCTCTGGTTAAGACTTTCTCTGCTCTTTTTTTTTTTTTTTTATGTAAAAACATGTGGTGTTATTGGATCTTTCTATGTTAATGAGTTTGAATGATGTAATATTGGTGTAATTTTAAAATCTGAAATAAAAATCTTCTTTTTTAATGAGTTTGAATTCTTGGAACATAAAGAAAGTTAATACGATCCACTGCATGTAAGAAAGCTGACATTTTCGGGTATGAAGTGAATGTCGTTTTCCAGAGTGTTCAGGTAAACAACCTCTGGATCACACACATCCTATCTGCATGAGAATGGATTTTAAAAATCATAACATTATGATAAAACCAATTGAGAAATGAATTGACAGTTAGGAATCTGCTCAAAACAAGATCTTCTTGGATGCTGGAGCTAAAGACTGTCTATGGAGAATTTTGTGTGAAACCATTCAGATCAACTTATTTGAAACATCAACAGTGGAAAATTATTTTAAAAAGAAATAACTTGTAAATAAAATGGCTTATAAGTTACTTGTCTGCTTTTTTTTATCAAAATCTCGTGAAAACGAATCTTTCTAATCTGAAACGAAATGCTTTCAACGTTGACTATCTAGATGATAACACTGCAGGCCTTTAGGGAGATTGAATGCTACTCTTATCTCCGTAAAATAGGCAACTGCAGCCTTATTGATCCACTTCAATAAAATAGGCAAATGTTATTGGCTTTTAGCTGACTCAAGGGTCTAGGCACAATTTTCGGGTAATATAGTGCTTATTTATTTATTTGAAATTAATCATAATTCAGTTCAATTTAACCTTAACTAATTTCTATTGTCTTTTTCAATATGAAAATCTTTGATTAAAAATCAACTTTGACTAAAAATTAAAATATCCTTGCTTGATTAAAAATCTTATTTTATTGCATATTCAAGTAAAGTGGTTAGTGTATCTATCTCTCATCTCACTAGTGAGGGTTTAATTTCTACGATGCATATGTGGGTAGTTTTCTCCCCTTATTATGGGAGTAGATATTCGGACCGCGCGTTTAAGTGATTGATTTCAGGTAGATTCTGGCAGGTTATTAATATTGTAATTGTACCCCTAAAAACAATCATATTTTATTTAGTTATGATTTTTGAGAGTAAATTGTTATTTAATAATAAAATAAATATATTTCCAATTCTATACTAATATATTCCATCAGACTCATTTTTTTTTTTTAAAGAATTCCATCAGACTCATTGATTAAAAGAAATTGTGAAAAGTAACTAATTTGATTACCATATTTTTCTACTTTATAAATGATACTTGGAGGCTAATAAATTTTATGCAGTAAATGTACGGATTACACTATGTTAAAGAGGATTATAATAACCATTTTGCAGTTAGGGATGGACACCTAAACTGTTAAATCGATCAATCCGTCCAAAGCTAGCCAATTTAAGTAGATTGATTTGATTTTGTTAAATAAAATTTCTCATGCCGTTGATTAAAAGCTACCCCATTGGTTAGGGTTCATTTGTAGGTTATGTTTTATCAAATCGAATAACTCAATTTAAATCATTATTAACTTAAAATGTAATTATGTTATATTAATTTATAAAAAATATTGATAATAGAACAATTTGAAAATTCCAAGTAAATAAAAAGATGAATCAAAATTTGTTGATGATAAAAAATGGACCGGATGGTCAACAATGGTCAACTACGCCACGTAAGAAAGTCTAATAGACTAAGCAGATAATGTGATATTTGTCCCTTTGAATCCTGCCAGAATGTTCTCGGCTGTAATGAGAACCTAGCCAACACTGGTTGTGAAACAAACATATGATAAGATAAAGAAATATTGATGAAGGGTGCTGGACTTCAGCCGGCGATTGTCCTCCGATGATCAAGTCAGTTCTATAAACAATGGAAGAGTTAATTGATTGATTTAGAGAGTTTAGGATTGGTGAGTATATTAAATCACATACCTTTATCCTCCATAAATAACCTTATTTATGGTCTCTCAGACATTCTCATTGTCTTCTTCTATTTTAGAAATGTCCAAGTTGTCTGTGAAATGTGGTCAGTCTATTTGTTTCCTTAAAACATGTAAAACCAACTTTCTCGGAGCCGGTCCAGGGATGGGATAGGATGTGTGGTTGAACGGTAACCAGCAGTGTTAGAGCATTTAATATGTTTGACCCTCCTGACGGCAAAGCTCTGATCCTAATCAGATTTGCCATAAATGCTCACCAAGCGTGTTGCAGGTTGTCAGGTTTCGCTTTCGACAGGGGTTGTGCTATTTATTACTGACATCCCGTTGACAACCAATTAATGTTTCGTGAAAACATTAATGATGGTTGGGTTACCTTTGTCATGGCCGAGAATCCTCTCGGCAACCTATTCCTAAACAACGTCGAAGTTTTCTCTTAATTTGGAAGACCACTTTACATTCAAACGACTGTGTTTAAGTGTTTAAAGATGACTGCAGCTTCATTTAACCACACAATAAACTTTAAAATAGATTCACAAAGCTTTGCAATTCATTTGTTTGATAAAATTTCACAAACATGTTTGCAGATTATGTAATATAAAATTTACAAATCATCAAGTGCCTCATATCATATTACGTACAAATTCGACAACAGATCAATCCATTTTCAGATTTGTGTTCTAATAATGAAAATTTACAACTTTATTGAATGCAAATGTAGTTAGCATCAACTCTTATAAACACAATAGTGTTTTAAAAGCAGTTCAACTGTTTCTGTATTTTAAAAAAATAAAAAAACACTTTTTACAAAATTACTTATTTAGTGTTTGCTAAAAAAACAGTAGAAATATTTCTTTTTATTCCAGAAAAAACCCCTTTTTTATTAATTTGAGCTGAAGATTACAAAATCTATCAAAAGTGCTTTTGATACTTTAAGCTCTTTTTAAAAATAAAAAATCAATATCATGCCTTGTAAACATGAAAACAAACCCAGCGTTGGACTAATAATCAAACCGATTTTAACCACTTGCACAGAGCTAAAGTAACCGATATTTGTAGAACTTGGGATTGCTTTTATGGCAATTGATAGGGTTTTTGGATACTTTTCTCTTAACAGAGAATGTAATCAATAAATCTCGGTTCGGTTTTGATGAAGTCGGTTGGGTTCAAAACCTAGGTTTATGATGGAAAAACTTGAAGTAGACCATGGCGAGAACGACGTCGTTATGGTCGAGAATGTATTTTTAAAGAAGATTGAAGAGGTTGAAGCAAATACTAGAGCATTTTTTAACATGTTTAGATCCATCAAGCGAATGTTATGGACTTTTTAACTGATTTATGCTCGTAAAGCAATTCGAGTAAATCATTAATATTCAAAATTTTATAATATTATTTATTTAAAATTAATTAAAATTCAGTTTGATTTAATTGAATCTATAGTAGTGTTAACCTAATATAATAATATTCTTAATTAAAATTCAATTCTCAGTTGTTATTAAAATAAAGGGCAAATTGTAGTGGAATACCCTGACATTTAGTCATATTGCAATGAGATTGTATTTTTCCTTAAATTACAACCAAGTACCTCGGATAATTATTCATTTGGTCTCTAATGTATTTAAAAATATTACTTTTTAATTTATGTTTACTTTTTTAACTCATATGGTCTTAAACTTTTTCAAAATATATCAATTTAGTCCCCATGACCAAAATTTTGACAATTAAACATGACATAAAGTATAAATTGATCATCTTACCTTTTTATTAAATTAGCAAAACGATTATACCCTCCAACTTTTAACATTTTAAATATTTTACCTATTTTGATAGTTCAATAAAAAAATTGATATGTGTTATAAAAACTCAAATTATGTTTTAAAACAAACTTAAAAATAATTAAATAAAAAATAAATATCATAAATTTATTAAAAATTTAAAATAATTATAAAAATTTAAAAATATCATCATTTATTAAAAATAAAAATAAAATTCATGATTGAATACTTATAAAACTTAAAATTTAGTTAAAAAATAAAATATTAAAATATTATATATGCATATTTTAGAGTATATTATAGAGTATATATACATTATATATATATTATAAAAAATAAAATATAATAATAAAATTACAATATATATATATACACATTTATTAATATTATATTATAAAAATAAAAATATAATAACAAAACTGCAATATGTGTGTGTGTGTGTGTGTGTGTATAAATTACTAAATTTTCAGTTTTATAAGTATTCAATCTGGAATTTATTTTATTTTTAATAAATGATATACTTTAATATTTTTCTAATATTTTTATATTTATTTTTTATTTTTAATAATTTTATCATATTTATTTTATTATTTAATCATTTTTAAGTATTTTTTTAAAAATAAATTTTTATAATATATATTAATTTCTTATTGAACTATTCCAAATAGGTAAAGTTGTTCAAAAATTAAAGGATAAAAGTATAATTCTAATTTAATAATTTAATAAAAAATAGTAAGATGATTAATTTATAATTTATGTCAGGTTTGACTGTCAAATTGTGGTCATAAGGACTAAATTGATATATTTTAAAAAAGGTAGAGACCATGTGAGTTAAAAATGTAAAAATATATCAAAAAGTGATATTTTTAAATACATTAGGGACACAAATGATAGTTATCTGAGGTACTTAGTTATAGTTTAAAGAAAAGTGAAATTTCATTCAAATATGACCAAATTTATGAGTATTCTATTATAATTTTTCCCAAAATAAAAATTTCCAATATTTTTTTAGTTTTAAGTTAATTGTAATGAGTAATGACTCATGACAGTCGGTGCACTTCTATAAAACATGGCAAAATCCAAAGTTGACATTCGGGCCCGATCCATTTTAAATAACAAAATCCTATATTTACGTTGGCTTTGAAAGCTCATAAAATGCAAGTTCCAGAACCTTCTAGGAAGCCCAAAACAATTTCGCGAATTTACCAGAGACTACCCAATTACCAAATCGAACGAATGCGCGCGAAAATACCAGAAATCCCCAATTCTCTTTATAAATACCCAACGCTTCTCGCATTCGACCCCATACAGTGAAAACCATCAAATTCTCAGTAACCAATCAGCCCCAACAGAAAAAAAAAAAAAAAAAAACTCCATTAGACCTCGCATTCAAAATTTTGGAGAGCAAACATGGCGATGATTCCTAGCTTGTTCGGAAACCGAAGCAACAACAGCCTCCTCGATCCTTTCTCCTTTGACATTTGGGACCCCTTCATGGACTTTCGTTTCCCTCAGGAAACCTCTGCCCTTGTTAAAACTCGCGTGGACTGGAAGGAGACTCCGGAAGCCCATGTGTTCAAGGCGGATCTCCCGGGGCTGAAGAAAGAGGAAGTGAAGGTGGAGATCGAAGACGGCAGCGTGCTTCAGATTAGTGGAGAGAGGAATGTGGAGAAGGAAGACAAGAACGACACGTGGCACCGTGTTGAGCGTAGCAGCGGCAAGTTCTCGAGGAGGTTCAGGTTGCCGGAGAATGTGAAGAAGGATCAGATCAAGGCTTCTATGGAAAACGGAGTTCTTACTGTTACTGTTCCTAAAGTGGAGATGAAGAAACCTGGTGTCAAGGCCATTGAGATCTCTGGTTAATTAAGACTTCCTCTACTGTTTCTGTTTTCTGTAAAAACATGTGGTGTTATTGGATATTTCTATGTTTGATGACTTTGAATGATGTAATGTTGGTTTAATTTTAAAATCTGAAATAAAAAATCTTTCTTTTTAATGAGTTTGTATTCTTGGAAAATAAAGAAAGTTAACATACTCGATAGTCGATCCAGTGTATGTGAGAAAGCTGACATTGTCGGGTATGAAGCGAATGTCGTTTTCCACAGTGTTCAGGTAAACAACTTCTGGATGACACATCCTAGCTGCATGAGAAGACTTTTCTTTCAATGGATTTTAAAATTCATAACATTATGGGTAAAACCAATAGAGAAATGAGTTGACAGTTTGGAATCTTCTTGGAGCTAAAGACCGTCTATGGGAATTCTGAGTAAAACAATTTTCCTTTCTTATCAACTTATTTGAGACATCAACGGTGGAAAATTATGAATAAAAAAATTTGTAAATAAAATGGATTGTGAGTTACTTATCAGCTTTTTCTATCAATTTCGTAAAAACTAATCTTTCTAATCTAAAATGAAATGCTTTTAACCTTGATCATAATATGGTCACATTTAATGTGATAATAAAAATATAATTTAATTTAATTTGAGAAAAATTATAATCTTTAAAATGTTAGTATAGATTACACATAATTTTTTTTAAAAAAATTCAAATAGTAAGTTATTATTTATATAAGAATTTTACTTAATTTTATTTTAAATTAAATTCTATCAAAGTGCCTATGAAGCTTAAGATTTTTTTGTGGAAGGTTTGCTTGGGGTGGCTGCCGTCCAAGTCTGTTCAGTGTGGGAGGAGAATTCAAGTGACGCCGTCGTGTCCTTGCTATGGGGAGGCGACCGAAACTATCCTCCACTCCCTTTGGTTGTGCCAATCGCTCCAAGAGGTCCGCACACAGTACACTTTTATTCCTTACAAGCCTCATCTCTTCTGCCATTCTTCTTCTTTTTTGGATTTTTTTGGCTACTGTTGCTCGGTTTTGTCTGCTGAAAATCTGAGATTGTGCTTGGTGGTGCTGTGGTGGACCTGGTTTCGCTGCAATAAATTGGTCCATGGTGAGCCTTGCTGCCCGCGGTGGACGTCGTCTCCTGGACAGTTTGTTTCTTGGCCGAGTTTAACACTGCCCAGCCACTGTTGGTTTGGCTAGCTGAACCTGTGAAAACCCATGGTTGGCAGCCCCCCATGGCAGGTTGGTACAAATTGAATACTGATGCCTCTCTTAAAAATGCTGAATCTTTAGTTGGTTTGGGGGCAGTTATTAGGGATGATAATGGTCTGTTTATAGTTGGGTTATCATGTAAGCTTGTTGGGTCCGTTTTGATCGAAGTAGCGGAAGTTTATGCTATTTTAAACGGGTTGCACCTTGCTATTGAGTCTGGGTTCTCACACCTCTTAGTAGAATCCGATGCTCTGAACGTTATTACTTATCTTGTCCAGGAGAAGCCCCCTAATTCTGAAGTGGGTCTTGTTGTTGCTGATATTTTATCTCTTTGTAATAGAGTTGTAGTTTCCTTTGCTTTCGTGCCTAGATGTGCCAACTTTGTAGCTCACTCTCTATTTAGGAATAGCTTTTCTATTGATAATGTTTTTATTTGGCTGGAGGATGTGTTTCCTTGGCTAGATCATGGTCTTCTGTCTGATCTCCAGGTCTAATTTGTTTGGTTTTGACCTTCTTTTTTTCAGGAAAAAAAAAACTTAATTTAAATTTAAAATATTGATAATAGAATAATTTGAAAATTCCAAGTAAATAAAATGATGAATTAAAATTAAACTATTTTAGGTTTGATCTTAAAATGTTAAATTAAACTACTTCTGTGAATAGATAACTGCAGCTTCATTCAACCATATAATAAACTTTAAAATAGATTCATAAAGCTTTGCAATTCATTTGTTTAATAGAATTTCACAAACATGTTTTTAGATTATGTAATATATGATTTACAAATTATCAAGTGTCCCATATCATATTACGTACAAATTCGAGAATAGATCAATCCATTTTCAGATTTGTCTTCCAATAATGAAAATTACAACTTTATTAAAGGCAAATTTAGTTAACATCAATTTATATAAACGCAGCAGTTTTTTAAAAGCAGTTTAACCGTTTTTGTATTAAAAAAAAAAACACTTTTTACAAAATTATTTATTTACTAAAAAAAAATAGAAATGTTCATTTTTAGGGACAAAATCAAAAGTGACCAAAAGATTATGGAAATAATTGTTTTTAACCTGAAAAAATGAAACAATCGTTTTTAACCATTTTGAACTTGGCAAATTATAATTTAGTCCTTATATATATAGGTGGGTAA
Organism: Xanthoceras sorbifolium; assembly: GCA_003430845.1. Classification (NCBI taxonomy): domain Eukaryota; kingdom Viridiplantae; phylum Streptophyta; class Magnoliopsida; order Sapindales; family Sapindaceae; genus Xanthoceras; species Xanthoceras sorbifolium. The sequence continues at coordinate 26,552,910 of CM010610.1, read as the reverse complement.
AATCTCATTCGAACCCAAAATATTTTTTTTCAAATTTTATTTATTAATTAAAATAACTAATTTTTTATTAATTTCCTAATTGATTTTTTTATTAATCTCATTTATTATTTCCTAATTTTACCCTAAATTGGAATTGTTAACCCTAACAATTGTTGTCATCTCTCTCGGCCGCACGCAGCACTCACCCTCACCCTCTCGCCCCCATATTGCCGCCATCTTGCCGTGCCGTTTTCGTCCATCTCGTCGTGCCGTTTTCGTCACCGCGGTGGGCGTCTCCCTCTCTCTCTCTCTCCTTCACCGTTACCTCGACTTGTCGCATATCGCCGCCTCTCTCTCCTTCGTCGCCTCTCTCTTTTTCGCCGTTTCGGTTTCCTTCGCCGTTACTCGGACTTCGGCGTCTACCTCTCTCGTTCGCCGCACATTACCCGGTCCTTGTCTCCTCTGGCCGTTTCGAACTCCCTCGCCGTTTCATTTTCCACGACGCCGCCTGGGTCTCCCTCTCTCGTTCGCCGCACATTGCCCGGTCGTTGAAGTATGTTATCAAAACGATTCAGCTTATTTTGAGTGCTCTGCCTTTATTTCGGTTCTTGATGCTCTGCCTTTATTTCGGTTCTTGTTGCTCTGCCCATAGAAAACATTGGATATGAATCCCGCCGAGTCTTTAACACTAACACTAAATTGACACTAAATTAACAAGTAAAAGTTCTTGTTGCTCTGCCGGTTCTTGTTGCTCTGACATAAAATAGGACTTTAACACTAAATTGACAATCTAAATTAACAAGTAAAAGTCTCTTATCACTTGATGATTATACACATTCTTTGTCAACTTCATGATGTAGGATAATAATATACGGGGTTCAGTCATAGCTTTTGTTGGAATTATAATACATAGCTTGTAAATTTTCAATCAAGATTTAATTTAGATATATTTTTAACGAAGATGAATTATTGTTTCGTTTTATTTATTTATTGGACTGCCTGTTAGCTTCTATCTATCCTATTAATTTATGGTTTGTATAATTTGATCTCCATTTCCAATAAAATTTGATTTGATAACTCAGTCCAAATAATAAATTATATTCATGGTTAACATACGTGAGGGGGGAAAATTTGAACTTGTTTTGTCTATGTACCCAATTTCTGGTTTGCCATCTTTGAGGATGCATTCATCGCAATTTGATAGTTGTTTGTGTGCCAGTCAGTTGTTATATTAGTTTTTGACTATGTGTTTTCAATTAGTGGTTTGTGGAATTGACCATCCTTCTCTTTTGTGATTTTTCTTATGATTAATAAACACTTTATTCCCCATTTGAAAAAGTTGACTTTTCCCAGGTAGGTAAATTTGGAAATGTAGGTATGAGTCATACGATGAAAGTATTTTTGGTGACAATGATTTTGATTTCTCAATATAAAATCACTTTGTTGTTATGAATTATGATATAGGACAGAAAAAGAAATAGAAAATGGGGAAAAAATAGACTTGATAAGTTCTTAGCATATATCTTATTCATATGCTTTTGCCTAAAATAATATTTCTCTATTTGCAGCACTGCAAATCATTTTTTTCTTTTCTTTAGGCCAAATCATAATGCTGTAAAGAGTCCTAAGAAAAATAGGTACTGGTGGAACCCTTTTTGTTTCTTATTTCTTATTTTTTAAAAAAAAAATTCTATTTGGATGATAGATGATTTATGACTTGCATATATCGTGGACAGTGATGACATTTTGGCCATTTCACTTATAGAGAAGATTGTAGTTTATAACATATAACCCTTTTATTTTAATTCCAGCAGAGCTGTATAGAAAAAATATTTTTGTGTCTTTGCTACTGAAAACAATACAACTACTGTTTGTATTAGATGCATATATTATTTTGAAATTTTACATTTTCTTTTTCTTTTGGTTGATAGAAATCTGCAAATATAGAACAATTAATTTCTGCTTATCATTTAACATTCATAGAAACATTGGAAATTTCCATAATCTACTTCAATGATTGTCTGTACCCCCCTTAGAAATGTATAGGAAGTTTTTAATTATTGCATTATTGTTAATGTACCCATTGTTAACATTGCAGGTCCTTCTCCCTTGTTGTATTGACAATTACCATTGGATTTTATGCAAAATAAATTTGAGGAAGAAAGTCATTATCATTTATGACTCCCTCCAGAAGCATAAAGATCCAACACACCGCATTTCACAAATAGAGCCATTGATAAAATTTTTACCGTCAATGTTGAGGTGTGGAGGATTCTTTGAAAATACAGGTATTGCTCCTTGGACGGACGGTTAACCACCTGTTAACTCTTTCTTCAATTTCTGTTTTCAGTGATCTTTTAAACCTCATTCAAGAGAAAGTATCAAGTTTTTTTGTTTGTTTATTTCATAACTTCATGTTAAAAAGCATGAATTACTAGTACTCTAGAGTGCCTTCATTATTGAACTCGCATTTTAATCTCATTGTATGCTCTCTACAGATGATAGTAGGAATTTTTAACGAATTAGAAGTTCTTATTTTTCATTGAATTTTTCTTTTCTTTTTAGTCATACCCTAATAGTTTGTAAATTATAAAGAAGCTTCTCAATTGGGTTGATATTGCATTCTGTGGGGTATATCTAGTAGGAAGAAATTAACTGAAAATGATGTTTGTTGGCTGTGGTATGGCTAACCTTTATATAGCTAGTTGTCCAAATAATAGTAAATTTTAGTTTTACAATACCTATATTTTCTATAGATGCTTTATACATTAGATCAGAATTGGATTCGAAAAATCATGCATATGCCTATTCCTCACAAGTACACCTCAAAAGAATTCATCTAAACTCTAAAGTTACATTAATCAGTGATATAGTTTACCTTTAGATAACTACTTGTGTTTACTAATTAAAAATAGATTATATGTTATTTTACAGCACTTGCTAAAGTCTTCATATTTTTAAATTGAAACTGGCTTGTAAAACCTTAAACATATACATTTATGTCTTTATACTTACTATATTCTTTGTACATTAGAATGCAACTTGATTTTGAGGTGTGGAGGATTCTTTGAAAATACAGGTATTGCTCCTTGGACGGACGGTATAAAGGTTGAAGTCCTTTCGGCCGACTTACTGCCACAGCAGCCAGACGGGTAATCCATTATTTGAGTATTCGTGATATATTATTTCCTTCATATCTGTATACATTTTCTAAGCTTATTAAAATTACAGGACCAGATGTGGGGCTTTCGTGATGAAGTACTTGGACAATATTATGAGATATAAAGAATTAAATTGGGATTTTGTTGAAGGTGATGTAAATAAAATTCGGGAGGAGATTGCCATGGAAATATTTGCATATAGTATACCTGTAGAGTGATGTTAGAAATGAACAATTTTTAGGTGAAAGATAGATGGTGGTAGATTTTGTTGGTGTATATACTATTGGTGGTATAGGTATATTTTGTGGGAGCATATGAATTTTTTGGTGTTTCGCCATGGTCACTGCCACATCTTGTTGAAAGATTGAAGAATCATTTCAAACTGAATTTTTTGCATAATAGCCATCCTTAGCTGTCCTTCAGATTGCTGTGCCTCATAGAAGGCAGACCTGATCCGCTACTCCTGCTGTAAGTTCTCTAACCTATATCCTCACGTTGTCAGTGTTAATACCAGTTGGTTTGTCTGATTCTTGCTCATCAATTTATTTCAATTGCAGAACAAATGGCCCTGTAAACCCTCAATGGGATCGGTGGTTTGAAGGACCCCAGGATGCTCAAGGTTGCAGATGCTTGATACTCTGATTGGAAGCGTTCTAACATTTGTTATGATTTATTCTTCAAGGCTTCAAAATATGTTTCATATTGAGCAAGTTAACATTCCACATTACACCATAATTGTTGAATGGAGATTTTCCGGCTTATGCAATATCAAAATTTTCTGTTCCGATAAAATTGTCATGTGTCAAATACATCCATTGCAGAAATTATGAGCTTCCAAGTAGGTCAAGCTGATTTATCACCTCCTCCATGTTGGGGTGGCTTAGAGACTTAACTAACTATTTGTTTCTTATCCGTGGAAGGGTGCAGTCGGAGGATTGTCATAGCACCATTGAGTGATTCATTATTGATAAACAAAATTTGAAGTGATTTTAACGTTCAAATCATTCCATATATCAACTACAATGATCTCATTTATTATTTCTGCAGTCACATCAGTTTCTAAATCTCAAACTTTATTATGATTTATACAGGACAAGCTAATTTGATCTTCCCAAAAGAAGTTAGAGGTACCTTTATAAGTAGGATTCGGCAATTTCAATAGAAATTATCTGTTGCCATTCTTGTGAGTTAGCAAGTGACTAACTGACAAAAATTGCTGAACCCTTGAGAGTAGTGAATTTAAAAAGAATTCGCGCTGCACCAATGCAACACCCGAGTAGTGAATCATTGGATATCTACATCTAGTTATTATCCAAGTACCAAGTTTGTTTTAAAGAAGCAGAGCCACTAGAGTTGCTAGTTTCATACAATAGATAGTGTCCGAGTCCAAAGATAAACAGAGCTAATATCCATGGCTAGTTGGCCATTGAATCAGCTGACCTTGTGAAATGCTGTATAGAGTAACTGCCCTGTCATCTCTATTGTGCACTTCCCCCTGTGTACATATTCGTCTCGCTGCTGGTTTGAGAGTGATCAACAAACTGGCATGTAACGCGGTTATGTATTTCACTAACCAACATTTCACTAACCTACATTTTACTAGCCAACATTTCAGTAACCTCCATTTCACTAACTAACATTTCACTAATTTATATTTCACTAACCTACAGTTCACTAACATACATGCCACTAACAAATACTAAATATTTCACTAAACTACATTTCACTAATCAACATTTCACGAACCAACATTTCACTAACCAATATTTCACTAACCACATTTCACTAACAAACATTTCACTAACCAAACATTTCACAAATCAAACATTTCACTAATTAAACATTTCACAAACCACACATTTCACTACTCAAACAGTTCAATAATCAAACATTTCACAAATCAAACATTTGACAAACCACATATTTCACAAACCACACATTTCACTACTAAAACATTTCACTAATCAAACATTTCACAAACCACATATTTCACAAACCACACATTTCACAAAAACATTTCACAAATCAAACATTTCACTAATCAAACATTTCGAAAACCACACATTTCACTACTCAAACAGTTCACTAATCAAACATTTCACTAATCAAACATTTGACAAACCACACATTTCACTACTCAAACAGTTCACTAATCAAACATTTCACTACTAAAACATTTCACTAATCAAACATTTCACAAACCACATATTTCACAAACCACACATTTCACTACTCAAACATTTCACAAATCAAATATTTCACTAATCAAACATTTCACTAATCAAACATTTCACAAACCACACATTTCACTACTCAAACAGTTCACTAATCAAACATTTCACAAATCAAACATTTCACAAACCACACATTTCACTACTCAAACATTTCACAAATCAAATATTTCACTAACATACATATCCCTAACAATACTAAATGTTTCACTAGCCAACATTTCACTAACTTATATTTCACTAACAAACATTTCACTAATATATATTTCACTAACCTACAGTTTATTAACATAGAATTCACTAACAAATATTATTACTAAATATTTCACTAATCAACATTTCATTAACAAATATTTCACTAACTAACTTTTCACTAATAACCATTAAAATTTCACAAAATTAAACCCTAGTAATCAGTATCACCCAAATTCTTTCAACTACAAAACAAACATAATATACAAATAAAAGAAAAAAAATAAAAAACTTTAAAAATCTATAAAATACATTCTAAATAAAATATAAATAATGTTCATAAATTTACCTTCAATTTTGATTTTAAACGTGATAAAGACAGACAAATAGATTTTGATTTTAAAAAAGAAAAATATAAATATAAAATACTATAATAAGAGAGAAATTTTTTTAATGAAGAAGCAAAGTGGGCGGCTAAAGGAATGTAATAATGAAAGTAATAATTTTTAGGTTAAATTGAGTGGGTTTTTTTGTAATTTTAATTGGGATTTTTGTAATTTTCATTTTAAAGGGTTTTTTTTTAAATTATTCAAAAAGTGGGTGGTTGAGGGGTGTTTATGTTATTTTTTTTCTCCAATTGGCTAAAAACGATTATTTTTACATCTGCGGTTAAAAACAATTTCACCAATAATTTTTAGGTCATTTTTAACAATTTTCACTCATATTTTTATCCCAGAAAGAATATTACGTGTATATTTAGAAAAGCTTATATACTAGTCAAAATAGTTTATTTAATCCTAAAAACGATTTTCAATTTTTTTATGTAGTTTGGTCACTCCCCCTCTAGTAGAGCTTTTGAACGATTAAAAAAATTGTTTTACGTCTATTTAGATAAGCTCAAATGTTGGCCTTTTTCAAGTAGATATTTTTAAGTTTTTAAAAATATTAAATGTCTAATATAACTCTATCAAAGTTTATTAATTTTACAACACCCTTTTAACTTAAAATCATGTATTTTTTTGGTAATTATATCATTTTAAAGAGTTTTTTTTAATTGACAACTAGAAGACTAACGACTTTTCCTTAAAACTCTACTTGTAAATGCTCTATTTCTAAAAGATCTACTTCTAAAAGTTATACTCGGAGAAGCTCTTTCAAGCGGACTTTACAAATTCTACCAAAAGTGCTTTTGATACTTTAAAAGCTCTTTTTGACAAACCAAAAATCAATATCATGCCTTGTAAAGAAAACAAACCCAACGTTGGATCAATAACCGGACTCGTCGATTTTAACCGCTTGCACGGAACCAAACTAATCGATATTTGTAGAACTTGGGACTGCTTTTATGGCCAGGGCCGGCTTATAACTTTTTGTGGCGTGTATCCTTTATCCCTACGAAATACCAGACCAATCATTCAATGCTCGGTACCAAACCAAGGTGCAGTGAGCAATATCTCTCCTCTAAAGATAAGGCAGGCCTTGGGAAAAAAAAATTGTGCCCTTTCAGAGCACCCTCGGCCGGGGAGGCAGAGCCATTCATGTTAAGAATTGAAAATTTAGCTTTATAGGAAAGAGAATTCTGATAAAAAAAATGTTCAAGTCTTTATTAAATTATATATATATATATATATATATATATATATATATATATATATATATAAGGTACATAAAAATATTGGTGTTCCCAAGATTGTTGAACTCTGGACGACTGGCCTGTTTGCTCTGAGTCAACGCTGACCATGTTTATAGTAATTGATAAGGTTTTTGGATGCTTTTCTCTTAACAGAGAATGTAATCAACAAATCTCGGTTCGGTTTTAATGAAGTCGGTTAGGGTTGGTTAAGTTCAGAACTCAGGTTTATGATGGAAAAACTTGAAGTAGACCATGACGAGAGCGACGTCATTATGGTCGAGAACGTATTTTTAAAGAAGATCGAAGAGTTTGAATCAAATAGTAGAGCATTTTTAACAGGTTTAGATCCATTAAACGAATGTTGTGGGCTTTTTAACTGATTTAGACCCGTAAAACAATTCGAGTAAATCAATAATATTTAAAATTGATTAAAATTCAGTTTGATTTAATTGATTCTATAGTAGTGTTAACCTAATATAATAATATTCTTAATTAAAATTCAATTGAAGTCGGTTATATTCTTGAGAATCAATTGTTATTAAAATAAAAATTTCCAATATTTTTCAGTTTTAATCTAATTGTCATGACTCATGACTGTTGCGGCACTTCTATAAAACATGGCAAAATCCAATGTTGACATTTGGGCCCGACCCATATATTAAATAACAAAATCCAATGTTGACATAGGCTTGGAAGCTCATAAAAGCAAGTTCCAGAACCTTCTAGGAAGCCCAAAACAATTTTGCGAATTTACCAGAGGCTACCCAGTTACACAAATCGAACGAATGCGCGCGAAAATACCAGAAATCCCCAATTCTCTTTATAAATACCCAACGCTTCTCGCTTTCGACACCATACAGTGAAAACCATCACATTCTCAATAACCAATCAGCCCAAAAAAAAAAAAAAATCACTTCATTAGACCTCGCATTCTGAGTTTCGGAGAACAAACATGGCGATGATTCCAAGCTTGTTCGGAAACCGACGCAACAACAGCCTCCTCGATCCTTTCTCCTTCGACACTTGGGACCCCTTCATGGACTTTCGTTTCCCTCAGGAAACCTCTGCTCTTGTTAAAACCCGCGTGGACTGGAAGGAGACTCCGGAAGCCCATGTGTTCAAGGCGGATCTCCCGGGGCTGAAGAAAGAGGAAGTGAAGGTGGAGATCGAAGACGGCAGCGTGCTTCAGATTAGCGGAGAGAGGAATGTGGAGAAGGAAGACAAGAACGACACGTGGCACCGCGTTGAGCGTAGCAGCGGCAAGTTCTCGAGGAGGTTCAGGTTGCCGGAGAATGTGAAGAAGGATCAGATCAAGGCTTCTATGGAAAACGGAGTTCTAACTGTTACTGTTCCTAAAGTGGAGATGAAGAAACCTGGTGTCAAGGCCATTGAAATCTCTGGTTAATTAAGACTTCCTCTGCTCTTTCTGTTTTCTGTAAAAACATGTGGTGTTATTGGATATTTCTATGTTTGATGACTTTGAATGATGTAATGTTGGTGTAATTTTAAAATCTGAAATAAAAATTCTTTCTTTTTAATGAGTTTGTATTCTTGGTAGTTGGAACATAAAGAAAGTTAACATACTTGATGTCGATCCAGTGTATGTGAGAACTGAGAAAGCTGACATTGTCGGGTATGAAGTGAATGTCGTTTTCCACAGTATTCAGGTAAACAACCTCTGGATGACACACATCCTAGCTGCGTGAGAAGACTTTTCTTTGAATGGATTTTAAAAATCAAAACATTATGGGTAAAACCAATTGAGAGATGAATTGACAGTTTGGAATTTGCTCAAAAGTGGGAAAACCAGAATGTTGAATCTTCTTGGAGCTAAAGACTGTCTATGGAGAATTCTGTGGAAAACAGATTTCCCTTTCAGATCAAATGAATTGTAAGTTACTTGTCTGCTTTTTTATTTGTCTATCTCGTGAAAATTAATCTTCTTAATCTGAAACGAAATGCTTTCAACCTTGACCATCTAGATGATAACATTGCAGTCCCTTATGATGGTGTAAGAAATTGCCAGAGGCGGCCATCGTCTGGCGCACCCAATTTTCTTGTGTTAGAGAGCTTGAATGCCACTTCTATCTCTGTAAAATAGGCAACTGCAGCCTTATTGATCCACTCCAATAAGAAATGTTATTGGCTTTTTAGCTGACTCCACTTTTTCACCATACACATTTACCACATATATTTTTCAATCAAAAAATCTTTGATTAAAAATTTTATTTTATTTAGTTATGATTTTTGAGAATAAATTGTATTTTATGCAGTAAAAGGATGGATTACAGTATGGTAAAGAGGATCACATTTGATTATTTTACTGCTAAGGGAGGACACCCAAACCATAAAATTGATTAATTCATTTAAACCAAGTCAATTTAAGTAGATTGGTTTGATTTTGTTAAATAAGATAAACTTTCTGGGTTGGTTTAAAGTAAACCGATTGGTTTGTAAATTGTGTTTTATGAAATTGAATAATTCAATTTAAATAATTATTTACTTAAAATATAATTATATTATATTAATTTTAATCTACAAAAAAAATTGATAATAGGACAACTTGAAAATTCAAAGTAAATAAAAAGATTAATCAAAATTAAACTATTTTAGATTTGATTCTAATTTGTCAAACCAAAATGATTTGATTTGGTTTGATTTTATCTTATAATTAGTTTGGTTTGGGTTATAAATTATTGAATCGAGTAAAAGACGGTTTGAGTTAAATTATAGTGTCTTAATTTGGTTAGGTAGTTTTCTTAAATGTTTTGAAGTGTAAAATATTAAAATACTCTTCATCCATTAAGATGACCGGTAAGTTGAAAGTAGTTAACGCGGGTAAAAATACTTAAGTGTAATAAAAGGTAAATTGTCATTATTTATATAATTATAGAAAAAATTAGGTGCTTAGTACAATTTACCTTTATATTTTAATTCTCAAAATTATTATTTCAATTACTTTTATTTTAAACGTTTTATGAAACATAAATAAAAGTGTTATTCTTTTAAAATTGATATTAATAAATAAGTTCAATACAAACCAAAAACAATGACCATTTTCTCTGTGAAGTCGATATTGAGTTCTCAGTTCACTGCTCCACCTTCCCCATTTTGTCTTCAACATGTCAACTGTGGACCTCAAGCTTTCCCGATCTAACCGTATATATCGTCCTTCTGTACGTACTTCTTTCTCTTTATACGTATTTTCTCTTTTTCTCCTACACGGCGACGACTACGACGACGTTTACGATGATTCTTGGAATTTCAGGAGCCTCTTGATGGCAAAATCCTAATAAAGTCGTCTTCTTCAATTTCTCACTATGGAATCCACCTCAACGTCAACGGATCCGCCAACTTGCAGGTCCGTCTGAATTCGATAACGCAGCTTTCGTTTTCGTTGTAGAATATTAAAAAATGAGAGATTCTGAATTGTTTTATGTTTTAATTTGACAAAGTTTTCGCTTTTATTGTAAGTTAATTTTGTGAAATATAAACTGATTTTGAAGATTCGTGGAGGATCAGCTGGTGTTATCGAGTCCTTCTATGGTGTTATCAAGCCCATCCCTATAGTGTGAGTTTTTTTTTTTTTGGGAGGACTTCTGTTCCTTTTTTTTAAGCTACTATTTGTTCCTTTATGTTGTGGCGAGTGATTTGTTTTTCGTTTTTTGTCTTTTGAAAAACAGGAAGAAGAGGGTCGAAGTCAGAGCTTCTGGAAAGATTGGTTCAGGTACAACGGAGGTAGTGTTGTTGCCATTGTAAATAATCAAATTGTATTGGTGTTTTGAACTTTGATATGATTGTAAATTTTTAATTTGTGCAACAGCTATAATTAGATGTTTAATATTTTGAAATTGTGCATTCGACATTTCCAGTCCTTGTGCGAAAATCTGTGTCTTTGTTGTTTTTGTAAATTAGCTTTTGTTATTAGTAATTGCTTGCTTGAACCATATTTGATTGTTATCTCTATTTTGTCTTTTTGATAGCATGAATTTTAAGTCTTCCGCGCTCATTTTCAGTTTCCTTTATTCTTCGGATATTTATTGGTGTATTACTGTGAAATGCATTTTATCATTCGCAAGATAATCATATCAGGGTAGACAGAGTCTTTTATGTGTCTCCAATTTAGCTTCTGTATTTGCAATTCGTTTTGTCAGCAGCAAATAACTGTTGCTTCCTTTACAGTTTATGCAAATTTTTTTTGCTTATCGTGACAGATACCATTTTCCGTGAAACTGAGACAGCCCGGAGAGGATAATTTGGAAAGATTTTATGAGACCTTCCATGGAGCGAATGTTAACATTCAGGTGAGAAAAGATTTTCATCTGACAGAAGCACAAATCATCACTGGTTGACCGTTGCATTGAAATTGTACTTGGCGTCCTCATTTCCACCCATCGATAACATGCTTTCTACATGTAAGATATAATATTCTATTATTAACGAATTCTGTGATAGTATTTTGTCACTGTAGATATAATGAGAGGATACCTGCATAAATCATTATCTGCAACTGTGGAATTCATTCTTGAAAGCGATAAAGGTATTTTTTATTTTATTTTGTTAATTTTTGTTTCTCCTTTTGAGAAATCTTAGATATAATTTAACAAAACGGACTTTCCTCTTTCTTTCTTTATGTTTCAGCTGATCTCCCTGAGCGACCAATTTCTCCTGAGATGGTTATCTTTTACATAACTCAGGACACTCAGAGACATCCGTTACTTCCTGAGTTAAAAACAGGTTTGCTTCTTTCTAGTTCCTGCATTCAGAGACACCCATTACTTCATTTCTATTTGTAAAGTAGGCCCTGGAACTTTAAATGAGAATGTATCATATCTTTTGAATATCACGGGAGACTGCATGATGTGGAACGCCAGTTGCAATGCACTTTTAACATGTTGTATATTAAATTTCAGAATTTGGTGAATATTGTGATGTGTGATTCGGGAACTGATGAAATCTGTTGTTGAAAAGGTGGCTTTAGGGTGACGGGAAAGATGTCCACTCACTGCTCTTTATTAGATCCTATCAGTGGAGAGCTAACAGTAGAAGCATCTGCAGTTCCTATTCGCTCCATTGACATTCACTTGCTACGAGTAGAGTTGGTTCTTCATGGAGAGAAGATTGTAACTGAAACGTCTTTGATTCAGACAACGCAGGCATGGAACATTTGACATCATGTTGAAATATTTAGTTTATGAAATATTTTGCTTGACAACTTTACTTTCTTATATATTCTAGGTAGCAGATGGAGATGTCTGTCGTAATATGACCCTGCCTATTTATGTGATACTTCCCCGTCTTTTGACTTGTCCAACTGTCTTTGCTGGGTGAGTAACCAAATAGACATGGATATTCCCATTACTTCTACTTTGATATCATCACCATAGGTACCTTTTATAAATATGCCTTTTTCCACCTTTGTTATACTCCACCTGTCTTTAGAATTGTTCTATCATCTTGGTCAGCTTACTGATAAATTTAATGTGGATGTTTCAATAATGCTAGAATAGAACTCCCAACGCTTATTCCAATTTGACATCCTAATTATTAAAACTAGATAATTTATAATTTTAGTTTAGTTTTCAAAGAGCACATTGGCATGACAAATAATTTAGATCTAGTATTGGTAATTGAAATGCGAAGTTTTGATAACAGTTGGGAAGTCTAGCATCATTTGACATGATTCTAGTACTTCTCGTTTGTTTTCACCAAAATTTCAAAATATGTCCAATATTTTACTGCCACAATTATAATGGTTAGCATTGATATTTTCCTTCTAAATGCTCTGTGCAGTCCATTTTCAGTTGAGTTCAAAGTTACCATAACCATCAGTTTTCATTCGGAGCTGTGCAAATTGTATACAAAAGCCGATAATCCAACAACTCCGAGACTCTGGGTAAGCATTATTTTAAGGTTTGTATTATAGATGAAGTTGTTTGTTGTATCTGAAACTTTTCAAATTTCAGCTTGCTATGGAAACTCTACCTCTTGAACTTGTTCGAACGAAGTGAAAGTGACAGAAAGGAACAATTTGTCTTGGAAACCTCTCTATGAAGTTTAATCAAAATCAACTTGTAATCTGATTACAAGGTGCGACATGAATCCTCTTCTAACATATAGCGTTCCCGCAATTAATTGCAATCACTTTATCTTCTTGTATGAATGCCTTGATGTTTATAGATATGGAAGAATATGAAGCAAAAACTTATTGATCATACAACTGGGAGAGTTTTTTTTTCTTTTATTTTTTATTTTTTTTAAAAAAATCTTGAAGATCCTTTGATCTGCACATCTGGCTTTTGGAGCCGTTTGAATACTATATTGTGATTTTTAAGTTGAGAATGGTGGTTCCTATTCTTGTGTATTATGTTCTGATTTGAGTTTTTCTTCATTGAACTAATAAATGAGCTGAAGTGATCCATTATTTAGAGTTTATATTAGTATTTGGCAATGTATATAAAACGATTTAATTTGTTTTGAAAATTTAATTGTAATCGGATCAAGAATAAAACAATCTTCCAATTATTTTACAAAGAATCAGAAACAAGAATGAGCTATCAACAAACATGGAAGTATCATTTTCTGAAGCTAGACAAAAGTAGCTATTGGATGATTTGAAAAAGAGAACAATTTGAAAATCAAAACTCTCTCACGACGATTCTACTTTATAAGCTTGTTAAATAAAATCCTACTATTTATACATGTTTTCAAAAAAATTAGAAAACTATCAATTATGATAGTAATTTTGAATTTAAATTCACATATGGACTTATATATAGTAGTGATTTTATTTGTAACGTACGAATGCAGAAATTATAGTAGCTTAAAGAGAAGAAAAATGCTTTCACAAGATAATCAATATTAACAAAATCACGGCTACCCAATTAAGTTAAGATTTTACAACTAGCAGAAACTTCACTAACAATATATTCTTTAAAAGTCTTACTCCTAAGTGGTAACTCAACAAATAATATTCATAAAAGCAGCAGAAATTACTTGATTGAAGGGAAATTCTTAATACTTTACACCAGTTATTTTCAATAAAAATGTATAATAGACAAAATAAATTTTGTACACAATTTGGCTAAAATTTCACTATGTAACCATACCTACAACATATTTTCTGCCCAGTACCTTCCTCTGGATGCTCCAAGAACGAAAAGCTATACCATCAATGAGTGTGATACCCTTCACTAACTTCAAGTCTTCAACTTTAGATATTACAAGTCTTCACTGGTACTGATGTTGTCAATTCTCAAGTGATTCGTGATGGTTTGCAGCATACACTTGAGCCCAAATCTTGTTCGAATCCAAACCACGCCCAGCAACCTCCTCTACCTTTTGCTTTAAGCGATTTAATATGACAGGCAATACCAACTTCGGGTTCTTGTTCAACATCTCCAACATCTGATGGCCTTGCTGATCATATAATCTCTCAATGCATCTCAAATTCAACACATTCAAATGATCTTCAATCCTGAAAGAAGCATCCAGATTGATATTCTTCTCCTTAATTCCATCCACCAATTCCTCCACATGTTCAGCTGCAGACCTTACCCAGTTCAACAACATATCAAACTCGTATTGGTGATCTTCACACCTATCAAGTGCTTGTTTATACTTGTTTCTGCCCCGCTGTTTTGAAGAGTAATCCCTGTTTCCTATAGGGGTGCATACCCAGAAATCATTCAACACTTGAGCACCAAGCTCTGATCTTTGGCTGGCCATGGCCACAGGAAAGTCCCCTGGCAGAAGCCGATAACTAGGAGTACCCGCTTCACATTTAGACAAGTCAAGGTCTTGAATTGACACTTTGTCCGACTCAGTTTTATCAGAAACATCTGGGTTCGAATCCTTTCGCGAGATTGTTTCTGTTCGTGACTGCAACGGGTGCAACAAAAACCTAACATCTTCCTCACTATTTCTATTTATAGTCTCAAGTTGATCAGCAAAAGCAATATCTTCACAATGCTTGACAAAATCATCAAACCCATTAATAAGATCGGGATATTTCGATATCGAACCTCCGGAAATCTTCCGTTTCAAATCACTCTCTCCAATCTTTCCAATGGTACAGGCATGGATATATTTCAAAAACCCCATCTGATAATCACACGAACAGTTCAATCTCTCTCTCACTCTCTCGCAAAACTCAATCCCTTGTTTTAATAATAAAGTCTTGTTGGCACTTTCAGTTACAAAAACAGAGTTATCTTCCAAGAGCTTCACCTTTTTCGAAGATTTCGTGTCGCCCAAGAATCCTCCGTTGTTGCACTCCATTCTCTGGCTAATCCAACTCTCAGAATACCCAAAAGAAGCTGTTTGTTGTCTCTTCATGTCTCTCGGTTTATTGAAATGGGCAAGAAGAAATTTAGAGATCGAATGATTTTTTGTGGGTTTCGATTTTGATCGATCACTATTGTATGAACTCCGATGTGTGAATTGAATGATTTTTACGCGGATTCGATTCGGATCGATCCCGTCTCCTACGGATAGGCACCTATTTTAATAGCTTCAAAACACTGTAATATAAATAGATAATGAACTAATTACACTTAACTCCCTGAGGTTTGGCTAATTACAATCGGAATCAAAGTTTGCATTAATTAACACTAACCTCCCCTCACGTTAACTTTGATTGTTAGAATAAACGTTGACTTTTACCAAATTTATTAAATGATCAAAATACCCTTGTTAATTAATATTATCATTTTTTTTTACTTTTCATTAAATTTTTTTTTTTTGAAACTTGAACGAACCCAGACTTCGAATCTTTCATGGGTTCGATTCGAACCCATAAGGATTCAAAGATGTCTTCGAACCCTTGTGGGTTCGATTTCGATTCGAACTCGAGTTCGAATTGAACCCTCTGGGTTCGTTCTTCTAACTAACGAACCCAGAAGGGTTCGAAGACATCTTCGAACCCTTGTTGGTTCGAATTGAACCCACAAGGGGTTCTAAGTCTGGGTTCGAACGAACCCAGACATTCAAGTTTCAATTTTTTTTTTTTTTTTTGGTGGAGATCCAATTTGGATTCAACCATCAATTTTTTTTAATGAAGAGTAAAAAAAATTGATAATATTAACTAACAGGGGTATTTTGGTCATTTAATAACTTTGGCAAAAGTCAACGTTTATTCTAACGGTCAAAGTTAATATGAGGGGAGGTTAGTGTCAATTAATGTAAACTTTGACTCCGAGTGTAATTAGCCAAACCTCAGGGAGTTGAGTGTAATTAGTTTAATAGATAATATAGTCGGTAATTAGCATAATCCCATAAATTTGGAGTATTAGAGTATCTCCAATGCAAATATGTATTTTTGAGTATCTAAATAGTGACACATCAGCATTTCTAAATAATATGGATATAGCTTGTCAAAAAAATTATAGAAATACATATTCACTTCTCTAATGTGAGTATCTAAATAGTAATTTTAAACTAATCACCACAAGTTATTTGTTACATTCTCTCTCCATTCAATATGACAATTAAATGTATTGACAAAATGCTAAAATTTTATTGGTAGAAAAAATTAGAAATCCTAGTCAGCAAACATATCAAAGAGGATATCTACAATTAGAAACTCTACTTGATATTTTTTAACTTTTTTTTTTGCCACATCATATCAATATTAAAGTTAAATAATTACATTGGAGAATGTTTTTTTAACTTTTTCAATATAGATCCTATGTGGCACTCAATTTTCTCCAAATGTATAATAGCATTGGAAATGCTCTTAGATAAATGTACTCCCTAATTTTATTCATGATCAAATTATTTCTATAATTTTATTTCATCAAACTCTCCTCTACATTGAATTTCCGAATTTCTATTAAGTTTATAAGTAAAATTACTCATTTATCCTTTAAAGAAAAAAAAGATTGATGGATCTTTCGTTTATTTCATATATGGAAGGTGGAAATTATAACATTAAAAAATCAAAAAGATATTGTGGAGACTGGGATCCACCATCTCTATCGAATTTCAATCGATGGAGATCGTCTCCATCGCTTGTAGTAGCCAAAATATGTCTGGCCCAAAGACAAAGCCCATAGCTAAAAGTAGGACTACACTCTCATGTAGTACGACGGTGGCTCAGCATGAAGACCAAGTCGCACGACATGAAGCACCATCATATAGACGTACCAGTTCGAAGACTATGTCGCACGACATGAAGCACTCATGTAGTACGACGACGTACTAGTTCGAAGATCTTGTCGCACGGCATGAAGCACCATCATATAGACGTACCAGTTCGAAGACTATGTCGCACGACATGAAGCACTCATGTAGTACGACGGTGCTACATCACCCAATCATGGTCCAGATTGACAAGAAACCTACATGTCGTACGACATAGCATCTCCGTCGCTCCGAGGGAGACCAGATTGTGATCTACTTTGAAACGGGTCCTACAAAGCCATAATGACACTTGATGGCAGCCCAATCAAAAGAAGCACCCAGATGCTTTCTTGGTGGAAGACAGAGAAGAGAGAATGATGAGATCTCTCAAAAGGGAGAAGCATCAGTCTCCTATAAAGAGGAGGATAATCCCTCATAAGAAAGGGGGCCCTCGGAAAAACTGAGATCCAGAGATTACTAATACAAAAACCACATCCTCCGGCCATTGTTAAGGTTCTCCGATCACCCTCCAACCTTACATCTCCTTTGATCAAAGAGATCCCAATTGCCAAGATAGCAGGAAGTATCACTCACTCATCTCCATCTACGAGCATTACATATTTATTAGCACTCGCTAACTTGACCGTCGGAGTGACTTTGGCCGGCACCACCCCGGTGTCCCAGACGTCCTGCGGGTCACGCGTGTTCTCTCTTTGCAGGTTGTAGTGCCCCGTGTCCCCGAGCGATTTTTGAGGACTACATCGCTGGAGATAATTTTTAGATGGAGATGTGGAGATCCCAAATGCCTATCTATAGAAATGAACGGTAGAAATTTCAACTTTTTTTTTTATAATTTTATTTTTGTTATTATCTCCATCGTCCATCTCTATTGATGGATGGTAGAAATCCATCTTTCATATTTTTTTTTATTTTTTTTTAGTTTTATTTAAATATTTATATTTTTCATATGATTAAATAGTAAGAATGTCACTTATAAGAGAACAATTTTGGAAAATAGTATAGTTTATTAGTTTGAAAATAAATAATACTTATTTTAGTTTAAATTTCAAAATTCTCTTAATGAAAGTTTTTCTTTCTCTTCTCTTTCCTATGCACGTTTAGATTTAATTTTTATTTTTATTTTTTGTTTAAAAAATTGAAGAATTCTGTTCGTATCTCTGTTAATAAAAAAATCTGTTCGTTTGAAAAAAATTAAAATTTTTAGTTAAACTATTAGTTCGTAGCCGCTTGTTAGTTTGCGCGTTTTTTCATTGTCTGACAGAGATAATTTTGTCCAAAGAATAACATTAAAATATTAAACAATTAAAAAAATTTAAAAACATATAAAAATAATTAGAAAATAAAAAACATTAAAAAATTAAAAAGATAGATTTTCACCTGATATGGACAATGAAAATCATAACATTAAAAAAATTTTAAAAAATATTAAGGACATTGATATCTCCACCATCCTCCATTGATGGAGATCGTATCCATCACTGGAGATGTTCTACCGTCTCCATTGATGGAGATCCCAAATGTTCATATATAGAAATGAAGATCTTAATCTTTTTTCTGCTTTCTTTATTTTTTTTATTATTATCTCTACTGTCCATCTTCATAGATGAACAGTAGGGATCCATCTTTTATATTTTTTAATTTTATTTTAATATATATTTTTAATATTACTCTTTGAGCATCCTTTAAAAACCTCACTTTGATCCTAGTATTTAGCATTGTATATAAAAACGATTTGATAATTTTATTACTAAACAAAATTGTAATAGGATCAAGAATCAAACAACCCTCCAATTATTTTACAAAGAATCAGAAACAAGAATGAGCATCCTTTAGAAACTTCACTTTGATCTTGTTGAGTCTAGCAAGAACAGCTCCCATATCCATCCTCTCTTCGTGTGAATCTGCTGAACATTTCAGGCTTAATTGCATGATAGATATCAAACAATCTTTCTTTGCTTCAAAATCTTCATGGTTTCTGCTCAACAAATTGTCATCTACAACTTGTATTACTGCATCAGAATCACCTGACAATGACTCTCCCACCCAACGTTTCAAGTCCATTTCCCCAACAAAAATTTCATCTGTTGGCTTCTTTCCTGTGAAGGTTTCCATAAGTAGAATGCCATAGCTGTACACATCTCCTTTTGTCGAAACAATTCCTTCTGATCCAAACTCTGCACGATATGTATTTTAATTGATCATATTGTTAAATATTACTTAATATGTGCAAGCTGTTGAGGAAAATGATTAGAGTGTGTTTCATTCATGATTAGAGAATAGTTTAAAAAAATGTTAATGAAAATCAATAAATTCTGAATCCCAGGTTATGAATTGGATAGAATCCTGTTAAGATTTAAGACAATTATTGTACTAATTATTTAAATACAACCTACTCAATAATTTTTCTTCTTTTTGTCAAAATTTTTGCACATGTTATTTTCAAAGTAGAATAATTAGTCAAATATAAGACACTAATTTATGCAAGTGCACTTGTGCGTATGTAAAACATAAATTTGAATAAGCTAGGAGTATCACCTGGTGCCATGTACCCAATGGTGGCCAAAGTCATTGTTTGTGTCACGGAATCTCCTCCACCTAAAAGCTTTGCAAGGCCAAAATCACTCACATGTGCAACCAAATCTTCATCCAGCAGGACATTGCTTGGCTTCAAATCACAATGGACTATAATAGATGTATAACCATGATGTAGATACTCTAGAGCCGATGCAACATCTATCATTATGTTCAACCTTTCTTGCAAATCCAGAATTTTTTTGTAAGAATACAACAACATCTCTAGGCTTTCATTAGGCATGAACTCAAGTACCAGAGCTTTGAAATCTCCTGAAGAGCAACTGCTGATGATTTTAGTGAGGTTTCGGTGTCTAATACTGCCCATTATTTCACATTCAGTCTCAAAGCTCTTCAATGCTTTCTCTGCCTGCAAATTGAAAACTTTTACAGCAATCTCCACCCCATCTGGAAGTGTTCCTCTGTATACTGACCCAACGCTCCCTGAACCAAGAAAGTTGCTTTCGCTAAAACCATTTGTTGCTCTGTCAAGTTCCTGGTATGATATTCTTCTCCAAGTTTCCAAATGTAGAGATTCTTCCTGGCTTGGCTGATTTGCATTCTTCTTATGCCATTTTAGGTAAACAATGATGAGAATCAATATTAGTATTGTCGACAAAGTTACAGGTAAAATGTAATTCAATACAAGTCCAGCAGTTGTGTTGGATCTTTGAGAAGTGCTACTTTTGCATGGTGGGAGTTGCATTCGCTGCTGGCCACACAATCCTTGATTTCCCATAAATGATAAACTTGAGAAGTTCACAAATGGCCCTCCAGAAGGAACTTCACCTTCTAAACTATTGAAAGACACATTTAAATGTATAAGGTACAAGAGTGCCTCAAGGGACTTGGGAATCGCTCCTGAAAGACTATTGCTGGAAAGATCTACAAGTTCTACGCTTATCATATTGCCAAATGATTGAGGAATAGAGCCTTGAAATCTATTATCTGCTAATGAGAGTCTTTTTAATTCTATGAGGTCTCCAATGGTAACTGGGATATCACCCGTTAGCTGATTTCTTGATAAAT
The DNA here is from genome assembly GCA_003430845.1 of Xanthoceras sorbifolium. Classification (NCBI taxonomy): domain Eukaryota; kingdom Viridiplantae; phylum Streptophyta; class Magnoliopsida; order Sapindales; family Sapindaceae; genus Xanthoceras; species Xanthoceras sorbifolium. Next base: position 26,531,971 of record CM010610.1, on the reverse strand, counting down.
CTAATTCTATCAAGACCTTCAAGTTTCCAATGACAGATGGGAGAGATCCACTAAGCGAATTTGTTGACAAGTTTATGTGCAAGATATCTCTAAGACCCCACAAAGTTGATTCAATTGTGGAGTTAAATCTGTTTGAAGCTAACGAGAGAGTCCTCAGAGAACTGAGATTACCTAAGCATGAAGGTATTGAACCCATCAGGTTATTACCTGTTAAATACACGAAAGCCAAGTTCTCCAAATGACATAACTCAGAAGGGATGGATCCTTGTAGTTTGTTGTTCCGCAGAGACAGATATTGTAGCTGTATTAATCTTCCAATTGTAGTTGGAAGAATTCTTGTCAGTTCATTGTTCTCCAAGTTCAATGATGTCAAGTTGCTTAAGTTGCCAATCTCTCCAGGAATGCTGCCTTTAATGTTGGATTCGTATAGATGTAAGGCCTGAAGAGCAGTAGAGAGATTTCCTATAGTTACTGGAAGAGTACCATTTAATGGATTACCATAGAGCACAAGACTTGTCAATTTTTTGCAATTTGTCAAAGATGATAGCAAGCTCAATTCTGGAGATGAAGATCTGCTGGTCAAATGATTACGCGCCAGGTGAAGCCGCTGCAAGTTTCTTAAATTACCAAGCTCATCTGGGATGAAGCCAGAGAAAGAGTTCAAGGACAACTCTAGAGTAACTAGCTGAGAAGCATTGGAGATAGAACTGGGAATTGGTCCAGTCAGTTCATTTTGGCCAAGGATAAGCTGCTTGAGGTTTGGAAGCCACAGGCCTGTGCTGGATGGAAGATTGCCTGAGAGGTAATTGGCTGATATCGCGATGTTAATCATCGTGGAGACATTGAATATTTTGGGTGGAATTAAGCCAGTGATTCTATTAATTCCTAAACTGAGTGTTTCTAGATTATGCAAGCTTCCAATCACAGATGGTATTGTACCTGCCACAAACAAAAATATCCTCCATTATGGATTCTCTTACTGACTTTTAGTGAATAGATCTTGGTTGAATACAACTAGAATATATCTTTAAGCATGCAAAGAAATATGTGAAACGAAAATCAGAAGAAAAGTGGAATGATCTTATACCGGTTAAGCTGTTGTAGGAAAGGTCAAGTAGCTTCAACTGGGTCAGGTTCCCAATCTCTGAAGGTAAAGTCCCTGTTAGACTGTTTTGTATTAAGCTTAATATATGCAAACCTTTAAGCTCACCTATCTGCCTTGGAATTTCTCCTGTGATGCAAAATCACAAGCAACATTCACAATCAGTAAATGAGAGTGTTTTTTAGAAAGCTCTTTTACTAAAGCGTTTTCTATGAAAGTGTTTAAAAGGGCTTCTGGAAAACAGACAAACATTTCAATCAATAGTTAAGTTGTTAGGTAGTTCTATGTGACCTTTGTGGGACACAATGGTGACTTAAGCATATGTGTGCCTACTAAAAGGTTATTTCCACACAATTCCAAAGCCAAGGTCAGCAGGGACATACCTGTGAAATTGTTTAAGCCAAGAAATAATTGATTGAGCATAGTCAAATTCCCCATTTGTTCTGGTACTGTACCTTCAAAATGATTGTGGGACAATGATAATATTCTTAATTTCTGACAACTAAATAAACTGGATGGAATTGACCCAAAAAATTGGTTCCAAGTAAGATAAATCTCTTCAAGTTCAGGTAGATGATCAAACATATCGGAGGGTAGCGGACCGGTGAGGTTATTAGTACTGAAATCAATGATTTTCAGTGAAGACATGTTGAGAGTTGGAGATGGTATGAAACCTGAGAGGTGGTTATTGCTGAAATCAAGCAGTTGCAGTGATGATATGTTGAAAATGGAGGAGGGTATGGAACCTGAAAGCTGGTTTTGGTCCAAATAAAAGGTCTTCAAGCTTGGAAGCTTTCCAATCTCTTCTGGGACGTTACCCTGCAGAAGATTATTGTACAAGTCCAAAGTCTCTAGCTGTGAAAGATAGCTCAATGAAGAAGGGACAGAACCTCTGAAACTATTACCAAACAAAAACAAGCTCTGAAGGGTAATCAAAGATCCAATCCAAGACGGAATCTCCCCATTGAAGTTGTTGTTTGCCAAGTTGAGATATTTCAGTCGACGTAAATTAGCCAACTCTTTAGGTAATGAGCCATGGAAGCTGTTGTTATACAAGGAAAGAAAAACAAGAAAAGATAGACTTCCTAGTTCTGGAGGGATGGTGCCTGTGAATTCCATGTCAGAGAGGTCCAAGGCCGTGACCCTATGGTGCCTTTTTCCGCAAGAAACGCCTCTCCAGCTGCAGACTGAGGCAGAAGTTGACCAGTTGGTTGCCAAGATGTTCTGAGGATCATAACTGATGTGGGATTTCATGGCAAGAAGAGCAGATTGATCAGTGATGATATTGGTTGCAGCCATTGTTAAGCTGGTCATAGAACAATGCAATAACAATAGAAGGAAGTGAATTTTGTTTTTTTCCATGATTGTATTGTATGTGAGTTCAGAAGTTGGAAATGTAATTTGTGATCCAATTGAGATGTAGTGCTGCATTATTTATAGAATCTTGATAGAGCACATGTTAATAGAAGTTCTTTGAGGGTAAAAGTTTAATTAAAAGTAGTTTTCAATCTTTTAAGACACTGAATACAATTAATACTTGGGGAGGAAGTTCTACATTCATTAAAAAATTGATATATTGGGAGAAAATTGGTTGTTCACATTTTGAGTCATGTTCATTCTACAAAGCTCTCTTTTGGATGCTTATGAGGAAGCCAATTTGTTCATGGAATTTGTCAAAGGAAATCAAATAAGCAACTATTATATTAATGAATTGTCAAATTAATTAATGATTTTGTTTAATTCCAGAGCTGGTCAATTCAGCTCCCACATGAAAAAGAAGATACTGATCATTCAATTTTTTAGCCAAATGTTTGTTCAAACTGCATAGCTGTTTTTTCAGTCAGATTTTGTTATTTTATACTAATGAAGCTGATGTATTTGTGGAAAACAATTGCTAGTAAAAGTGTTACAGATTGACTACAGAAAATATGTATGATAAACCCTTGATATATTCTTCTGATATCTTTATTATATTGGTTAGTCAACTTCACAATAAGCTCCAGCTAATCCAAAAACTTGTTCCTTAAATCCCCTTCTACCTACTTCAGCTCAATTCAACACCAAAACTTAACATCTGTCATTTTTAACATCTGTTATTTTTCCTGGTTTTTTGAAGTTAGACAATATGATCAAAGTAGCTATTGGATGATTTGAAAAAGAGAACAATCTGAAAAATCAAAACTCTCTCTCATAGTAATTTTGAATTTAACTTCACATAAGACATATACATGGTAGTGATTTTATTTGTTACGTACAAATGATATGATATGTTGGTCCTATTAATATCTTCACATTTGACTCCTGTAAATTTCACCAAGATAGAAATTATAGTAACTTACAAAGAAGAAAAACTGCTTCACAAGAAAATCTATATTAACAATTCCTAGCTACTCAATTAAGTAAACTTATAATTAAGATTTCATAACTAGCATAGACTTCACTAACCATATATCCTGTAATTAAAAGTTCGGAAAAAAGATTTCTTACTTCTAAGAGGTAAGTCAACAAATAACATTTACAAAAAAAAAAAAACAGAAATTACTTGATTGAAAGGGAACTCTAAAACATACCATCAATAAGTATGGTACCCTTATTGATGTATTATAATAGACTACCAGAGCATAAAACAGAATAAATTCTGTACACAATTTGGCTAAAATGTCACTATGTGACAATACATACAACGTATTTCTTGCCCAATACCTTCCTCTGGTTGCTCCAAGAACGAAAAACTATACCATCAATAAGTAAGGTACCCTTCACTAACTTCCAGTCTTCAACTTACATATTCAAACAAGTCTTTACTGGTACTGATGTTGTCAATTCTCAAGTGATTTGCGATGGTTTGCAGCATACACTTGAGCCCAAATCCTGTTCGAATCGGAACCACGTCCTGCAACCTCCTCTACTTTTTGCTTTAAGCGACTTAATATGAGAGGCAATACCAACTTTGGGTTCTTGTTCAACATTTCCAACATCTGATGGCCTTGCTGATCATATAATCTCTCAATGCATCTCAAATTCAACACATTCAAATGATCTTCAATCCTGAAAGAAGCATCCAGATTGATATTCTTCTCCTTAATTCCATCCACCAATTCCTCCACATGCTCAGCTGCAGACCTTATCGAGTTCAATAACATATCGAACTCGTATTGGTCATTTTCACACCGATCAAGTGCTTGTTTATACTTGTTTCTGCCCCGGTGTTTCGAAGAATAATCCCTATTTCCTAAAGGGGTGCATACCCAGAAATCATTCAACACTTGAGCACCAAGCTCTGATCTTTGGCTGGCCATGGCCACAGGAAAGTCCTCTGGCAGAAGCCGATAACTAGGAGTACCCGCTTGACATTTAGACAGGTCAAGGTCTTGAATTGACACTTTGTCTGACTCAGTTTTATCAAAAACATCTGGGTTTGAATCCTTTCGCGTGATTGTTTCTGTTCGTGACTGCAGCGGGTGCAGCAAAAACCTAACATCTTCCTCACCATTTCTATTTATAGTCTCAAGTTGATCAGCAAAAGCAATATCCTCACAATGCTTGACAAAATCATCAAACCCGTTAGTAAGATCGGGATATTTCGATATCGACCCTCTGGAAATCTTCCGTTTCAAATCACTCTCTCCAATCTTTCCAATGGTACAAGCATGGATATATTTCAAAAACCCCATCTGATAATCACACGAACAATTCAATCTCTCTCTCACTCTCTCGCAAAACTCAATCCCTTGTTTGTATAACAAAGTCTTCTTGGCACTTTCAGTAACAAAAACAGACTTATCTTCCAAGAACTTCACCTTTTTCGAAGATTTCGTGTCGCCAAAGAATCCTCCATTGTTGCACTCCATTCTCTGGCTCATCCAACTCTCAGAATACCCAAAAGAAGCTGTTCGTTGTCTCTTCATGTCTCTCGGTTTATTGAAATGGGCAAGAAGAAATTTAGAGATTGAATGATTTTTGGTGGGTTTCGATTTTGATAGATCACTATTGTATGAACTCTGACGTGTGAATTGAATTATTTATGCGCGGTTTCGATTCTGATCGATCCCGTCTCCTACGGATAGGCACCGACTATTTTAATTGCTTCAAAACACTGTATTTTAAATCCTTGGGAAAATTTCATTTTGCTCCTCAGGTTGGTTAGCTTTTCATTGTTTTTTTATGATATTTGTGTTGTTATTCCCATAACCCATAAAATATTAAAAATTCATCAATTTAGTCCCTCTATTAGGATTCCATTAATTAAACTTAACTGTGTTAGAGGTATTTTAGTCTTAAGATATTCTAATATACTATATTTTGACATATATTCCTTTCATCCTTTAATATGTGTAAATAAATAAATAATATTATAGAAAAAATTAAAGAAATAATATTAAAAAAAGATAAAACTATATAAAATCACCTTCAACTTCAAGTGACCTCCATTAATATATAAAATTGCTCTCAATCGATGGATCTCTAGTGATGGTTCACTCTGCATCACCAAATCTCCAGTGATAGTTCGTTTTATATCGTTGGATCTCCAAAAATGGAGATCGTCTCCATCAATTGAGATGGTAAAGATCCTAGATATCAATCTATGGAAAATAAACAGTAGAGATTCCAATTTTTTTCCTTTAATTTGTTTAATACTTTTTAAATTTCAAAAATTATTTAATTGTTTTTTGTTATTATATCCATCGTCCACTTCTATGATTGACGGTGGAAATTTAACTTTTATATTTTTTTTAATTTTATTTTAATATTTATATTTGATTACTAGCGTCCATCTTATGATGGACGGTAAAGATTAATTGATATTATAAATTAATTTTTTTTTTAATTTAAGATTTGTAGTCATTTACCCATATAGTCTTGGTGCCATCAAATTGTTAACAGAATAATTAACGATCAATAATATTTAGGGAATTAAAACTGACGACATAGAGGAGTTTTATAATGAAATGAAATTGACAATAATTTTGGTTATAATTGAAACTAAAGAGTACGTTTTATCTAATACCACAAATTACAGAGATTATAATTAGGGGTAATTGCACAATTCTCCTAAATTTAGACCTAATTGCTCGTATATAGACATTTTGTCAAAATTAACACAAATATCATCTACCATTAGTTAACTTCTATACAAACTGTAACACCCCCTGACCCATAACTGTGCATGAAACGATCTACCGTTATGATATTCTTCATAACTCTCATTAATGCACCCGATGGAAGGGTCTACACATTATGAGAGTTAAATGATTCATTTATGGCTTTTAAGTTAGTATCCTGCGAATCACGAGAGCGTTCTACCACGTGGCCTACATTCTACTTTGTTTCGATTACCTCACTGGGCTTTGTTTCTTTTGGATTTCATGGACTTTATTTGGATTTTAAATATTTCTCGCTTTGGACTTTTCTTTTTGGGCCTAATTTATTGATTTATTTTTTGATCTAGCCATTGACGATTTTTGGCCACTACAGTAACATGTCAAGTCATTCACCAAAAATTCTCAGAAATTTGTTGTGCACATGTTGTAATGTATTAAAGCTAAGTTGTCACAACTTGGTACATTGCATGTGAGAACTAAAAACCTTTATAGATGCTAATGATGCCAGCAATTTAACTAAATGTTGATAAATGACTAATTAGCAGGAAGCGTGCACATGTAGAAATGGTTGATATTATTGAAAGAATTTCCTCACATACAAGGAAGTAGGATTGAATTGTTACTATTTGGTTTACCTCCACCATTAATTAAGTGGACCCCAGATGCTGTTTTCTGATTAGAATTTGATAAGGTGAACTATATGATTCACTTACTCTGGATGGATAAGGAGATTCCAATTTCAAGATATGAGTTGTCAAGTGTCCACCCATTTATGTTATCACTTGATCACGTACAAAAATAATCAATTGAGCAAACAAGTGAAGACTAACATGGCAGAAGCAGAGTTGAGCTGCAGAGACAAGAGATGGTCTCTCAATGGAATGACTGCTTTAGTCACTGGAGGAACTAGAGGCATCGGGTAGGTTGATTACAGAATTTTCTTCTTCTTCAGTGATCATTATCGATCTCTTTTTTCTCTGTAATTTTCGTTTTGGTTATTTTTCCTGGATTTATATATATGATTAGGCATGCCATAGTGGAAGAGTTAGCAGGATTTGGCGCGGTTGTGCACACATGTTCACGCAACCAAACCGAGCTCAATGCTTGTTTGAAGGAATGGGAAAACAAAGGCTTCAAAGTAACTGGATCACTCTGTGACGTATCAGTTCGCGCACAGCGTGAGAAGCTAATGGAGACTGTCTCCTCAATCTTCCGGGGAAAACTCAACATCCTTGTAAGCAATATTAGAGAATTCTTAAGAGGCAGATTGGTAACAACTAGCATTGTTTTTGGATTTTTCTTTAAATTGGTATTAATAGATCACGTTCTCTCTTCAGGTAAACAATGCTGGGATAGCTATAACAAAAGAAACAGTAGAGTTTACTGCTGAAGACATCTCAGCTACATTAGCCATAAATTTTGAGTCTGGTTACCATTTCTGTCAACTTGCACATCCTCTCTTGAAAGCATCAGGACATGGAAGTATCGTATTTATCTCCTCTATTGCAGGTGTTATAGCCCAACCCCTTGTTTCAATTTATGCTGCATCCAAAGGTATTTACAAAACTACACATTAAAAATCGGTTCTTCTTTCTTGATTTTCTGTAAGATAGCAGCAAATATGGAGTCTTGAATCTGATAAAAACTTGGTTGCTTTGTTCAGGAGCTATGAATCAAGTTACAAAGAACTTGGCATGCGAGTGGGCCAAGGACAACATTCGTGTGAATGCAATTGCACCAGGGGTTATTAAAACCTCACTTGTTGATGCTTTATCAGTATAAACCTATCTCTTCTCTCCATGACCAACAAGAAAACGAACAAAGCATAAATTTTTTTGTCAACTTTGCATTATGCACGAGTGTTTGAATTTTACTACTGTGTCTAGAAGACATCATTAGTTAACTATTGATTGATTGATTGATTTCCTCTTCTCTCAGGAAGATCCCGTTTTCAAACAAAAAATAGAGAGTGCAGCTTCTCGCTATCCTATGGGCCGATTTGGAGAGCCTAAGGAGGTTTCCTCGCTCGCGGCATTCCTTTGCTTCTCGGCTGCTTCGTTTATCACTGGACAAATTATCTGCGTTGATGGAGGATTCACTGTAAACGGGCTTCCATAGCATTGTGATTTGAATCGTCTTTGTGAAAGGTAGATTGTTAACAATGCTCGTTCGAAGATTGTTGAGCCCCACGGTGGGTGCCAGACACGCTTAAACGCGTGGGAATAAATCCCAAGTGTAGGATGTGTCAAAATAATAAAATTTTCGTGAGTACGGAGTCAAATCCACAAGGTAGTGGTGGTACTAATTCTAAAACTAGAGATTATTGTTGGATTTTGTGACTCGAATAGTGTTAGGCTCAAAATATAAATAGTTCCGTATACATAAACAGTACGTACATATGAATGAACAGTGAAATGGCGGCGTGAATCAAGGAGCACTACTATTTACTAAAATCTAACTTTTACTATTATATAACCAAAATTTTAAAAACATTTGAAAGTGGTCCAAATAAATTTCCGAAAATCTTGTCAAAGTTTCCTCTGTTTTTCTGACTTTCCAAAATCTGTTTACAGTTCAAATTCATAAAAATCAACTTCCAAATTCTTAAATTAATTTTGCGCACCCTTCCAATTATAGTGCGACTTACCAACCAATTTTTCACAACCAGTTTCTGTATATGCACGCGGTATCAAAATATATAAACTTATACAAACAAACTACCAAAATATATACAGGAAAGATGTGATTCCAGACTCTGATTCTGCAGTCTCTACTCTTCTTTATCTTTATCGCCTTTGGAACCTTTGTTACCTGCGTGCGAGAAAACTCAATACGCTAAGCATATTGCTTAGTGGATGTATACAAAATTGTATATACAATATACTATATCAAATAATTCAATCTGATTATTGAAACTATAAATAACAAATATATAAACAATATATGGAACTCATATCAAATCCAATATCCAAAATCAATCAACAGACAAATTCTTTATAATTTCTCAAACGTTTTCACATAACAAATTAGTTTTCAGATTTGGCTCCTCACATACATAACATAAGTTATCGGACTGTATTACGGGTTGTTTAGCATAGGACTCAAACGGGCGAGCCGCCGAACATCAAATCAAAATGGAACACTAACGGAATCACCCGCTGTAAATGTCCCATGACAGAACCCTAAGAAGGGTGGTACAAACAGAATAAATCGGTACAGTACTGTTTAGACAGAAATCTAATTGACATGTCAACCTCCTATATTCATATCTATGTTTATACACATCAGAGCCAAAATATTTTCTCAACTCCAATGTCAACATATTTTATTTATTTCCGAATCATCGAATTCAATTTCAATACATATTTTCGAAATTTAAATTTCATCTAATATCATATATCGGAAATATCCGAATATATTTCAAAATCAATAATCACATCAAATCAATCCAAAAATATATTTAAACGTATTTCATAATTCCGTTTCGAATCAAAATGCCCCAAAATCATTTTTCGATACATTTTACAATTATTATAATTAAAATCACTTTCAACAATATATATTTCCATAACAATATATTTGCATAACACTATTAGAACCAAATCGTATTCAAATCAATCCGAAATTGGTTTCAAACTATCAATTCTACTCAATAGAATTCAAATAATTCAAAAACTATAAAATTCGATAATTCCAAAAATTCCTAAAAAACTGGAAAAATTCGAAAACTCGTATACATCGAACCTAAACTATAATCTATAATCCATATAATTCAACTAATTCAAAAACTCTAAAATTCGACAATTTCGAAAATTTCTGGAAAATGGAAATTCGAAAAGTACGTATACACCGAATCTGAACTATAATCTATAATCAATATAATTTAAATAACTCAATTTTAATCAAATTCAATCAATCCGAAATATTTTGGAAAACGAAAAAATTCGAAAAACACGTGTACACCGAACCTGAACTATAATCTATAATCCATATAATTCAACTAATTCAAAAACTTTAAAATTCGACAATTCCGAAAATTTTTGGAAAACTGAAAATTCAAAAAATACGTGTACACCAAACCTGAACTCTTCCTTCTTCTCTTTCTCTTTTCTTTTTCTTCTTCTTCTTCTCTCCTTCTTCTTCTTCTTCTTCTTCTTCTTTCTCTCTCTTCTTTCTCTCTCCTCTTTCTCTTCTCTCTCGTTCTCTGGTTGCCTACTGTCCAAGTTTTCACCCTTTTCTTCGTGCATTGTTTTCGACCATTCAAATTGGTCCATTTGGAAACCTAAAAATATAATTACATTTAATTATATTTTTTACCCCTCAAATCATAAATATCATATTCATATACTCAAGATTAATTCAATCACACTTTTCATATTTATTCGAAATTAGAGATGTTATACAAACTAACTGTTGACTATTTTTTTTGGCAAAAAGACTAAATTGCCTTTAAATGTCTAATTTTATTTAATATTTTATTATCATCAATAATTATTTAAAATTTAATTATATAAAATAAATTAATAATTAAAAAAATATAGAACTGATCTTATGGACCTCATCTGATCAGATCTGACAAATGGATCCCATCTGATTAGATTAGATGGATGAGATCCATTAGATGGACCATCTTCCATAGAGGAGCTGTCAATTAATAATTTTGGAAAATTGAAAATTCAAAAAATACGTGTACACCAAACCTGGACTCTTCCTCCTTCTCTTTTCCTTCTTCTCTTTCTCTTTTCTTTTTCTTCTTCTTCTTCTTCTTCTTTCTCTCTCTTCTTTCTCTCTCCTCTTTCTCTTCTCTCTCGTTCTCTGGTTACCTACTGTCCAAGTTTTCACCCTTTTCTTCGTACATTGTTTTTGACCATTCAAATTGGTCCATTTGGAAACCTAAAAATATAATTACATTTAATTATATTTTTCACCCCTCAAATCATAAATATCATATTCACATACTCAAGATTAATTCAATCACACTTTTCATATTTATTCGAAATTAGAGATGTTACACAAACTAATTGTTGACTATTTTTTTTAGCAAAAAGACTAAATTGCCTTTAAATGTCTAATTTTATTTAATATTTTATTATCATCAATAATTATTTAAAATTTAATTATATAAAATAAATTAATAATTAAAAAAATATAGAACTGATCTTATGGACCTCATCTGATCAGATCTGACAGATGGATCCCATCTGATTAGATTAGATGGATGAGATCCATTAGATGGACCATCTTCCATGGAGGAGCTGTCAATTAATATTTTATTTACTCTCACTTTACCAATTGAGTCTTTTTTTTTTTTCTTTTTTTTTTGGAAGACAATTCTTATAATTAAAGTACCAAAATTATTAACATTTCAAGATATTGTATTTTCATAAATATTTAATAATTTCAATTCAATAAAATGTTAAATAAATACCATTCTGTTAAAACAATTTTGGTTTTCTTTCTTTTCATTTTTTTCCTTTATAGAATGTTTTTTCACATCCACTTTTTCTTTTTAACTTTATAGAATTCTACTTCACATTCATATATATCATCTTCTACTAATATTAATTGTGTTAGAGATTTAAACAATCTTCTCACACATGTTAACATTTTATCAATTACCAATCACAAACTTCATAATTATCGGCTACTGTTTATCATTTCTAAAACAAACATCTTGTATTCATCAATTTAATACAAGCTCACTCTCATGGATGAGAAAAAAAGATATTAGACTCTTATCTTACTCATAAAAATACAAGCGTGACAAGTTTTATTATCTCCTAATTGTTTTTTTAGAAACCAAACATCTGGGATTTGCTCTGGTGCTTAATTTAAACAAATCTCGTTAAAGCCTTAACCTTGGGGTCAGTCCCTAAAAATAATAATAAAAATAATAAAAAGTCATCTCATATATTTTGAGTCCAATTCAACTGCTGCTAAAAACCACAGTATATGAGGTCAAAGAGTTCAACTGAGAATGTCACTTCCAAAATGTATTTGACCATAGACCACTCAAATGATCCGTGAAGCCAACTAAGTTCCTTAAAATTTATAATCAAAGAGCACAACTTCTTTGTTATTCAGAGTTTTTATCATCAACCTTACTTTGTTACTCATCCACACATGAAAACCGAAAACAACCCTTATACCAATAGCTACCCCTCAAGAGACTACTACTACTTCACTCAACTGAGAACTCAAACAACATAGTGTGTTTGTACTTCTCACCAGGTCGAATGACCACAGATGGGAAGTTTGGTTGATTTATAGCATTAGGGAATCCTTGCGTCTCCAAGCAGACACCCGAGTGCTTTCCATAAACTGCGCCTCCTTTTCCAACAACCCCGTTGACATAATTAGCAGTGTAAAACTGCATTCCAGGAGCATCTGTCCACAAGTTAAGGACCCTTGAGCTCGATGGGTCCTTCAGTTTTGCAGCATGTTTCAACCCTGATTTCTCTTCTCCGCAGTCAAGTACATAGTTGTGGTCATACCCCAAACCGGGTACTTCATGGATTGATGCACCAATCTTTTTCTCAGCGGTGAAGTCAAAGGGAGTGTCTTTGACTGGCATAATTTCACCTGTTGGGACAGTGTTCTGATCTACAGGAGTAATGTGTGATCCCCATATCTGAATTGAATGATCAAGTATGTTCCCTGAGTTGTGCCCTGCTAAGTTCCAGTAGGTGTGTTGAGCTAAGCTGATTGGTGTGGGCTTGTTCTCGGGAACTGCTTCCATGTCAAGTCTCATTGTTGTGCTTGAAGTAAGTGTGTAAGTTGCAGTTACAGAAACATCCCCGGGGTAACCTTCCTCCCCATCACGACTGTGACACTTAAAAGCAATGGATGGATTTTCGCCTTTCTTATATTCAGCAACCTGCCATATCATCTTATCGAAACCCTTGAACCCACCTAAAGAAAAGAACAGAAGATATATCATGGAAATAAACTTACTATAGTCCAGTTGTGAGTTATAATAAGGAAGAACAGAGAAATGCATCCTTGCCAGGCACTAATTGACAGCCACACTTCATCCAGGTCTTATGCCACCGCCATAACATATCCAACACATCCTTAGACCCAACACTTGTTATATTCTTTAAAGATAATCCACCCACAGGTTACCAATTTGTACTAAGCAAAACAATACCTGAAAGAATATGTACTTATCTGTATGTGTATTTCTGGACTGAACAAGGGATGTATAAATACTAAACCAGAGACAAATTCGATATCAATTTGTGGATTCTTCAAGTTTATTTGTAGGACAATGTTCTTCATTACATTGGAAAGCAGAGTGGCACCCTGGTCCGTAGCATATAGAAGGCAATTAGTTATGGTTGCCACAAAGTAAACATGGAAGAGCCATTTACATTCACTACATTTTTTTTTATCAAGCCTCATTAATGGGTGTAAGGGTTCCCATCAAATACCGAAATATGTCTTCCGGGACAGATCACCAATCACGTTCCTTCAAATTGGTAAAGAACATTTGCGATCACTAAACATAACAGTAGTCTAAGCATTCATTTATCATAATATAGCAATTAAGCTCCAAAAGAACAGAGCTTCAGTCATATTGGTGACATTTTGTAATTAAAAGAAAAAAAATAAAGAGACGTCTTGGATGCTCCAACAACGAAACATGTAAACATCAGAATATTTTAGTATGATACTATAAAATGAAAAATGTCATAAAGAACAAAATGTGGCTAAAGTTTTTGGCAAACCCATACCATGAAGACTGTTCGGGGGCTTGTTAATTGGCAAAGTATATTCAGTCCCATCCAGAGTAAATTTTCCCTCCTTGATTCTGTTAGCCACCCGACCCACGATGCAGCCAAAGAAAGGAGCAGCACCTTTCTGATACACACATATATCACCGAAAAAGGTTGAAAGAAGTCAATCACAAACTATAATCTCAGAAAGCACAAGACAAAAATATGAAAAAACAACGCTCTTATAAAATCATGACAACACGAAGGAAAATCATATGTTCCTATTCTTACTGTTCCCAATTCCTTCAAAATGCTGAACTATAACGAGAAACCGACGTTGGTAGAAATCAATTAACCAATCAAAATCCCATCAAAAAGAGGGAAACAAAAAAAAAATTCAAATGGATTTACAAGCACAATTGACATAAATTACATCAAATTCCAAAATGTAGAACTTCGATCACGAACTATCAAAAGGGTCAATTATTTTCACTCAAACAGTCCAACCATAAGAGACTAGAACTTTACCACATATGGTTCAACAGTGTCGAATCCAAGAACAACATCAGCTTGATTTCCTTCCAAATAAAGTAATAATCATCATCATCAGAAACGTTTTCAACAATAAAAAAAAATACATGCACAGCAAAACTGAGATATAATATAATATAAAAATGTACCATTTTTATCAGGAACAGAGAGGGAGGTGATGGTGGCACCATAGTTGGTGATCTTGACTTGCATGGACCCATTGTTGAGATCAAAGAGCTCTGGTTTCTGATCACTTTGATCTGCCATTTGATTTGATTTGTTTTTTTTTTTTTTTACTCTTTGAATGAAGATACTCAATTATACAGAGAACATAAAAAAAACGCTTGAAAGGGTGCAAGGGCAGCGACGTCATTACATCATTCGGTCTCGCCACGTATGCAAGTTATTGTGTAAGCTAATCTGCCTAGTCGCTCACTAGTCAGCATTTATCCTTCTGTTTTTTCCTTTTTAATTAAGGAATCTGATTTATTTATTTATTTTTGCTACTTTGAATTTATAGAATTTGAAATTATTGAAAAAGTATCTTTTATTAACGAAATGTTTATATAAAAAGTAATGCTATACATCTTCAAAAATTAAATCTAAATAATGTGATAAATGAGTTACTAATATTATATAAATAATAAAATTATAGTAAATAGTAAATTAAGAATTATTCACTTTTAAACTTTTCTGTTGTGTGAAAGTTTTGATAGGACAAATATATGGTGTTGTAATATGATGTTTTGCGTTTAATCAAAAACTTTTGTGTACTTTAGATTATTAGAAAATATTTTTTATAAATTAAAAAGGATTTAATTACCGTTAAATGTGATTTGTTGAACTTCACGATATTTTAGGTTTAAATTACCACAATATATATATAGAGGTAGTATTTAATAGAAGTTTTATTAGTTTATAATTTAAATTTGAATTTATAATTTCAACATTTATTTTACTTTATTGCAATTTAATAGACAAAAAGAATAAATGATTTTGTTGAAAATTTGATTCTCCCATTTATTATCTACTATAAATAAAATATTTTATATGTTTACTTTCAATTTGAATTATTTCCATATTTAATAGAATCCCTCTAAATTAATATTCCTGGAATCCACCCTTAGTGTTAATTTAGATAGGTAATTGATTTGAAGGGTTTTACCTTGTAAATTGTTATTTTATTCTTAGAAAATACGTTTTTAAGTTTAACTTCTTTTAAACTCCTCGATGATTCTATAGCATTTAATCAACTTAAAAAACTTACTTTAGTTGGTAAGGTTCTTAAAAATCTCCTAGCAAAATATATCTTATCACACTTTTTCCTCTCCTGAAAATTTTCTCTATAATGAAAATTTTCTCTATGTCTTATACATGCTCATGTAAACAACATTGGTAGAATGGGTTAATATCTATCAAAGTAAGATCAATATCAATGGCGATCTAATCAAAGAGAAATATGTCTTATTTCTTAATCAACTTTATCCTTAAAGCAATATCTTTTGACTTCTCTAATAGAAGAAGAAGTGAGTTAAGCTCCACCTGAAGAGGATATCATCAATATATTATAAGGTAGAATAATAATGATGCAGTTTAGATAGGTAATGACGATGACGATAGTTATGATGTATCTAAAATCTCTACAAGTAAGGCTGTTAAAATGCAAAATTAGGTAAAATAAAATATTAGATCTTAAATAATATCAGATGAATTAAATTATAGGAGAAATAATGTGAATAATAAAGTTTTGAATCTTGCTAGCTTATAAGTATAAACAAAATTTTGTTATATAGATAAAAATAAAATTTAAAAAAAATCGCATTTATTTTTGGCTTGGAGGAGAAAAAATTTAATTTGAGATTTTAACTTTGTCAAGATAAGTTATGCTTTTGACCTCAAAAGAAAAAAAAAATCACATTTTTTACCTTGAAAAAGTTCACATTTAATAAAGTGAAATTTTAACAAAATTTAATATTACATAATTAACAGGTCATGTTACTAAACTTGTTCAGTATTATTAGTAAATCAGTTAACATTGAGCTAACAATCCAGTAGTTCAAAAACATTAATATTTATAGGTATAGGCATAATGGGGTGATAATCATACTTTTCAATAAAGTTAAAATTCTAAATTTAAATCATCTCTTCAAATAAAAAAAAAAGTTCAGATTTTTAAAACTATAAAAATTAAATTAAAATGAAAAGAAAAGAACTGATAGTGGGCTCTCAATAGTTATCAAATTATGGGCCAGTTTGGTAAAGTTTTAACTTTTTAAAAAGCAATTATGGTTGTAGCTTTGGGAAAAAGCTGCTAAGTGTTTAATAAACTGTATTTTTAAAAGTATTGTGGGGTTGAAAAAACTGTATTAAAATGTTTAGTAAATTATATATGACTGTTGATATTTTAGTAAAATTAATTTATTTAATTTATTGATAAAAATTATGTTTATATACATTAAACATATTTAAATATTTTTACTTTAATTCTAAGATGAAAATAGTTTTAATTAAATTTATTAATTATCTTTTAATAAGATTTTTAATTATTTTTTTAAATATTAAAATAAAAAAATTAGTCTAGTTTAATTTTTATTTTTTTATTTTTTGGTATGAAAATATAGAATATAAATTTTTTAATTATTTTTAATTATTATTTTCTAATTCATAATGTTTAAAATTAAGTTTTTTTTTTATAATTTTAATATAAGATTAGGTATAATTTAGTTCAAAAAAATTACAATAAAAGTTATAATCAGTTTTTCACTTAAATTAAAAGCGGAAGTTGAATTGGACCAACTTTAACTTTTAGCTCTACCTTTAATAAGATTCTCCGACAAGTCACTTTTAAAAGATTTACCAGTTTTTGAATCTCAATTTATTAAAAAGGTTAAAAGCATTTTTAAAAAACTCAAAATAGATTTTTAAAGACAAAAATACCAAACCTTCTCATTAGACTAGTGACAATTTGGAGGAACCATGGTCCAAACCCAAGGTGACAAGTAAATTGGAGCTTTTGACAATTAGAGCTTTCATGGGCCAGATCCATGGATCTTTTACACATACTCTGTTTATATATATATATATATATATATTTATATGAGCTATATTATTATTATTATTAGAGCTAATTGCACTCACACCTCTGAGGTTTGGCCAACTACAGGTAAAATCAACTTATCGTTTATTAACAATGACACCCCTTGACTTTAGTTAAAGTGAACAGTATTAGGGGTATTTTCGTCTTTTTCAATTTTCAATTTTATTTTATTAATAATAAATCAAAAAATAAAATAAAATAATAAAATTATTTAAAAATTAATAAAAAATTAAAAATTAATTAATTTAAATCCATTTTCCAGATCGAATCTCAACCGTCCATCAAGATTAATGAAGGGTTGAGATTCAATCTGAAAATGGATCCAAAAAAAAATTTTGGGATCTTCGAAGAACCCAATCTGGGTTCTTCGAGAACCCATCGAAGAACCCAGAGAGGGTTCTTCGATCTCGGGTTCAGATCGAAGAACCCTTCTGGGTTCTTCGATCGAACCCATCTGGGTTCTTCGATCGAAGAACCCAGAAAACTGCGATCGAAGAACCCTCTGGGTTCAGATCGAAGAACCCAGTTTCTGGGTTCTTCGATCGAACCCAGTTGGGTTCGATCGAAGAACCCTCTGGGTTCTTCGAACGAAGAACCATCGAACCATGGTTCTTCGTTCGAAGAACCCAGTTTTCTGGGTTCTTCGAAGAACCAGAAGGGTTCTTCGATCTGAACCCAAAGATCGAAGAACCCTCTCTGGGTTCTTCGATGGGTTCTTCGAAGAACCCAGATTGGGTTCTTCGAAGAACCCAGATTGGGTTCTTCGAAGATCCCAAAAAATTTTTTTTTTTTTGGATCCATTTTCAGATTGAATCTCAACCCTTCATTAATCTTGATGGACGGTTGAGATTCGATCTGGAAAATGGATTTAAATTAATTAATTTTTATTTTTTATTAATTTTATTTAAAAATAAATTAAAAATTTAAAGACACCCTGTTGTCACATTGACTAAAGTCAAGGGGGTGTCTACTGTTAATAAACGATAAAGTTAATTTTACCTGTAGTTGACCAAACCTCAGGGGGTGTGAGTGCAATTAGCTCATTTAGAAAGTCTTATTACTCGTCCATCGAGCAATATGGATATGTACAACTAGAAACTTGTTATTTAACTTCTACTTGCATCCCAAGTATACATGTGCAAAATTTTAATTATTATAAATTATTATCTTCACATATTTTGGGAAATTATTAAAATATACAATTTTTTTTTTTAAATCAATACACATCTTTTTATTTTCTTTTCTTTTTAACTATTATAAATTTAGAGTACATAACGAACCTCATCTTATTAATATATCTCCTCTTTTGACAATGAAATTTTGTCCTAAAAAATTGGAGACAAAAAAATAAAAGAAAAATTAACTCCAATTACATCTAATTTTTTTTAATATAATAATAAAAAATAAAATTCATATTTCGATAAAATTAAGATGGTCCAATATTAAGTCTCCTACACACATAATGAGATTATGGTTTTAAATCATGTTCCTCCTCCACTAAATTTAAATTTTATAATATTTTAATAGATAAATATATATATATATATATATTAAATAAAATAATAATATATTCCTATCATCAATAATAAATTTAAGTTATAAAATATTATCAATATTAGTTAATTCTGGTGTAGAATTTATAACATTACTTGCTTTTAATTACTGTCGTGCAAGTTATAGTAAACACCAAATAACAGTGGTGTCTCCTTCAAATTACTCTTTTACAAGTGAAAATGGTTTTATCTTTTATTAACAATTAATCAAACTTAATTATTGATTGTTAAAAAAATTAAAATACTCATAATATATAAAATTATTAAAATACTATTAAATAAAAAAATATTTAAAAATCTATAATTTTAGAAAAAGTATTAAAAAAAAATTAAAAGAACTTTGTGGAGATTATATTATAAAGTGAAAAAAAACTGAAATTAAAAAGGAATTGATGGATATTGAAGATCTATTAAAGTTTTTTTTTTAAAAAAAATTAATTTCTTTTTTTTAATTATGGCATAGATCTCCACCGACCAATTTTTTTTAATAACTTTTATTTAATAAAATATTTTAAAAAAAGTTAAAATCACAACAATACTCTTTTACCTATTAAGTTTTACTAACTAATAGATGATGTATTTAAAAAAAAGTTAAAAGGACAATAATACTCTTTTACCTATTAAGTTTGACTAACGATAGATGATGTTACTGTCAATAAAAACTAAAGTTATTTCTGCTTGTAAGAGCACAAATCTCAATAAATTTAGATATTATTTGTTCTTTTATAAAATTTACTCATTCAGTATTTTGATTAAAAAAAAAAAAAAACCACCCGCATAGTCAAATGAAACAAAAGTCCTAGTCAAAAGAAACAAAACTAGAAATTAAATAAGCCAAAAGATTGCTTTTGCATCAAGTAAAATTTTGTGCTTAATTAAATGGTGGACAAGTATCCCAGGTTTTCTGAATATATACGAAGAAAATATGTGATCAAATAACCTTCAATTATAGAATTTTGGGTTATAAAGTTTCGCTAGCAATAGTTGTCTTTTACTTTGAAAAGTTTATAGAGAAAAGAAAAAGGCAAAAATGGTGTCACTAGAGCTGCAGAGGAGGCTGGCTGCAAGTGTACTTAAGTGTGGTAAAAGGAGAGTGTGGCTTGATCCTAATGACATCCCTCATATCTCCATGTCTATTTCTAGTATGTATTAATAGTTTCTCCATTTTCTTTTATTTATTTGTTCCCTATTTTTTTTTTTTTTTTTTTTTTTTTGCATAACTCCAATTTTTATCATATTTATGTCTTCTAGAAAGACCAAACCTGAGTTTGTACATAATTGGTTTTATGATAAGTTTGCTCTTAGTTAAAATGCTTTTCCAAAAGCCCTTGAAAGCTGTTCCTTTAAGAAGTACTTGCTACTCTATTCCTGTTGTTTGATTGCTATTCTAGTAGAGCTTTAATAGTTTCTGGTTCAAACTAATTAGATGTAAAATCAATGACACTGAGTTGACAATTTTATTGCAGGAATGAACATGAGAAAGCTTGTAAAGGATGGTTTTATAGTGAAAAGGCCAACTAAAACTCACTCAAGATATAGAACAAAACAAGCCCATGAAGCCACAATGAGAGGCAGAAATTCAGGGTATGGAAAGAGGAAAGGCACAAGAGAAGCAAGGCAACCAAAAAAGCTTTTGTGGATGAGAAGAATGAGAGTCTTGAGGAGACTGCTTCGCAACTACAGAGAAAGGGACAAGATTGATAAGCACTTGTACCATCACTTGTACATGAAGGTGAAGGGAAGTGCTTTTAAGAACAAACGTGTGCTTATGGAGACTATTCACAAGTTTAAGGGTGAGAAGGTTGGAGGGAAAGTGCTTCTTCATCAGTTTGCGGCCAAGAAGGCAAAAGCAGTAGCTTTATCAAGCATCAAAATAGTTCATGGAGAGAGGTAAGGTCATTAGGCCAAGCAATAAAATTAGTGTGTTGAATAAAGTTTTTAAGGGACTCGTGCTAATAATCGTGTTATAATATAGTGAAAAAGTCTCAAACAAAATGGTGTAGGCCAAAGCAAAATGAGTCATGTGTAGTGTAGGCCTCGAATAGAATAGAATCGATTGATTATTCGGAAAAAATATTTATATTTCGAAGGACTAATGTACACTAGGCCTGATTTATTGCCTTATTCTAATAAATAAAATGAGAACGAATTTATTGATATGTATTTCTGGGAATACAACAAAGTAATGAAACAACACTCATTGACATTATACTTGTTAAATTGAGATTCCTGATCTTATAATTTGGACAACTCACCATGCTTTTCCAGCTGAACCAAATAGATGCATCTTCTCCGCGACAACAGCTTTCATGGCTTCTTTTGCAGACGCCATAACATGGACAAGATCCTTATTGGGGCTACTCAATGAGTCCATATAAGCCTTCCTAACCTCAGTGTTTACGTTGAATTTTCGAACACCTCTCTCAATACATCCCTGTTCAACACAGTCAAGAAGAAAATCAGATTCATCAATATCAGTTGAGGCGTTCATTGAGTGCAAAAAATATGCATTTAAGGTGTGAATATTATCTTTTAAGTTTTATATTACCAAACCAGCCAGATGAACGGATTTACCTTGATTAGTTCCTTGGACAAACCAGAGGCTCCATGAAGCACCAGAATAACACCTTTCTTTGAGCTCAAGGTGTGCAGATCCTAAACACCGGGAAAAGAGAAAGTGAACATCAAGGTACTTGGGATGTAGAAGGTTGAAATCACGACGGTTTATCCAAAATACTGGGACCAATATACCACAATGCATTATAATAGTCAAAAGAAATGAACAACACTCGTGTACAACTGATTTTAATCTACCAGAATGTAGAACAAGTACTAAATACTGGCTGCTTTTAAGCTTAAACAATGCATGCAGTCATCTCAACCTTTTAGTGCAATAATTGAAGTGATAAATGTATGACATGAATACTTCACCTTAAGCAAATCAAGTCTGAGATTCGGGCCACTTGGAGGGTATTTTCCATGGACATTTCCAATACACACAGCCAAAGCATCTATACCAGTCTCATCAATGAATTCTTGAGCCTGAAATTCATGATCTCAGTTCTTATGAAATTGGAAATGTAAACAAGTATGCAGGAAGCTGTTTGTTATAATTAGATGGCATCATAACCTGATTAACATCAGTCAGCTTTGCTTCGTAATCTTCAACAGTTAAATCATCCTCTGTTCCTGACAATCTCCCTAATTCAGCTTCCACAAGCATACCTTTTGAGTGGGCCAAAGAAGATATGTACTTCGTGTACAAGATATTATCCTTGAAGGAGAGATGTGAAGCATCTACCATGACAGAATCAAATCCCTGAAATGGTTGGGTTTGGAATAATGAAATTTCAGAGAACAGCTATTGGATTTCAGAAGCTCCTTAATACTTATGAATACTGTCTTGCTAAGTGAATGATAGAAAACAAGCTAAGAGCTAACTCACCAACTCAAGAGCTTGCATCAGCTCTGGCTTTGAAGTTCCATGGTCAAAGTGTACAGTAATGGGAACCTGCCATACATAATGCACATTACCTCCTATCTTTGTATGTAAAAGAAGTGAGAAAATATATTCCATTCAAATGGATATTTATCTCTCAATGCTGGTCCAGCAAGGCTTAACCTTGATTTAAAATCAGTCACTTATTGTATTTTATTTATCAGGGTTGCCAATGTCACAAACAACCAATGAGGTCATACAAACTATACAAAAATATATATATTAGTGGCCAAGTAAAACTCTCTCTAAATAATACATAATTAAAGCATTACAGTTATGTTTCTTTTAAAAATTTCAGGACCCTTACTTTTCTTTTTATTTTAATATAAAAAGAAATGCCACTTACATTAGCTTGTTCAGCAGCAGAGATACAGCAAGCAACCAATGGAATTCCTCCTTGCTTTAAGGCACTAGGGTGAATCTGAATAAAGGAAGTACATAATTTATAAATTTTCTGAAATTAAGGTATAAAGAAGATAAAACCATGAA
The DNA here is from genome assembly GCA_003430845.1 of Xanthoceras sorbifolium. Classification (NCBI taxonomy): domain Eukaryota; kingdom Viridiplantae; phylum Streptophyta; class Magnoliopsida; order Sapindales; family Sapindaceae; genus Xanthoceras; species Xanthoceras sorbifolium. Next base: position 26,508,880 of record CM010610.1, on the reverse strand, counting down.
TCATATGCTAAACCAACTCATAGAAAAGGGCCCACAATAGTATTTAAACACTCTAACACAGCCCCTCACGTGCAAGACCAACAGTCTTGGCACGTGGCTCAAACCCAAACACAAACACATAACAAATTCAGATAATAAATTCAAATATAATCACGTGAACGACTCAAACCCAAGACTTTCTAGTATAACAAAGCTCTGATGCTATGTTAGTAGCCAACAAACCCAAAAGCTTAAGTTGATAGAAAATAAATACTATATATATGTGTGTGTGTTGTGTGTGTATATACATAACTTTTCAAGTCAACACCCCTTTAGTGTATTATAATGAGCACCTTTCAATTCAAAAGTTATTGTTAAAAGACCTTCTTTTAAATTCAATGGATCCAAGGACTTTGGATTTGATCCAAGGGTTTAAAAAAATGCCTTTTAACAATAACCTTTGGATTGAAAGGTGCTAATTATAATACATTAAGGGGGTGCTGACTTGAAAAGTTCCACATATATATGTATGTGTGCATATGACTGCTTTAAACCTGTAAAATGGCAGGGCTATGTTCTTCCTCAGCAGCAGCAACAACTGCCTCAACTCCTTCCATGTTATAAACATTGAATGCTCCTACTGCATATTCACCTTTTTCTGCATTCTTTATATGGAATAATATTCTCAGAATCATACGATTAAATTGATATTAAATTCTTTATGCACAACCCTTACAAGAAGGAGCTCCTTCGTTGATGAAAGTCTGACTGGGCGAGCCCAAGATCTCACTATTTCTGAAAGTGCTTGACTGTCACCAACATTACCTACGAAAATTTCAAATTTTAAGGGTTCAAAACATCATCTTCACAAATACTGCAGAAACAGATAAAGATAAGAACTTCATTTTACCAGGGAACACAATGTATGGAACTCCTGGGTGTCTACTTTCAGGACCTAGCTGCCACAAGGGAACACCAGCCAGGGCTTGTCCCACTATTGTGGCACGTTTGGCTTCTAGAGCTTTTGTAGCAAGGTCTGAGGAAGTAATTCCACCCTGGAAAAAGGTATCGGGATTAGTATATAGATGACATTTCTTTTCCTATGAGCTTAAAAAATAAGTTACATTCTTTTCATGCCTATTAATGATTAAAATGGAAAGTATGACCAGAGAAAACCTCATAGGAAAAGGCCTTGTTAAATTATACAATAATTCAGTATCTATAATTTCCACAGAAAGGATTATAACTAATCAGTACAATAACAACCAATAACAGCAAGTCCTGACAAAAGTTCAAATGAAGAAGGTAAAATTCAAACAATAGTTACTCAGAGAAAATAAACAATGTCAGATTATCCGAGTAAGTCCGATGAAGTCAGCTGCCTGGGGATGTAATCTATGCTTATTTCATTAATTAATTACAAGATTTTTTCTGCTGCAGTTGCTAGTCACTGTATTCAGAACCAGTTTTGAGATCTCAATAAGTGGGCTGAAAATCAGTAATGAATGGACATGATAAAGGAGCAGTTAAATGGTCCTAAGATTTTTAATATATTATACAAAATTCTGGAGTTAGTCACAATTGATCGATTATTTCATTAATTGATCAGAAGATTAGTTCTGCTGCTAGTGCTAATCATTTTTTAAACTTGATCTCACAAAGTGGGTTAAAATCAGTGATGAATAGACATGATCTCAGATAAGTTTAATGGTCCTAAAAAATTTAACGTATCATATGTATGACTATCAGAAATTAGTCACAAAATGTAACCATTGTCCAACTTTTCGTAACAAAATTTTTCAAAGGTTAAATCTCATAATGAACCATGATTCCGAAGGGGGTTCTCCTGTGAAACTTAGCACCTATATTATCCAAGAAACAAAATAGAAATAGCATAACAGAAAGTATAGCAAATAAGATATTAGAAAGAAGAAATAGGAAGAAACTGCTGGTGAGTTGTGCCAGAAGAATACTTGGTTATTTGAACAAATTAATATACCTTGGCAAGAATGTAACGAGGTCTTGTAGTTATGCGCCGAACTATTTCCACCAATGCAGAGCTAACCTTGAAATTGATTTCCAAACTCTCAGAAGCAGCTGTCAAACAAGAAAGAATACAATTCCATTTGAAGGAAGAGGAAAAAAAAATGTATATATATTCATAACTATAAGAACAACCGATACTATTGTCCACATTTTAACTCAAAACTTTTTATTGATGGTTAAATATTTACATGGCACTATTAGATGAAGGAAAAACAGTAGCTAACATAAAATTGCAAGAGAAGAAAGAGAAACCAACTTTTTCCGGTGATGAGTTCTCGACTAGTCATTATTAGAGTATCTTTATGAGCCCAAAGAAAAACATCTGCCATCTCAGCTGTTCTATTGATTTCCTCTTCTCTTTCTTCTAATGACTTCATGGCAACTTTATCAACAGAAACCTATTTATCAGAATGAAGGTTCAGATCCCGTGTTCAGCATAACATTTTAAAGTTAAAAAAATGATGGTTCTTATCAGAAAAAAAAAAAAAAAAAAAGTTACAAGTAATGATTGTATCATATCTGATTTGCTGAACATCCCATATTTTCTATTAAAAACATCCAAAATTAACACTAAATAATACAGAATGAGACTTTGCATTTGGGTCACCTCAATGATTCTTAAGATCTGACCACACTGTGATTTAAGCTCTTCTACCTGTGGAGTGTGAAATTATTATGTATCAACTACAAGAAGAATCAACATCAATGGGGATTCAGAATAACAAGATACTAAACCTGTTTTGTTGTTTTTGGAACATATGACCCAACAACTATGAGTCCACCATTCCTTTCTTTGTTAATTCCAAGATCCTTTGGCAGAATTGGAGCCTTCCGGATAACCCCAATTCGTGCAGAAACAAAGCTAGCAGCAGTGCGGCATAAGAAAGACTTTCCCTTCAATTCAGCCTGTCAATTGAACATAGAGTTAATAAAGATCCTTCCAATGATTTCAGACACTCATAAAAAACAATATAAGATAAGGCAAACACTATATGAATAGGTAGATATCTTGCCTGGATCATTCCAGCTGCAAAGACAGCCATGTCTCTGTCACTAGCAGCATTAATTATACATGTGGAACCCTGCTTTACCCAATAAATTAGAAAATTAATAACAAATTCATGTCAAACTTATAATATTTCCCACAATTTCATAAAGAAAAAATTATGTGCATTGTTGAACTTTTTATTTGTATGCCACTACAAAGTAAACACACACACATGCATGCATGCTAAACAAAGTAAATTATATAAGTTTTTCACCTACATAAATTCAGCAAAGACACGAAATTTAGTTCTGATCAAAATAAGCATGGAGCAGGGGAAAAACAAGTTTGAATTAGCATTTCTACAGTATAAGCCAATGTTTTAAACACATATGTTTCATAAAATAAAGCCTCTATGCTTAACCTATACTGATAAATGCTTTTTTTTTCATTTTTTCTTTATGTACTGGCATTACATAAAATATCGATGGAAGAAAAGTTTAGAAAAAATGCACAAAATTTATAGTTGCCTAATGTTGGCACGTATGTTTTGCATATCACATAGAGATGGCACTGAATCCTGCTTATTGAACATTTTTCAAGGGCAGATAGAATCATTGTCTATAAACAGGTGGGTCTTCTTGTGCATTTAGGCAAACGTAATCAGTATGCTTGTCATTGTTATTATGTCAAACTCATTACATTATTAGTCAAATACATTTCATTTGGCTTTTGATCAAAGATGGAAAAGAGAGCTGACTGGACTCAGGCCAGTCCATGGGTATTCTGGATTGCACGGTCTGCTTGGTCCGAGTTTTAAAACTGTGTTATTAGCATGCAACAGTCATATACATCCTTAAAAAAAAGTGGCCACATTGAAGTTGATAATCTCCAATTATATTGCCATAAATGAATGCTTAGGCACCATGCACATAAATACCCTGTACCTTCTGCAGACTGCAAAGAAGTTCACAAACTGCATCTGGTCCTCCTTTCCTCAGGAGTTGGATAGAAATAGAAGCAACACTGCTGGCTGGAATGCGACCGGCTGTTTTCTCTTCTACCCACTAAATTTAGGCAAAAAAGTATCAACAATACAATCAATATAAATATCTTCTGAAACTTTGCTAAATGGGCATGCATTCAGATAGAAACTGGAATTATCTAACCTCTCGCAGGTTTGAGGACTTAAAGCCAAAAGCAGCATCTTTAGCAAACTCTGTCTCTCCAGCAGGAACAAGCCTATAAACACCATCATCCAGACAATGTAACATAAGCAAATCCATTCTCACACACTATCTCCCTCTTTTGGTGTGTGTATCATGTCTATGCTGGAGAGGAAGTATAAAATCAAGATTGACCATGATTTAATGGAAAAGAAAGAAAACTTGTACCGATCAGAATCTGCAACATAGTGAACATCTTCAATAGTATAACGTCCTCCTTGGAGAAAGAACGGACAGATGATCCATGCATCCATCTCACCTAGAATAGAAACAGCTGCATCCGCTTCCTGCCGAAATCAAGCAACCTCATGTCATGATGCAATTAAAAGTTTAAGCTGCAATATATTATCACATTATAATATGGTATTAATTAAAAGTCACCATCCTTGCCTCTGGAAAATGACCACGTAATGTTGAATCACCTCTCAAAACTACTGTGTATTCAGTATTCTCAACTGATTTAGCTGCTGTACAGAGGTTTCTGCAAATATCTTTAATCAATGCACTGGCCTGTTAACAAATTAATTACCCACTTAGAAATACAAGTCTAAGCAAAGCTGGTATAGAGAGAATCCCTATGTCTGAGGTTTCTAATGGAAAACAATTATATTTTTGGTTGATGACAAGAAGCAGTAGAAACTGAAAACATCATCAATGGAAGCAAGCACTTAACCTTTTCTGAGCTTAGTGCTCTGGAGTTAGTCAAAATGAAGAAGCACAAAGGCCTTTTTCTGAACTGCTCAACAAGTGACTCGACACTCCTGCAGAAGACAATCCAACATAAGAGAAACTGGAAGAGCACCTCCCATAAAGCCTAATTATTCAGTTTAATGTTATTGTGTGCTAGTTTTCTAGTTATGGAATTAAATAACAATGCATAACTTCACTAGAGTCTAGCCCAAAAGTATTCTCTCTCGATAGGTTCATGGACTCTCAAATACTTTGGGATGCCATCGAGCAATCCTAGAACTTTAGCTTTTTGGAATCCAATGGTGGAGAAGATAGAGATAAGGCTTGGGGGATGAAAGAGAGCTTTCCTTTCTTGTGGCAGTAGAGACTCACATTGTGTCAATTGGTTTTATCTTTTTTTCCTGTATACTTTCACTCCTTATTTAAGGTTCCCATAAAGGTGACTAAGTATATTGAAAAATTTATGAGGGAGATTTCCTTTGGGAAGGCTTCGAAGAAGCCAAAGATATCCATCTCATTAGATGGGAAGTGGTGACTAGATCAAAGTAGACGAGTAGTTTGGGTATTGGCAACGTTGATAAAGAAGAATAGGTTTTTTTTTTTTTTTTTTGTCTAAATGGTTCTAGATATTTCATTTAGAGGGGACTTCCCTTTGGCATACGTCATTAGGAGCAAATACGGTTCTCTTGTAAAACGGTTAGGACTCATAGTTAGTGAGATAAGGATCCTGTAGAAGTCCTTGTAAAGCTCTCTCTATACATTTCTTTAAAGATTGGAAATGGAGAGAGAATCCGGTTTAAGGAAGATAAGTGCTGTGGGGAAGATGCCTTGTGCAATCCATATCCTAGACTTCATAAAGTGGTTCTCTCTCATAATAAAATGTTGAGACCATAAGAAGATCTAGGAGGCTTGCGGGCGAAGAAACAAGTCTTGCGGAAGAAGAAATAAAGTGGCTGGAGAAAAAGCAACATGTTTAGGCGCAGATTTATTTCCTATTTTATTTGGTTATTTGTTTCCTATCTTATTTGCTATTGTTTTCCTTTTAGAATTAAAATTTCCTAGTCCTTTCATTATTAAGATTTAGTTTATTAAACTCTATTTTCTAGTCCTTTCATTATTAGCATAGCTCTAAAAATCGCCGAAATCGGCTGCCTAGGCACTAGGCAGCCGGCCGCCACCTGAAAAATGGCCGAATCGGCCATTCTAGGCGGCCGCCTTGGCGGCCGATTTGGTCTGCGCGGCCGCCCAGCCGCTTAGACCTTGGCCGCCTAGGCGGTCAATTACCTCTCTGCGGCCGCCTAGCCGCGGAGAGTTATATTTTTTTTTTAAAATAACAGCCAAAACGATGTCGTTTTGGCTGTTTTAATAACAATGCCAAAACGACATCGTTTTGGCATGTTATTAAAACTAAAAAAATCCTAAACTCGGGCAGAAGCAATCAGAACATACAAAGCCCCAAATCAATTTTTTTCCATTCTCTTCTCTGTTCTTCGGCAGCACACAACAACATCTCCATCTTCTTGATTTTTTGCCCATTTTCAACCCATTTTCTTCATCAAAAACCATCTCTAAGGTATTTCTCTTCTATGTTTTACTATTTTTAAGAGTTATTGTTGTTAGACTTGTTAAATATATTATGCAATCCAAGTGTTTGATAAAATGACTTAGTTTTATATTGTTTGGAATGACTTAGTTTTATATTGTTTGGAATGTTTGGTGTTTGGAATAACTTATTTGTTTGGAATGACTTAATTTCATATTATTTAGAAGTTATACAGGAAATTTTTTCGGGTGGTCAACGGTGCGGTCAACACGTTGACTGTTGACCACCGAGGAACCGCCTAGGCACCTAGCCGAAAAATCGCTAGGCGCTACCCCGCCGCCTAGGTAGCGCCTAACAATTTTTAGAACACTGATTATTAGAATTTAGTTAATTAAACTCTATTTCCTAGTCCTTTCATTATTATAATTTAGTTAGTATAAATAGGGGTTTTTCATTAGTTTGTATTCATTTTTCAGATTATTCAGTATCAATAAACTTGAGAGAATTATCTATTTTCGCCTTTTTTAAATTTGGGCTACTTCTAAGGCTAATAACCTAGTTCTAGATTAATCGGCTTTTCTTGAGATTTCGCACTCGAGAATTGCTCGGGCTGAGGCAAGGGCTAATTAACCCGAGTTCTAGAGAGTTGGTAATCCTTAATTAAGGTGATCTAACTCAATTCTATCGTGTGTGTGTGTGAGTTGTTTGGGGTACAAGTTAGGGTTTGTTGTTGGATCTATACCTAGGTCCTCAACATAATACCATCAAGGCTAGAATGAGAAGTTCACCTCCTTCAAGGGAGTGGAATTGGGATCTCAATTTTTGGAGAATGCTAAACAACAAAGATGCCAAGATCTAATTTCTCTGAGGGTATAATATCTCCCTTGATGAATTGAGAGAAGATAGAAGATGGCGTAATCTTGACTCCTAGGGCATATACACTTGCAACTCATATTTCAAATGGCTAAGTGATGATGCTTCTCATCAAATTTTTCAATCAATTCAATGCAATTTGGAGGGCAAAAACTCCTCCTAAGATTCAACTTTTTGTCTGGGCATTGTCTAGTGGAAAGATCAATATCAGCGAGGTCATTCAAAAAAGACTCCCAAGATTGTGACTTATGCCCTCTTTTTTGCATCATGTGCAAGAAAAATGAGGAAAGCATTGACCATCTCTTTTTTCACTGCAAGGTGGCATCTAACCTTGGTCTAGGCTTTTGATGGAAGCTAGTTTATCCCAGGCAGCCCCAGCCTCCAGCAGCCATGAGTTTGTGGAAAGGCTTTCTGCTTTAGGTAAAGGGGAAAGAGCCAAGGTATTGTGGAAATGTGCTGTCCTAGCCTTATTGTGGGTCACTTGGCAATAAAGAAATAAGAGAATTTGAAGGGAAGACAGAGGATAATGTTGATAGTTTGTGGATCGGGCTCGACATTTAGTTTCATTATGGGCATCTTTTACAAATGAAGTTCAGAATACTTCTCTTTTTTTTTAATTCAGCTAAGTTGGGAGGAAGCTGTGAGATAATTGTTGTTGAGTCAGGGGAAAACTATTTTGACATTATTATTGCTGCGATTTATTAGTTGTACGTTGGGGTGATGTTGTTTGGTGCTAAAAGCTTTTGTTTCTATAGTCTTTTGTAAAGAGTTTTGGTTTGTCCATATAAATCTTTTTCAGTAGCTTGTGGACAGCTTGTTCACATTTTTTGTGTTAATTAAATTTTTTTATTCTTGTTTCCTATCAAAATATACACACAGACGCACAACTTCACTAGTTTAGAGAAGAAAACACATTATCTTGGCTGTAGAAAACTATAATATATAAATTCGTTCTGCGATATCTGACGATGTGAATTTGCAAAGCACATGTATAATATAGAAGAGAAAGACTCACCATTCTGTCAATACTTCAATGTCATGAACTGTTTGGGTCCCAGTAGGATCATCATCCAGGACAACCAATGTTTTTGAATTGTTCTGGATTAGTCTATGTATATCATCAATGGGATCCAGTGGCCACTCAGATGGAAGAGATTGCAAGACAACTTCTTTTTTAAAAATGGGAAGCTTTCCTTCAACTTTAACACCAGTAAGTGTCTCATAGAACTATACAAATGAACATATTGTAGTTAAACCTCACAATTATTCAATCAGAATCACAGATATGTGCTATTATATCAAAAAGTAGTAGATATATTATAATAAATCCAGAAACAGTAATAGTGGATCAACTTATGAAATAGAACTGAAATAGAACCTAAATATGAAGATAACACATTTAAAGGTCCACCAAATAAAATTTGAGTCCCTCCGCAAGAGCCTTTGAATTTTCAGATCTAAGTAAAATTATGATAACTAAACAATGCCTTGCACTATTACTACTTCTCACAAACTAAGGGAAAACCACAATCAACTTAATTGAGAATAAAATATGATAAACAATTTTCTTTTTATTTTGAGCAAAAGCATTTTATCATAAAAATGGAAAAATGAGATCCATTAAAGTATTGCCAACTGGCCTGAAAACTTTCTTTCAAGTATCAAATACATAGATATTTGTACCCTCTCAAACTAAAAAATCATGACATATATATTTATGATAGATTTCCATTATGAGTGAGAGAGTGGAAAAATGGCTGTCTTGCCGAAAGGTTCTACGTAGATGATTTTGTAGGATGTAAAACTTAACATACATGCTTGACAAAAAAAATTAAAAATATAAATGTATTACTTAAAAGATTCAGAAACAGTTTCAGTGGGATCAACTTATAAGTATAACAAGGAAGGAAAAAACCTATTAAAAGATGATATTTGGATATTAACCAAAACTAATTTAGAATCATTCAGCAGAAACTTCCCATTCTGCTAGATTTACATATATATGACGAAAAGTACGATAATCAAATGCCACCTTGGATAATTCCTCAAAGTGATATAAGGAAAACCACAACCAGTTTTGAATATAAGATAAGATACAATGTTATTTGATTTCTATTTTGAAGAACATAAACTATATCTTGAAGTAGTATACAAATGGTACTTAAAATTGCAATTTGCCTAAATAAGTACATCAAAATGTCAGATATATAGGTATTTGTACCCTGCCAATCTAAATAGCCATGGCATGTACCTTAGAATGGTTTCAATTATAAGAGAGATGAATAGGGATTGCCTAATTGAAGGTTCTACACTTTTTTTTTCTTTTACAAATTTTCCAATTCAATTTTTATAGAACAAAACCGTGCTGGAAGTAAATATTCTCAAATAATGGAGTTTGAATCAAATGATTATGGTTTTGGACTATCAATCCCTCATAAGAAAATAAATGACATAATGTGTGCATACCTTAACTACACCGGCATCATCTTGACGACCCCAGCCAGCAGCAGAGCCTGCTCAACAGTAATGATATGGGCATTTATTACATGCTATCTCAAATACTATGTGACATACCATATAAAAGGAATACTAAACTTGGGAAAAGATTTTCTTGCTTATATATAATTGCATTGTAAAAATGTACTGTTGGTTTTCAGGATATAAAATACTGCAGCAATATTTTGATCTCACCAAAACCCTTTGGACAACTTTATGCCATGTATCTAAACCATTTAAAGATTTATAATACAATATAAGCATTAAGATTAGAAATACAATTAAAACATGAATTCCTTGGCTCATCCAATATAAGTTAAGTGAAGGCGATCATTCAATGATACATTATTATCACAAAGGAGGTAGTTGAGGAAATCATGAATAAAACATTTTAGCAACCACCAGATGCTTTGTTACCAAGACTATGCTGAACATACGACTGGCCCAGTTCAATTGGCAGGAGAAATCTGGTTCAGATAAGGTTTACATATGATAACCTAAGATAAGATTCACGTACGATATCTAAATAAGAAAATAAAAGCAAGGGAGAAATGGGAAAAGGAGGAAGGGAAGGAGCAATGTGAGCTCTCTTGTTCAGTCTCCTCTAATAATATACAGAAGTTGTATTACTCAGAGGTTAGAGCTTTTGAGAGTAAATGATTCCCTCCTTTCCCTTTGATTAATTTTATTTCCATTCGTAGTAAAATAAGATTTAAAATGCAAGGATTTAGCTCCCACTAATATAGGATTACATGCTAAGGGCTAAGGCTATGCTTCATCTTTGGATACGATTCGCATAGATAACTGTAAAATTGATGCAAAAGTATAAAGCTCCTAAAATGTATGCAACAAGTATTCTCAAGTTATAAATGTAAAGTGAGTCCATCCAATTTTGATATAAGAACATGTAGCAAAATACACTGACCTGCCAGGAACAGCTGGTGTGCAGTAGTTGAAACATGTAGTGGAACTTTTTGGGATGAGCTTTCACGAGCAACAATACCCTATAGACGATTACTATATGTCAAAAAAGAACAGATAATAAATTAACAATATAATTGTTTCAATTCAAGAAAGGAGTAGTGATCAATTTGACCAGATCTTTCACAAAGATATCAAGCGCAGAGTGTGGTGTATAATCATTTTCCAACATGTGAGGAACACGGTTCTCAAACATCCTGTCAAAGATTAAAACTTGCTCAGGACTGACCACTCCAATATTGCCCAACATTAACTCAAATCTTGGGGAAAAAGAAAAGAAAGAAGCCAATCCCTTAAGAATATAAATTACTACATTCCTTTGAGCATGACACCTACCATGAAGTTCCCCCGCTACTGCTGATAATATCAAATAACACTCGAGTATTAAGACCTAACCGAGCTCCAAAGGCCATTGCCTCAGCTGCTGATGCTATATGGACTCCAGCAAGCAGTTGATTAATCATTTTTACTCCACTAGAGAACACAGCATAAAAGAAACAATATTACTAGTTAATTCCCCAGTAATCATAACATTCTTTGCATGATAACATGATGTTTGGCATACCTTCCAGCCCCACAACCCCCTTTAATGATATAGAGCTTCTCACTTAATGCTATTCATGGCAAACAACCGAGGGTCAATAGCAACACAAATTTAATATATCTTTACAACAAAGGATAAACATGATGTTACATGCCCCTTACCTGACAGGACTGAACCTGCAGACCTAAGCGCTTCATCAGTACCAGAAGCCATTATCTGACAAAATAAAACGCAATTTAACTGCAATTTCAGTCAAGAAAAACCACAGCATCAGTTTTGTCTCAAGGAAAGGATTGTTTCGCACACCGTAAGTTCTCCGGTTGAGGCCCTCTTAACACCACCAGAAACAGGAGCGTCTACCAATTTTAAATCCTTGCCTTCAACTACAATTGCACATAAAAGAAATGGATTGAAGAACCATAAGAAAGAACTAAGGAAAAAGAATATGCAGCGATGATTGCTTTTAGTCTTCAATGCAATTGAATGATCATGAAATTTGTGATACCTTATTCAACCCGACTCGCCATATTGAATTTTTATTTTTCCCATAAAAAAATTTATAAGAAAAAAAAAACAACACCCACTCATGCCCCCTTCCTGTCTAAGTTATTAGTGTCTATCTATTTGATCTTACACTGTAAAGGAAGCCGAAAATGCACAAAAGGAAAAGTTATAATACTAGTCACCAAGAAAAGATAGTTTGTTTTGGTGATGATAGTGTATGTTGGCCAAGTAATTTGGTGAGTAAGTTTCTAAATACAAGGGCTAAAAATAATTAGGAAATAGAAGTCATAGCAGAAAATCAAGAGATAAAGAGAGATCAAATAAAATTATTACAGGTAATATTCAGACTTCCACTAATTATTACAGAACTAGTCAATGTACCATGTTATGGAACTAACAAGAGATGATACGCGTATAATAAGAAAATTCATGATAAATAGGTATAATGACAGAAAGATCAGCCATGGAAGCTATATACTTAAGTTTTCAAAGCATAAAAAGAAAAGCTATCAGCATGTGCCAGGTTCCTATCGGCCATTATCTGGTAATTGGTAGTAGGTCCCAGACAAATTAGCACAAGAATGCAAGTTTGACTATAGGAAAAAGTATATTTTAGGTGATATTCAAAATAACATTATATTAAACCCACAAATCTTTAAATTGGATGACCAAATTTTTTCGCAAAAGATCATATGAGCATATAGTATCAAACTCCTCAAGATGATAAAATATTGTAAATATCCTAAAAACATGACTCCTTGAAAAGACTTTAGGAACACGCATTGCAATTTGTATAACAAAACAGTTGAGACTAAATTCACAAGCTGGAACTGTGGTTCAAATACACAAACAGTAGTGAATGATATCAATTCATGGACATACGTTGCAGGCGCCGCTCTAGTTGGCTCACGAATCCAAGAGAGACAGTAGATGAAAGGATAATTGTTGCTCCAGATGGAAGAGCTAAAAAATAGCAAATTGACATTAGTACAGCTAAAAAATGTAGAATAATAATCTGAAAATAGCCTGGAAAATACCTGAAACTACCCCCAAATCTCCATATAGAACAGTCTCAGCTTGAGCTTCATTTGTGACCATGATTACGAGCACATCGACATCTGAAATTAAAAATGCAAAAATGTTAAAATAGAAAATGATAGATTTGTGATCCATGAGTATGCATTGAAGAAACTGAAAAGAATTGGTAAAACTTAATTTCCAATTCAAATGTTTGTTATTCATTAACCCAATTGAACTGTGAAAATGTGTTTTAACTTTTAACATGAAATGTAAACTAATATATTAAATGATAAAAGGAACTGTAAAGGTGGATCAGCCCTAAAAAACATTAACTACTGAAGCTCATGAACAAAATTCAACAAACTAATGCAAGAAAGTATCCCAAATTTCATAAATAAAGAAAAAGAAAGAATCCTGAAATTCTATTAAGACTGAAGTCCATAAGATAAAAATGGGACTTTCACAAAACATCTATCTTATTCTGGACGACGTCCTAAAACTTCTTATTCCTTCATTTCCAAAAACAATTACCTTTTTTTTAAGAAACAAGACATTTTATTTCTAAATAAAATAGATACAAAGATGTGAACCAGCAATCCACCAAACAGTTCACAGTATGACTATCAAGAATTGGAAACTGATAACAAAAATCAAAACTATATATATATGGAAAGCCTAAAACATTAATAATAACAGGCGGAAGTTTTAACAGTACAAAAGAAAAAAAATTAATCTCTTTTTTTTTTTAAAAGAAAAGAAAAAAGATAAAACTTGAAATTCCTTGGAAACTAAAGCCAAAAGGGAAGCATACAGATTAACTGAAGTATTATTTGGAACAGCCGTATTATTATGCGTGTTCCAGGAACATCAGTAGCATTATTTGATAAATTAGTTCAAATATTCAGAACAATAGTATGCAATATTTTTAGCTCCTATATTTGATGTAGAGAAAAGTCACCACGCTAAAATACGGAGAATCAACAAATAGGAAAAAAGCCACCACCAGGGACAAGGCTTTGCTTGTTCTATGTGCTGCATTATGTTTCTCTGCTAGGCTCACCTTAAGACGACCCTGGTCGCACTAGCTTTACAAGCTCTCTAAAATTAAAGAGGCAGGAAAACTTTTATAGAAGTTAAAACATAATTTCAAAGATCAATCTTACAGCTATATCAATTACTATCTTTCTTTATTCACTTATATAAGGATGTAGATTGACAGACCTTTAAACATGCCTCAAATTACCTTTAGATGCTGCAGCAGGAGAGTTTGCAATCAAGCCACCAGCATTTTCAAATCGAAGTTGTGTTGGTCTATACACCTGTTCTCCATAGAAAGAAACATAGATATTTTCAATTGGTGATATATCACTTAGTATCTCAAACAATATGCATGCTTTTTATTATTATTATTGTTAGAAACTGAAACTGAGCAATGTGCACACTCAAATACACATATTTACGCATGGATAGATATTATATATATAACAAAAGATCTGCCACTTGATTAATCAAGCATAGTTTCTAAATAAGCCTCATGCAAAATGCAAAGAGATGACATAAAACAGAAACAGAAAAATTAATACTGTATCAAACTGTTTCACAAAGATTTGACACTCTAAAACCAACAAATGGAATTGAGGAATTACATCATAACCAACAACACAAAAATTTGATCGCAGCAGGTGAGTTGCCATGCCAAATCCCATTGCTCCAAGACCAACGAAACCAACTCGGTTCACAGCACTTGATGTGGAAGTAAATTGGTCTGCCAGTTGCTCAGGTTTGTAGGGTTCCAAATTGGCAGCATCCATGATATTTACTCCAAGTACTTTCTCCCAAACCTGTTTCCAAATTGTACAGCAAATATATAAATATGAAGAAGCCACTGTTAAAATCTGAAACGACGTTATGCTCAGTATCTTATTTCTGGTACATCAAAAAGCATACATAAAATCAAGATCACTGGGTTACAGAAATTCATAAGCAAAAACTATACAGAATAACCTTGATTAGTGGAGCACTACCATCATCTCCGTGAGCATGCGAATACCCTGAAAAAGGAAATGTATATAAAGATGAGAGGAAACCAGGTTGCTTCCAACAATTGAATTATCATCTTGGTAATCTAAAATTAAACAAAACAGAGAATTAGATAACTACCATGTATTAGTTGTTGATGAGCAACAGCCAAAAGTGGAAGGGGAAAAGTAAGCATCTTGGCCATATCCAAAACCGTACCCTTGAATTTAAAAGTTTCAGTTAGTTTAATGAAATGTCAAAAAATACATTATTCGAGGTGTCAACAATAAGCAACTAATAAGTTGATAATTCAAATGACAAAATTCCCAACTATTGTATTTCATACAATAAACCAAATCAGTGATCTAAACATGAATTCAACAAATGATGGCTAAATTAAAAATGCTAAACAACACATCCAAATTACAAGATGCAATTTATCAGATTTTAGCTCAAGTATTCCACGAGTACCACGTGAAAACAAATTTGTTCTAGAAATGATATTTTGGCTCAAATGGAAAAACATAACAATGCTTCAGCCCAATATCTTCAAACACCCAAAGATAACGCCAAATACAAAGCAAAGACTAGGATCCTTAATAAGGGTCTCAAACAAAACAAAGAATAAGAATGTAAATCACCACATATCTTACCAAATTCTGAATAAATGCATTCAGGAAATTGGCAGTAGCATTACCCCTCAACAACTGGGGCATATGATTCTTGAAAACCCTGCATACATGGAAAAATGAGACATAACTAACAAGCAAACTTCTTTTGTTTAGAAAAATGACAGGGACATGACATCTGCCCCCAGTGGCACTGAGTGGCTTAGCCAATCATAATGACACATTTTCCAAGTTTCAATACCACTAACAAAAAGTCTAACAGGTTTTAACTAAGCATTGTCCAAACCATGGAGCCAACTAAATGAAATTAAATCATTTAACTACTAAATTTATTTCGAATGCTTATATTTTTCCTTGGGAGTATTTGAGCATAAAACTGTTAAATTGTTAATCAGGAGAAAAATATAAAGAACAATTGATGGGTACTATCAACATACCATGAATTTCCAGCAGCATTGGAAATGATATCATAGACAATCCATGGATGAATCCCAACTTTAGTAGCAAGTGAAATAGCTTCTACAGAAGCAATAAGATGAATGCCCTCCAGTAGTTCATTGACCATTTTGCTTTTGCTGCAACAGAATGGAAATTAGAATAAATTGGCAATTCCTAGAACATCGAATACCACATAATACACACTAAATCAAAATCTCTTTATTGTTTAAGAAATACGTGATGGAACCATTGTGATATCATCAAATTTACCGTTGTATTTCACTTTTATACCAAATAACTAGTAATGTTCAGAGACACAAGGAAACAATAGCAATCTTATTAGCATGTCAAGCATTTGTTAACTGTTTGATAGAAAAATTTGCCTAACTTTCCATAATAATCAGATAAAAAGAATTACATCCTGAAAATAGCATTTAATAGCAGCATTAAAATTGAAAAAGGTAGTTCCTCAGACCAAGAAGAGTGGCATACCTTCCAGCACCAACTTCACCCTCAAACACAAAAAGCTTTTCACACATTGCTGTTAACAAAATACAATAACTTAATTGCACAATAAATATAAACATTAAAAGTATAGATCCACAAAAGGAAATCCTCAGCCGCCAATTTTAGATGTACAAACAGATTTACCAAAGAGAAAGGGCTGGGCCTTTACAATGGCATTTGACCTTCCCGAGGCAGTAATCTAAACAGTTCACAAAAGATAAACGATCCACTCAATACTAGGTGTAAAAAGAAGGTTTACAAGTCACAACCAACCAAAAAGAAGAAAAAGTAATATAATATAACGTCACCATGATTTTTCCATTGTCATTGTCAGACATTCCCTTATTAACATACACATCAACCACATAAGTTGTTTCACCATCCTCTGCAAGAGAAATCAACAGGACATTGTCAGCATAAATTTTTGTGATGGACATCGCCTTTATCATACAGAAAGCAACCATCAGATCAAGAGCTGATGATTGGTATGTTACAACAATTTTTTATTGGGTAAGCACATATGCTACAGTGATCATGATCCCTCACCGTTTATTAATTGATGGAAACAAACTAAGAAGGTAGAGGAAGATGAAAAAGTTTCACATTCATATCATACATCACTTACTGTCATGGGCTCATATAAATTAAATATAAATTTTAGCAGACTAGCAATGTTTCTTTAAAAATGTCTTATTTTCTATAAAGAGGTGAATATTAATGACATCAAATCTTTAGGTACCGTAACATCCATGTAGAAGGAATGAAACAACTATGTTACATCCTTCACTCCATTTCTCTTTTCAGAAGAAACAAGATTTTATTGCTAAAAGAAATGTTTACAATATGGCAATAGTGACCTAGTAAACCACCACTGTTTTTCACGTATTCAAAGGAGAGGTTAGAACAAAACAGAATCCTTAGATATTAGTGCAATAGAGAACTCCAGTTTTGGAAAACATAAAAAAAAAAAAAAAATTGTATCCTGGAATTTATTAGCGACATATGCCCAAGGAAAGGCATAGAAGAACCCAACTTTCTGCCGCATAAAAGAATCTCTTTGCCTCAAGTGTCTTTAAAAATCCTTTTATTTCTTTCTTGCCAAATAATCCAATACAATGCTAGAATGATGCTCCTTCCAAGGAACATAGCTTCTTCACTCCACCAAAAACACAAAAGCTGACCAAGAATATAGATAAATATGATTGAGGTATAACCCACATCACCCTAGCTATCTCGATGAGTCTAAATCACATCATCCTATTATAGGTATCAATAAATTATAGATCATGAGTGAGAGATGCCAACTGTAACACTCTATTTGATAGTTGAAATAACACAATAAGTGAATTACAAAATTCAAGTTTATAATGTTCTTCCAACACGGATTATTTAGGTCTCAAAATATGAAAATCCAAATTGCCTGTAAGATTTTTCTCCAGTTTCTGGATATACGATGGTAGTATAGTCGAACGAAGAATTATGACTGCGTCTTTTTGCAACCCTGCAAATCCATCACACATAATCAGTAAATCAGCAAAGTGGCAGAAGTTATATTAGCAGATGCTTATAATTGCTTTGTAAATACCTTTTAATGCACCTTCATCTCCAAATATTACATCATTGATCTGATCTTCATGAGATATTAGCACAACCAAAGCTACAACATCTGCAGATAAAGACACAAATGGGAATATTCTGAATCAATACAATATTCAACATAATGAAACTCGTTAAGTTACTGTTTCTGAAAATATGACATATAATGTTTGTTTTTAGATATTAATTTAACCCGAAGCTTTGCATATAAAGAATTACTCTCAAGCATATCTAAGTCCTTAATCTAGCTCAAGCCATCCCCTTGCTAAAAAAGAACCTATGCAACCACAGACATTATTTGTAACTTGTAGTTCAGAATGATAACTATAAGCACAAAAGACGATGGATTTGACGCTAGCTTATATTATTGAAAACATAAAAATAGAATTTAAGGGATAATAAGGAAAAAGAAATATATAGAATCTAACCAGTGTATACCTTTCCCTGCCTCCATAGGGCTGGCACATCTAATTCCCCCTAGCTTTAGAAACTCAACTGCCAAAGACTCGGATATCTGCAAATGAAAAGAGCATTAAACATGAAATTAGCACTTCCAACAAAAGATCCCCATAAAACGATATCCGAAAGATCAAACAGTTGATAGATGTGACTAACACTACCTGACACACACACACTTTGATTTGAGAAATAGCAATTAGCAATCGACATCTATTTCAATTTTGGAGTTGTAGAATCATTATATTTTCTCCATAAAAAAACTAAAAAATGTATATATTCATGAAAGAAAGAAGTGGCACAACAGTGAACCAGCAGTCCACGTTATAGCCAGCGCAGAAAAGCTATTCTCCTTTCAGATGTCAAAAAACCAATACATCAAAACAACCAAAGTTTCTAACTATGATCTTTTTTGTTATTATTGTTCTTTCCTAGATTTGTTTGCGTTTTGAGTTTGATATCATGTTATGATCCCAGCAGTTATTAATGTAATTAATATGGACTATCTTTGACAGCCATTATTAAGAGAAGTGGAGAAAATTCTGAACTGAATTTATTACAAAGAACTTACTTCTACCTCACATACATTACAGAATTTTCATTTTAGTTCAAGAAAAAGGGAAGAATTGAATTGGGAAGAGTCATAGAAAATGAAACCTCAAAAGCTTGGAGTTTGTAGCCAGAGCGAAGCAGCGAACCCGCCATGTCCAAACTGAGGTCGTCCAAACCCACGAAGCCAACCACGAGACCATCACCTTTTTTGGACGCCATCGCTAGTTGCAGAGTGAGAGAGCGAGACTCGAAACTCAGCAGAAAGTCCACTTGTTCCCTTTTTTCAAATACAGAGAGAGAGAGAGAGAGAGAGAGAGTCCAACGCTGAAGATATTCTCGTAACTCTTTCTTCTCACGTTTTCTATGTGTAGGACAATCGATGAGGCGTCCACGCCTAGTGTAAGTTAACGATGCATCTCTTTTTGGAAAGCACATTCCAATCAACAGTAACAGTAACACGTGACATGAGAGTAGACAGCTACCAATAGCCTACCATCTCTTTTTTTTATTTAAAGTTCGTCACCTATTCCACCTGCAACACAAAAAAAAAAAAATCAACGGGAGGTTGTTAGTGAGAATCAAATTTAACATGATGTTAAACTAATTATATCATTTCATATTATTATACTATAAATTATAAAAATAGCTTATTCTTTTTTATTAGGAATGTGTAAACACGCGGTTTAGATATCTATTTCATAATGGAAGACATCTAAATGCGTAGGGTGGAACTTGACGTCTTGAACTTTCACCTGGAATGAATATGTAAAGATATGCAATTTTACTAATTTAATTTAAAATATGCAATATATTAAATCAAACATAATATAATTTGATCTATTAAACTAATTAATACTCATGTTCATAGACAAGTTTCATAGCAATTTTCTAGATTTATAACAATCTTAAGGAAACAAAATTAATGCTTCATATACTAGCTGTATCAAGTATTTTAAAAAACAATGTTGCCTTGTGTATTGTTATTTATAATTTTCAATACATATTAATTATTTTAGTTTATTTCTATGAGAAACCACAAAAATATATAAAGTATTTTAATTGGAAAAGTGCATCCATTCCATGGATTGGTAGACTGGATATACATATTGACTCAAATTTTGGTGAAGATTTTTAGTATATTTTATGCAAACTCTCTAACAAAAACAAATACAAAATTATAAAGAGGTATATAACAAATTTTTAAACTACTTAAAAAAAAAGCTGTTTATATTAATATTAATATGTAAAAATCAATAAATATATTTCATTTTAAATTTATATAATAAATAAAAAGATGTTTGCATAGAGGTCTTTATCTTTTACCCAAGGAAAAAACACATGTAAATAATCTTAACTTGATTCTAAAAATTTAACATGACTTGTTAAGTCAAGATCTTTATGACTTTATAGACCGATCATCCCTCACATTTACACCCTTAAAATTGTGAGTTCGAATCGTATATCAATTTTTAAAACCTGAATTAATTGTAAATGTTAAAAAAAAAAATCAATATCTTTATAAGTTAATTAAGTAACTATAGTTTATGAAACAACAAATTCAATGGATTCAATTTGCATAAACAATCAATCCCCTTTCTTTTCCAGTTTTCCTATTAGGTCCACCAATGCTTCCAACTCCAATTTTCCGTATTTTCCATTTTTAACCTTGATATTAATTTTCTTGTTTTGTTTGTTGTCCAAAAAAATGAGAACCAAAAGTGAAACCAATTCTGATTCAATAAAATGAAAACGTAAATGAATCTAAAAAATGGATACCGGACGGGCCCATAATTGTAATTTGCGTGTGCCGACGACAAAATCATTTTTAAAAGTCAAAGTATAGGTGGAAATGACGAGGATGACTCTAAACTTTTCTTTTCCCTTTGGATAATTTCATGGAATTTGATTTTATTATTGCAATTTTTTTTAAAAGTCAAAGCATACGTGGAAATGAGAAGGATTTGCCTTTTGTTTTGGATAATATGGATGGCAATCGATTTATTAATTGCAAATTCGGACGTTAAGAATTGACCAATAATGTCTCTCACGGTACTACTAAAAAATAAATAAATAAATTTTAACTGTTTTTAAAATCTAACATGTTAGAGAATTATTAAGAATAACTGAGATTAAATCATATAAATATGCTTTGAACAATTACTGCTAACAACGGGAGGTAAGAACTATCGAAAATTTATGTAAAACATTAATTTAATAATATTAAGATAATTGTTTAAATTCACAATTTGAAAATAATAAAAATAATAAAATTACGATCGTATATTCAAATCATATTCCTACTTCAAATTTTAATAAAACGATAAAAAAAAATAATATACTTTTGAAGGAAAAACTAAATTTAAAAGAAAAAAAATTATAAATAAATCTCGACTTTAGTGGAGGGTTGAGTCTTCAACCTTGCTCATACTAAAACTTACACAATTTTTTTGCATTTTTCATTTTTTATATTAAAGTTTAATTTTTAATCCATAAAAATATTATAAAAACACATGGAAATGAAATGTCAAATTTTTAAGAATGAAGGTATTTCTCCAATCTCTCAGTATAAATGCTTCTTTAAATCTTGAACAATTAGATTCTTCGATTACCCAAGAAGTGGATCAAATATTTTGTTAAAATATTAGATAAAACTGAATTTTATAGAGAGAACTGAAAAAAAGACAAAAGAACAACAATAATGAGAAAAATAGAATAAGTATGAAAATGGGAAAGACAAAAGTAAAATGTCATTTTTGTCGGTTTCATTTATTTTAACAATAAAAAAAATTCAAGTTATTAAGTTGGTGATTAAAAAAAAGTCTAAATTTAACTATAACATAAATATATAAACTTACTATAAGAGCCGTTAAGTAACGTTTGATCAGAGTTAAATTTTAATTACCGATAAGGCAATTTTATATTTTTACGTTAGATTATTAAAAATAAGAAATTACACAAACACACCTGTCGTTTGACATAATCATACAGATAAATAAAATTTTGTTATATCGATATAAACCTCATTTATCTTTTCAAAATTGATACAAAAACATTTCTGGTGTTAGATTTCAACTATTATACACTAATAGTCAATAATAAAAGGTACAAAAGGTCTAAAATATCCTTATTTTTATTTTTTAAATTAAATAATTATTTTTTAATATATTAAATAATTCAATAATATTTTAAATGAATAAAAAATTAATTAAAAAATATTTTTTTAAATAAAAATACAAAGGACCAAAGCAAATCTCACTAACCTAGAACAGGTGAAATGGAGCCTTGGATGGAGCAGGTTATCTAGTCCTTCTCCTTCACTCGGATGGATGGTTTCATCACTGCTAGAGCGATATGCTCCATTGAGATGGAGTGATATGCTCCATCCATGATCGATCTGTCTTGCCTATTTTTTTATTTCTAGAGTTGGTTGATGAAGATGATGATGTTTGAGGAGGAGATGGCAATTTTTTTTTTTATATTGATTTTTTTTTTTCTAGAGATGGTTGATGAAGATGGTGGATGAACATGGATGAATGAACCTGGATGAAATGGATTTTTTTCCAGATTTTTTAATTAAAAAATAATTTAATATTATTGACTCTAGCAAAGGGAG
Organism: Xanthoceras sorbifolium; assembly: GCA_003430845.1. Classification (NCBI taxonomy): domain Eukaryota; kingdom Viridiplantae; phylum Streptophyta; class Magnoliopsida; order Sapindales; family Sapindaceae; genus Xanthoceras; species Xanthoceras sorbifolium. The sequence goes on along the minus strand of CM010610.1, from coordinate 26,486,183 downwards.
AATGGGCCATTTTACCCTTGTTAGTTTAATGGTAACATTTGAAATCTAACTGACGTGAATGTTAGTATAACAATTTTGGAATGTCAAGTGAGGTTTATATCCATATCGCCAAACCTTATCTATTTGTTTATTTATATCAAATATCAGTATTCATGTAATTCTTTGTATAAAAAAAAATGAGTAGCCAATTATAATATGACACATCACCCACTAATATTTTTAATTATATAAAATATTAAAAATTCACTTAAAACAAATAAAAACTCCACTGTCATTGGAGTCTCCACTCGTTGGGGAGAATCTTCTCTATCCTGAAGGAATGACCTGCTCTACTGTTGATCTGTTCCACCGTGAAGGAGTGCTCAGTGCTCCACGATGGACCGGCCACTTGTGAAGGTGATTTTTTCTCTACATACGGCTACTCATTTAGGAGAATTCCAACATATCTGATAGAGTTTGGAGACCATTAGATATGATGATTTTTTTAAAAAAAGAAATTTGTATTGTTTTTAGTTATTTATTTAAATTATAAATTATATTTCATAAGGGTAAAATGAACATTTGATGTTTTCTATTAAATTTAATTACAGTTAACTATTAGTCAACATTTTTTAGAATAAATTTGTATAGTTATAAAAAAGAAAATGAAGCGTAAAATTTTACCTAAATTTAGGATTATTAGTGCAATTTATTCTAAAATTATTTATTTAATTTGATTTGATTGGTATTACCTGTTTTGTTTTCTTTTTGGAATGGTAGTGGAGCGAAGAAAACAAAGTGGGAAGTTTCACGGTGGGGTTTCATTTCCAAGAGATCACAACAATAGGCAAAAAGTCATCTTTTTGGAATGGAATTGGACCAGAGGAAACAAAGTGGGAAGTTTCATGTGTGTTTTCGTTTCGAAGAGACCACAACATATGCAATTTTGATCTCCAATCATATTATGTATTTAAGTGAAAAAATTTGTCACATAATATAGATAGATAATTAAGTAAAACAACCGATTCTCCAATATAATTATACTACTTAAATATGGAGCTAATATAGCAAAACCTTTTATAGAGATTATAGAGATAACTTTCTTAATCGAAAAACTCTCAAGGAAATCATAGTTAGCGTTTTTACTATTTCTCATAAAAATAATTTAATGCGCTTTCTTGTCATTGATTATAAAGTGGATCCATAAAAATAATTTAAGGCTAAAATAAAAGATGAGACAGAATGAGAAAAATATTTTATGGTGATTGATCATAAAGTGGATCCATATTTTTCTTTAGATAATTGCATTGGAGATGGAAGTATATATAAATTTACCTTTTTGGCCAAAGTGGATATGGATATTCAATAGAAATTCTAATGTATCCATAATAAAAAAGTAAAAAAAAAAAAATACAAATAATAGTATTAGAGATGCTCTAAGAACATGAATAAATTTTAGTTGTATAAAATAAGGGAATGATTTAGAAGCTTCACATTTATGCTTTCCCAGTTGACATGTTAAGGTTCTATCTAGATTTACTTAGATTGTAAATGTTAAGCGCAGTTCAAATATCCACTCACGCACTATTTCGTCGAAAAAAATAAAAAATTTGATAACTTAAATTATGTGGAATTACACACTACTTATTCTATCTAGTTTTTAGTTATTTGTATTATATCATATAAAAATGCACAATAATTAAGAGTGATAAGGGTATAAATGGTATAAATGTCAAAAGTATTTGTTTTTAGACATTTTATCTTTAAAAACAAAAAAATTAACACTATATTAAACAACCTCTTAAAACGTTTATGTGTAATTCATATATAAAGTGGTTGCTTTTTACTATTACACCCTTTTTTTTAACTGTTTTATATCTCTCTCTTAAGTATTTTTATTTAATACTATTTTATTATTTTGTTTCAATAAACAAATATTTTAGTAATAAAATTAAAATAATTAAATTATAAAAATCAATAAAAAATCAACTAAGACAATTATTTTTTTTAAAAAAACTGACCTTGTAAAAAATACTGCATACCTCTACCATCGCATTACAAGACATACACAACCTCAGCCATTAAAATAATGGGAGAAGGTTGGCCAACCTCCTCTCATCAGTCATAGGAAGGAGTACGGTTGGCCTCCTCTAGTTGTAACCCATGGAGGAAGGTAACGACACCTCCTCCAATTGGGTTTACAATTTTAGGGTTAGGATTTGAGTATGATGAAATTAGAGATTTTTTTATGAATAGGTATTTTTGGTAATGATCTAGTTGTATGAGGTTATTTTAGAAAATTAGTATGAAAAGTTAATGATTAAATGAAAAGTTAATGTTTATGAATTATTACTTAATGATTAAATGAAAACTTAAAGAATTTAACCTTTTTAATTGAAAATGTTTTTAAATTAATTTAAGATTAAAATTAAAAAAATAAATAATCTTAAAGCCAATTATTTTAAATACTTAACTAAATTAAGATTTAAATGGTAAAAAATAATAACACTGACTAAGTAATTTTTTTTTTAAAAAAATACTTGCATATGCAAATTTGATAATAAAAACTTGTAGTTTTGGAATGCTAATGATGAAGATATAGTTAGATTTTTTTTTTTATTATATTGCATCATTAATTTTATAAATATATATATATATATGTATATATGTATAGTATGTACCTTAATGTAGAGATATAAGTTAACATTAAAGAGGATTTATATTGTTGCACAAAATTAAAGTACAAGATTAAAAAAAAAAGTACTTCTACATTTTTTGTTATTATATGAATTCAAGTTGACATCGAGTACTACCGCCTAATATGGTTAAAGAATGTTCATTCAATTTAATAATGTTTCAGGTTCGAATTATTACACCAAAAGTAATATATTAAAAAAATTAATAAATAAATAAGATGGCACCACTCTTCCGTCACACATTTCCCATATATAACTAAATATCAGCCTAATTTTGTATCGGTGTAATTATTTCATCATATCATCTACTTATCATTGTAATATACATAATACATTTTGATAAAAAAAAAAAAAAAATTAGCTGATTTGAGTATTGTTATTAATAAATAAGAGCATATATATGAAAAACTATTATTCTTTTTCTATTTACATATAAATATTATAAGGAAAAACTTAAACAATATTTACAAAATATAGTATTTTTTTGTTATACTTGTAATAGCAAATTTGTATATTACAAATTCGCAAGAACACAACAATATAAATTTGCTACCGTTACAATGCCACGTCCACAAAAAATAAAATTTACTACAAAATAAACTTAAAAACAATTGTGGATATTTAAATCCTTTTCTTGAGTACCAGAAGGGATCTAAATTGATATCATTCCTAATTTTTCGTTGCATCGGATTTGTGCTTCTCTACTTCATTCAATTTAACCTAAAAATTTGACAATAAAATTCTCAGCATAGGTGAGGAAAATATTTCCACATCAGTTTAACTGATTAATGAAATTAATAATTAGGATAAAGAGGCTCAAGATCGATATTTCCTCGTCAAGCACACAAATGATCTCATTGTTCTACATTTTGCCAACTATCAAAAGTAAATTAAAACGGTTATTCTGTTAGTCTTATCTATTTGAATACAAATTGATTTATGCACCATTTTGAATTTTGGAGATTTTCAATTGATCAAAGTTGTTTTTTGAAATACAAATTTAGGGTTTGGGGGAATCAACAATCTCAAGATAGTTAAATTTTCCTCATCAAGCATAGATGGCCTTACCATTCTTCATATTGTCGACAATGCTATCAAAAGTCAGTCAAAGTGTTCATTTTTTTTAAGTCTTATCTATTCAAATATAAATTGATTAATGCACCATTTTAATTTTGGAGATTTTCAATTCATCAAATTTATTTTTTGAAGTACAAATTTAGGTTTTAGAGGAGAGGAATTCGACTTAAACCTATGATCTCAACGTATAAGTGTGAAAGATTTACTACACGAGTAATGTTAGGTTGTCCAAAAAATTTGTCCAAATTCATGTTCAAATGATGTGATATGTGAATTGTCAACACCACATCATTTAATGATTTACATGGTGTTGACAACTCAAATGTCATATCATTTAGGTAAAATTTTTAGACAACTTAACATTACTCTTACCACACAACCATCTCAACTTTTATCTCACTATAAGAAGCTTTTCAATTGTTAAAAAAAAGGCATTTTCCTCCCCCCTTCCCCGAACACTAATTTGTACTTCCAAAATAATAACAATAATAAAATATTTTCAAATTCTTTTTGTTCAAAATTCATTCTAAATGGTGTGACAAGTTGTAAATGTCATATGTAGATTATGCAGTGAAAATAACTTGCCATATTATTTTGGATAAATCTTTAACAAAAAATTTCATCAGCCGACCAAATAATTACTCTTTAGTTAAGATAGGTATATACATTATTTTTTTTTTATATTTACAAATAAATATTATAAGATAAACTTAAATAATATTTACAAAATATAGTTTTTTTCCCCCATGAGGTGTCCAAACTAACTTACGTGCACCACTACTAATTCTCATTCAGGCTTAGAGTTTCGCCCTAGCCACAAGATGCTTTTGATGGAATTCGAACTCCAGTTGTTATAGATGCTAAAATCTATAATATATATGCTAAAATCTACAATGTAGATACTGGGACCTATGGTCAGATAATGGTGGACAAACAACCTACAAGGAGAACATAAACGGTCGAGTACTTAGGATACCAGGGTAGTGTCAGCCAAATAGACTATGACACTGAAGTTAGTAAATGAGATTCGAATAATAGAGGTAGATGCTAGGAAGATTAAACCTGAAATGTCAACTTGTCAATCGTAACAAGCTATGTTTGATGTCGAGTGTGGGGGTATATGGGGTATTGTTATGAATCAGAGTCAAACATAGTCATGCTCAGTGTCAGGATTTGGCATCAACTTCATCGAGTGAAGACTAGTCTATATTAGTTCAGAGAGTATTGAGTCTTAATTGCTTGGTAAAAATCATGTGACCCTTACCTCTGAGGCTTGAGTTATTATTTATAGTCTATGTGTTACACCTGTTGAGGTTGGTCGAGAGGATCATGGTTCGAGATATCAGGTATCCCTATTATCTCGGAGCAGTTACACCTTCGTAGTCGTTGCATATACTAGATCCTTGTTGACCTAGCTTGTGTTTTGACTTGGACCTGCTTATTTACCAAGTAGCTGGTGGGCCTTTATGGGCTACGTTTGAGCTGTTCTGGGTCCAAATAATATGTTTACTTTGTTTTGGATTATTTGTAGGCCCAAGTCCGATTTGAGCCTTTTTTTGAAAACTACAGTGGTAAAGCTCTTTTGTGGCATTTTTATAATAGCAAACTAATACCACTACTAAATGACAGCGGTATAAATTTGTTAACGTAATAATGCCACGTCGATAGATAATAAATTATTACAAAATAAACTCACTTTTAGCTATTTAAATCCTCTTCCGAGTATAAAAGGGATATTCCTAATTTATGGATGTATCATATTTGTGCTTTCGCCACTTCATCTCTATACGCATTCAATTTAACCTAAAGTTCGGACTATAAAATTTTTAACATCAGTAAAAAAATATTTCCATGTCAATTTAATTAATTCATGAGAATTAATCGTTAAGAATCAACATACTGAAGTTGTTATATTTTTCTTGTCAAGCACATAGATGACATGATATGGTCTTATCTATTTGAATACATATGATTGATGCACCATTTTGAATTTCAAAGATTTTCAATTCTATGATTTTTGTACTTTGCCTCTGTTCAATCACCGGCGTCGAACTTTTATCTTTTAGTTGTTGAAAAATTGCTAGGTTGTCAAGAACAAGTAAATTTGAAGTTTGTGTGTTTAGATACGAAACCATGTTGTCTGTTTACATTATATGAGAGATAGATTTTTTATTATAAAAAAAAAAATAGTAATATTTTATTTTCTTTGACTTGCAATAGTAGAAGTTAATGTGATTACTATCGTGATATGCTACGATCATTAAAAAAAAAAAAAAAAAAAAGGGTAAAATCTTGACCATAGAATTTCTTTGAAACGAACTATTACAAACAAAAATGGGCTTTAGTCTCTTTAATGGGCTGGGCGTGAGGCTTCGACACTAAAAGGCAGTAGCAGAAGCATTGCATACATTGCTAGAAAAGAAGAAAAAGCATTGCATATTTATACATGTAGAGAGAGAGAGGTTGACGGAAGAAAATAAACCCTCCAGACTCTGTCCAACGCGTGTGTTTGATAAAAAAAAAAAAAAAATTATTATGATATAAGCAAGAACAACGTTACTCTTCTCTGCTTCTTCTTCACTCTCTCAAACCCACTACGGAGTGATCCAAAAAAACCCTAGAATTCAATCCAATCAAACACCCTCCTCTGTGTCTCACAACAGACTTTCCATTTCAGAGTTGTAAGGGAACAGTTTTGCAGAAAAAGGGAAAATTCTCAGGTATGGGTTTGTTGGGGGTTTTGAATTTTTGTTTGCAGAATCAGGGTTTTAGCTGTTTTTTATTTGCAAATTGTGATTACTGTTAATATGCTTCATTGGGATGTCAAATGTTGTCTTGTTATTTTGTTTTTTAGTTATTGTAAATTTAATCGCTTTTTGGTGTCAAACAATGAGAAATGTAGAAAGATATCAATTTGATATTGTCTAATGAGTAAATGAATGTGGTTAGTTTAGATAATTAACCTTGCATTATTGTTTTTGAGATAAATTTCTGAGGTTTGAAACTATTTTCTGTTCATTTAATATGTTGATTGTTTTATACATTTTTTGTAGCTTTAAATTGCAAAAATTGGTACTGAATTTGATAATATGAAGGTCTTTAACAAACCGATAATTTGCATGTTTGTGTTGATTTTCGATACGGTTTTGTCACCCTACAGATGGTGTCCTCATTTGGTTGAAGAATGTGAAAGTAATTGTACTTGACATGTTTCTTAGTATAGTATGAAGATTATAATTGCAGTGAACTGAAGAATGGTTTGGTGATTTGCTGCCAGTGATGCCTTTTCATTTAGAATCAAACCAAGAAAGAAAAAAGGGAGGCCTTTTTCTTTTTTCTGGGGTATAAGTTGGAGATACTTACAAAATTAACTGTGTATGCATATAACTGAAAAAATATCAAGCATGTGGCAATTTATTTGTGTTGTTCTGATCTCTCTCACCATATTATTCTCAAAGAAACTTTGGACTCCATGAGGCTTCTAGTGAACATAGCAATATTTCTTGTAGCTGTATTGTGTGCATTGTTTACTGTCTTATACACAAGTAATTTAATCTCATTTAAAATGCTCGCCTTTTATGCATTATTCTGAATTAATTATTTTCATGGTGAGGAGGGTAGTTAGATGACTATTGCCAATGCCTTTACTGAAAGAGTTTGTGTGAAGAGGCATTGGCTACATGTCAGGTTTTTTCTTTCATCATCTATTGATGTTTGCCGTTTGATTAGAAGGTACTTTTATATTTGGATAGGCAATTTCGTCACTCATGGAGTATATTTGCTTGATTTCCCTGATGATCAGTTTGCTGAAGACACATTTTCCGTGTTAATGTTGTGTTAACATTTGTTGAGCAGATAGACTTCATAAGTAGGGCGATAGACTAGACCAGGTTACTGGATAGAATTGCTTGGTCAATTTGTCATAACCTCCTTTGGAGGTTCTGCTCATTGTTTTTGACATTTTGATGTTGCAACTGGGACAAACATCTTCGATGTCTTTTTCTTGCGAATGTATGTAAATTGCTCGGGACTTAAGTGTATTTCTTTTGCTTGGTCACATTTCAAAAACCATCTTGTGAACTAATACGGTTGAAACACTTCTCTTCTTTTGGACTTTTAGTCATTGCCTGTTGTACTTTTGAAGCTTATATCCCTAATCAAAAGGCAAGGAAAGCCATATCCATACTAGACTAGCCTCTCTTACAGCTTCCAATGGTTGTTACTTTTACAATGAGGCTTGTTAATTGTTATGACTTGATTTTGCCACTTTGTATATGACTTGGGTGGGTTACATATGTGTGTATATGTGTTTACATTGTTAGATTGTCTTGTTTGCTCTATAACTAGTTCTTTCTCCACACGTGTTTAGTTTATTTATCATTTTCAAACAATTGTGATCCTTTTTATCTTTCTGATAACTGATATTCGACTTGTTTATTGTTGGCTGCAGAAGTTAGTATTGCCATGGAGAGCTCTGATGATGAGAGGGATGGAGTGTATGGAAATTATATACCCAAAGAATTGAGTCATAATTTGGCGTCCAATGGCACAAAATTTGTGGATGAGATACTTAATGGTCACACTGAGCGCTGCTTGGAAAATTTCCGGATGGATAAGCCGGTTTTTTACAAGTTGTGTGATATTCTGCAAGCAAAAGGCTTACTACGCCACACTAATCGAATTAAGATTGAAGAGCAATTAGCTATATTCATGTTCATAATCGGTCATAATCTTCGGACTCGAGCCGTTCAAGAGTTATTTCGATATTCAGGAGAAACCATCAGTCGCCATTTCAATAATGTTTTGAATGCCATTATGACAATTTCATTAGACTTTTTTCAGCCTCCAGGGTCTGAAGTACTGCCGGAAATCTATGAGGATTCTAGATTTTATCCATATTTTAAGGTAATGCTATAGTAACCTAGTAATCAAAATTGATCAGTATCTCCTTTTGGGATTAAAAACACATTTCTTATTGGGTGAATTGTAGCTCAGTTTTTCTTTTTGAAATTTATAATTGTGCTAGGATTGCGTTGGAGCAGTTGATGGTATACACATTCCCGTGATGGTAGGTGTTGATGAGCAAGGACCTTTTCGTAACAGGAATGGATTACTTTCACAGAATGTTCTGGCAGCTTGCTCATTTGATCTGAAGTTCCATTATGTTCTGGCTGGTTGGGAAGGCTCAGCATCAGATTTGCGAGTTCTAAATTCTGCTCTAACAAGGCGAAACAAATTGCAGGTCCCTGAAGGTATTGTGTACTGTTACAACTTTTTGACTCAAAAAATTTGTTTGGACAACTAAAGAAACATGATTTTTGACAAGATTTAGGGTTAAACATATGAAATCTTTTCATCTTTTGAAGAGATGGAATCAACATCTTAGGCTTTAACATTTTAAATATCTCTAGTTCCTACTTCCTAATGATGCAGGAAAGTATTACCTTGTGGATAACACGTATTCGAATATGCCGGGCTTCATTGCCCCATATCAAGGTGTAACATATCACTCGAATCAAATTCCCAGCGGTTATCACCCACAAGATGCCAAAGAGCTATTCAATCAACGACACTCGTTATTACGAAGTGTTACTAATCGTATTTTTGGGGCCTTGAAGGAGCGCTTCCCGATTTTGATGTCGGCTCCTCCATATCCATTGCAAACACAGGTGAAGTTGGTGGTGGCAGCCTGCGCGTTACACAATTACATCCGTAGGGAGAAACCGGATGATTGGATTTTCAGAATGTACGAACAGGAGACAGCTTTCCAAATGGACGACGAGTCCTTGCCTCCATTAGAGGCGGAACAACCACTGATGCATAGCGATACCCAAGCTCTGGACACCGGCTTCCAAACGGATCAACTAGATCTTACTTCACAGTTTAGGGACTCTATTGCGGCCGAAATGTGGGATGACTACATCAGTGGTTTAGGATCCATGTAGACTTGATTCTTTGTGACTTTAGTTTCAGGAGGAGGATAGGTTTGACATATTTCAAGACCATAAACCACATTAAGTTTGAAGTGGTATTGGTCTTGGTCTTGATCTAGGTAAGATGTATATTGGATTTTGTTTATAGAAAAGAAATATATGGGTAAATCATATTTTTTCCTATAAATGTTTTTTTACTAGCTTGGTTGTAATCAACCATTTCATAGGGTTGTAACCTGGCTGGTTCAGTGACTGTAATTGATTTATGTTTTGCAATATAAAGTACTTTGATTATTGACTGTAATTGATTCATGTTTTGGCATTTATCCTTCATTTTTCTTTTTATTGTTTCTTATTCTTATTTGCTTTAAACCACATGTTTTTGTCTTCTCTTGATTCGGTATCAAATAGTATTTGACAATTAAAATAAAAACTTTTGAATTCTTGTAAATTAATTTTTAAAAATAAATTTGGAACACAAATCACTGGAATAAAACTTGTTTTCTAAAATTTTTTTGTATCTTTTGCCTTTAAAAACAGAGAAGAGAATCTAAAGAAATAATTATTAAAGAGTAAATAACACTTAGACTCTTGAGAATTAGTTAAATTTAATTTAATTTAACAGTCGACCAGATTTCACTGTAATAAAAATACTAAAATACCTCCATAATAATATATAATATTATTAAAATTTATTAAATAAAAAAAGTTGATATGGATAGTGAGATAATAACTATTTTTTTATATTCAATATATTTTAGTTTTTTTAATATTATTTTAGAAATATTTTTGTCTTCTTCACAGTTAAACTTGATTAACCATTAAATTGGATGAAATTTAATTAACGATAGAGGTATTTATAAATAAATTTAAAGTTTGATTTTACTTGTAGAAAAGTAAACTTTAGGGGCTCTAGGAGTTATTTACACATTATTAAAACATAAATGAAGAAGTGAGAAGCATGAAAAAGCATAAAAAAAAAATTTTTTGAACTTTTTTCAGAAAGAAAAGTTGACAAAACAAATTTCTTTTTTGATGTTCTACCTAAAAGAGAAACAAAGTTGAGCAACAACAATTATCACATCACACCCGCACACCAACTTCAAAATCAAAATCAAGTTCCATTTCTTTTTTTCACTCTTTTTTAAGATTCCACTCCAACACCAACAGTCTCACCATTAAAATCTTACTCTTCAAAAATCACATTTTCAAATTCAATCCATCAAAAAAGCCAAAAAAAAAAAAATGCAAGATCCAGCCAACGATTTGCTACCTCCACCCTCCTCCTCCCCCACCATCTCTTCCGTCTCCTCCTCCGATCTCGACACCGAGGTGGGTATTTTGTTTTTTCCGTTCAAAACTCAGAATCCGAATCGAAATTTGAGATTCTGATGACAACCCAGTTGATTATTTTGTTTGTTTTCACAGTCTACAGGGTCTTTTTTCCACGACAGAAGCACTACATTGGGTACTTTAATGGGTGTCAGTTTTCCGGCGATCACGTTTCGGGCTCCGTCGCAGTCACGTGACGGTCACGTGACTGCGAATGCGGCCGGCGGCGGGGTGTCGGGAACAAGGTCGAAGAATAAGAATAAGAAGAAGAAGAGGGGTGGGGGTGCGCCCGATGTTTCAGCGGCGGCGAGACGGCGATGGAGGTGGTGGCGGCTTTGCAGCGACGACAGCGACGCGAAGCCGGCTTCGTTGGGCGAGTTTCTGGAGGTGGAGCGGAGGTTCGGGGACTCAACGTTTTTCGACGCGGCGGCGGAGGAGCTCGAGGGTGTGATGGTGATGAGGACGGAGGAGGAGCCACCACCGCCGCCAAGGAACGGGCGGGTTTTGTTCGCTGATGGGAGGGTTCTGCCTCCTGCTGCGTCGGATGCTGGGGATGATGATGAAACGTCGTCAACGGCCGAGGTTCTTTGTAGATTTCCTGTATCAATCACTAATATTTGTAGATGATTTTTATTTAATTATTTAGTTAAATTTGCTTAAAAATTGTTGTTTTTTTTATTTTTTATATTAATTAATGTCAACATTGAAAGTGTTTATTTGTCTTTTCTAATATAAAATTACATCTTAATGTAAGAGGAGACCTTTTTAAGTTTAATTGTTTCATCATTTCATTAATATTCTGAAAAAAAAAAACATTTTGTGGAATAATTGGTGTGATGGGAATATTAATTATGGTTTTATAAGGATTAGATTAAGCAAAATTATGTTATTCTTTTTTAAGACAGCTTTCCCTTTACTAAAGTAATCATCATTTTTTTTAATTTTATAGGTAAAATGGAATATCTTTTTAAGTTAGGTGTGGTAAATGGTCAATTAGAGTGGATTGGTTTATTTGCACTTGATTATTAATTTGGATGAGACATGTCTATATTTTATTTTTATTTTTGAAAAGAATATTCATCTAATTTGGATAATTAGGTTTTATATGTTTGAAAATGACAAATATTAGACCATTTTTTTTATGGATGTTTTGTACAAATATTTGAAAAGAAAAAAGAAAAAAGGCAAGTGTGATTTGAAAGAGTAATGTTATACTTTTGAAATTTTTATCCCCGACATATGATTTAATTGTGAAAGATGTTCTCTTAAGTTGCATTCGGATTGGTCAACTCACCTAAGGACTGAATTGATTGGTAAAATATCTTTGGTTAAGTTTGCTTCACTAGTTACAATTTCAGATATTTTAAAATTAGCTCTCTTAAATAGTGTATCTCGCTGCCTGATTAATAAGGTTGTCGATCAAGTAATATTTGGAGTTTAATTAATTAGTTGAATATATATTTTCTTAAAAAGAAAAAAAAAGTTGAATGTAGATATTTGTCCCGAATTCTCTAATAAATTAATTACGATAATTACTCATAATTTTCTGTCATTCTTATTGAATGAGAAGAAATTTTATGCTATAAGTTGTGTAAAACCAAAAAAAAAAAAAAAAATTTAAGATGTATAAAATTTGATAAACTAAATAATTCAATGAAAATTAATTACCACAGGCTACTAGTTCTAATATGTAAGTACAAGACAGATTTAACTATAAGCTTCTACAATTTCTCAACAATTTTAGTAAGAAAATTGAGCCACTTGTTGGGTTTGGTGGGAAACAAACACCATTTTTCTAAAATTCAGGATATATATATATATATATATATATATAAAAGATAATTAGTATCTCAAGCATTCCCACAATAAATTTAACACAATTAATTACTATAGGAATTTTTTTTTTTCTCATAAATCATTTTTGGAGTAGTAGCTCTAATTATTTTTGTATATATATCTATTTAAAAACTTTACAAATAGTATGAGAAACAGGATGGTTAAATATTAAAATTTAAAAGATGATCGTTCGATAATTTTATCATATCATCATAGATCATAAATGAATTCAATCTTTTTACTTTGTCACGTAAAAAAGAAATAAAACTTAATCTCCAGTTCATATACTCTTGTTATATAATTACTCAAAATCTCAACAAATAACAAAAGAACATCAAAGAAAACTGAAAAAAAGAAAAATGGAAAAAAAAGAAGCAAAAACAAAATTATATATACTTGTACATATATCAAAGCCTAAATGGAGTTTCAGCAATGGTTTCCAAGGCAGGTTTCCATGATCTCTGCTTTGAGTACAACCTAACCTCTCTCTCAACCGAACCATCACCGTTTTCCGCCGGAGAAGAATCGATCATCTGCACCCTCTTCGCCGCCTCTGACGGAAACAAACAAAATTCAGGAAAAATCTTCCCAAGATTGTTAGAATAACTTGCGTGCTTCTTCAAAGCCCTAGTAGCCTTGTAACTGAGGCTGCTCATTTCCTCATGTGTCAAAACTGAATATAGCAGCTCCATGTGGAGAACAAAGTAGATTTTTCGCCTCTCAAGCTCTTCGTCAGCAGATAGTCCCTGAATCCGGTGACCAACTCTCAGGCTGCTCGAATCACAGACGAATTTTCCGGGGTTTTCGAGCATGAGCTCTGCTGCTTTGAGTGGTTTTGTGTAGACTTGGAGGGTTCCATCTGAGAATAAGACTTTTACTACTCCATTGGAAATTAGTGAAGGTGTACAAGAAGTTGCATTTCCCATTTTAGAGATCTAGAGAGGGAAAAGTTAGATGATTGCTGTTTAATTTTTACATAGAAAGTGTGTTTGGGAGATGGGAAATTTTTGATGAGGTCTGATATAGTCTCTTCTGATTTGATGATGAATCAATTTATTCATGTATGAGATGATGGTAGTTGGTTGGATTAGAGAAATTAATAGCCAATTAATTTTATTTTTGTTGTTGTTTTTGTTTTTTTCTTCTTGGACACAACTGTTTTATTTGTTTGATATTTCATTTAATAACATATATTTGATCACACAAGGTTTATCAGAAGGACAAGTGCATGTATTTTCCATGCACTAAAGAGTAATATTGAGTTAAAACAACACATTAGACTTTGGTCACTTACAGGTTCTTTTGTAAATATCACTTAAAATAAACATTTTTAAAAATATTTTCAAACCCACAGTAAGTCATCTAAATATCATGCAACTGATAAATTGAAGCTGGTTCAGAGATATGCCTCTCGTACTTACACATCGAGATTGTGAGTTTGAGTCGTGTCCCCCTCCCCTAAATTCCGAGTGAATTGTAATAGCTCAATATATATATATACACTCTTTGGTAGCATCAAAATTGGATGCATACATCAGTGAGGCTAATAACTTCTTTGAAATATGTTTATTAATTAAATGCTTAAACAAATGTTGTAAAATATGTTTAACAAGGGAGAGCACATGGTGAGGGATGGAGCAATGCAGCAGAAGTCACTTAAAGACATCACCAAACTAATGATTGGAAATGGTTACAAGCAATCTTCCATATTATTCCCATTTGGCAGGTCCACCTACCATATCTTATGTATAAGATATGTTTTAATTAGCTTTTTTTATTTTTGTGTATAACTATAAGATATGAAGGAATATTTATGTATGATTAATGTCAAATCTTTGTTGGTTGTGTATCTTTCCGTTCGTATTCATGATGGAGGTTCCAATCTCATCTTACGTATAAGTTATAACATAGTAAGGTGAGACTTAAACCTCCATATTTAATTTTGACGATTCCTGACAGATCTTTAATATGGTTTCAGTATCGATGTCAAATCTTTGCTTAGCATGTATTATATGGCCTATATTTTATTCTATTTAGGTGAGAGTTCAACTATTAATTATATACATCAATATGTCGTAATGCAGAAATATGGGTTTGAATTCTTCTAAGTCACAACTTGCAGCAGTTTATTATATTGATTCCAATCTGTCAATTAACTTGTAGTTGGTGGGTTATATATTTAGATGGAACCACTCATTATCTTGTTTGGACTTGCAAAATGAATATGTCAGTTTAGATTAATTAGGATTGCTAATTAAGTTAATTTGAAAGTATTCATCTTAACAAGAAAATTAGAATAAACACCACTCCTCTAATCTTGGCATTGTGCTCAATTATATTTGGTATCTTCTTGCGTCTTCTCCTCGATCGAGTGTGATGTGAAGTTTGAGTCAAGGCAAGCTAATATGGTTGCTTACTTGCTTATGGGTTGGCTAAGTTTGTGGTTGAGTCGTTTTTGGATAGATAATTTTCTTCCCTACGTAGAGTAGTGTATTCTAATTAATATGTCAGAGTAGTTATTTATTTTTATCTTGGAATCTTTTTAATTAAAAAAAAAAATCTATATAATAAGGGTGGACACAACATTTAGTAGCCCACTAGTAGAATAAAGCCCATTCGAATCAAAGATCGATTTCCGCTAACAATATCCAAAACAGCATATGGCATGTAGAATCATAATTTGCATTGGACTCTTTAAGATAATTGTGTTTACTGAGATAGCCTTTTCATTAAATGTTAATGGTAAGTGACATATGAATTTTACATTTAAAATTTAAAATTTATAAGTAGAACCATATTTAAAATTTAAAAATTAAATTATTATTATAAATATCTATTCTAATATCAATAATGTATTTATAAAATTTAATTAACTTATTTTCATATAATTTATTTCTAAACCCTATTAAATTATTAATACAATTAATTTAATTCTTATATCATAATATTAGTTGAAATTATATAAATATTTATTATATTTTTTTTTCATACTTAATTTTTGTTTTAAAAAAAATTTTCATGAATAAAGATCTGTTTACACCTCACCCTTTTTTAAGAAAAAAAAATTATGTCTTACTCTTTTTTATTAATAGAATATATAAGCAGACAAAAAAAATATTTTAAAATTTATAGAACTACATACTAATATACATTAGTATGATCAAGTCTCTGAAATTTATTTTTTATTATTTTATTATATAATAATAATATATTTCATAAAAAAATTTAATACTTAAAATATAATTAGAATTTATTGATATATTTTTTTTAAATATAAGAATTTAATATATTTACAGATAAAATGAGTGTAATTAATAAATTCACATAATATTTAATTTATTTTTAATTGAAACATTTTTACAATTAAATTTTTTAATAAAATATAAATATATAAATTATATTTATGAATAATAATATCAGCAGCACCCATATATATATATATATATATATATTAAATATAAATAAAAGCATAAATATTTGTGATATTGTATTTGGAGATATTTATAAACAAGTCACGTGCAACACGCATGCACAACTTCCAGCAAGTCTATTTCGTTTTATAGAACTTGATATTATTAGCAGAGCTTAATAACTGTCAACCACCCACTGCCTCCTCATCCAGGTACTGCTACAACTACTATCCCCACTATATCTTCGTCTTCTTCTTTTATTTATGTTTTTGTTTTTTAATTTCAAATTTTTAAAGTTACATATTTGCCCCGTGAAATTCAATCTGGGTATTCGTTTAATCTTTTACTCCAATCTGTTTTTTCTTTTTGTTATAATTTGAATATTGAATTTTATGTTGTGGTTGTGTTGTCTTCTTTGGAAATGAAGAGTGCAGGGATGGCCTCTCTTCAAAATTGCAGCATTTTATGCAGAATTGAACCTAATTATTTCGTGGGAATTTCAGCTCTTCCTATTTCTCTTCATTTGAGAGGTCAGTTTGTTGTTTTCTCATTTATTATTATTATTATTATTATTTTGAAATTTTTGTTGGTTGATATAATATAAGAGCTAGTTGGGTTTAATTCGATTCAAGTGTAAAATTGGAACTTTTGGAGATTATTACCTTTGAATTCTAATAAGGGAAAAAAAGACAGATTAGTTGTTAGATAATTGGAGTTGAACAAATCACATATCTAGTTTTCTGAAGAAAGTTTGACCCTTATAACGTATAGCAGAAATTATCTGATCAGGACTATTCTAATTTTTTAAAATACTACGTGGAACAAGTCGTTCTGCGCGAAATAACAAGTGAAAGCAAAAAAATTTCATCCATCAAATGCATCTAATAGCTCATAAGGCAAGGATGGATTTTACTAAAATCATGACATCTTGACTAGATAATGACCCATCATTTGTAGGTCTTGTGCTTTGTCAATGAGTTAAAATTTATCTGCTAGCCATCTTATTGGCATATAACATATTCAAGGAGCTTGTTGTCTGCATTCCGAAAACGGGAGTCAAAAAAGTTATATAAAAAATGAAGAAACTCAGATTTAGTTTTTCCTTAACTAGTGAAGAGATATGATTTCCCTTCAAGTTCAAGTTGTACTATTCAGAGAGTTTTATTTGTTAACTTGTAATTGTGAACATATACTACACTCCACAAGAAATTGCAAATGCATCTTGCTTGGACGGTTTAATATCAGCTTATAACACTTGTAGGTCTTCTAGTGATATGTTCCCTACTCTAAGTGCGAAAATCTAGGCAAATTATATCGCAACTTTAATGTTGACAATAAAAAGAAATTTTAAAAAGTTAAGGTTGTTTTCAAAGGATCCTTACTGATGTAAGGTAGAAGGGCTTTCAGTATATCTCAGATTCTTTTTTTTTTTTTCTAAAATAAAAATAAAAATATCTAATACTTTTTATTCAATTTTTTAGGGAGAGTTATATCCCAAAGATTATATAGAAAAGAAAATCCAATTTTTCCAAAAAAAGCATTCAACAATATGATGTCAAACAGAGGGAAGTTTACTATCCCCAGAAGTAGCAACTCAAACTCCAGTGGTACTAAAGATGACTCCTCTGATCAAACCAAGGTACATATGAGTAACTATTACTGAGCGAGCTTAACATTTTGCACATGAAGCTTCCCCACTCGCTGGTGAAAATTTCCAGTGTGGATTATTTTCTTTCCTTCAAATGTATTTCAATTGAAACTATTTCAAAACTTTATTACAGAGAAAAAAGATTAAGTTTTCAATTTGTAATAGCTTCTTCTATATCTATACGTTAAAGCTTGTACTGAAGATGAAGTTATTAACTGTTCTTTTTAGTTTGTCTACTGATACATTAGTCCATATCTTCTCTTTTTTCCTATGGCAGACACCTTTCGGTTACTCAAGGAAGGATGTTTTATTGATTGGACTTGGAATTACCGTCCTTGGTGTTGGCTTAAAAAGTGGATTGGAGGTACTGTATATTTCCTCACTTATAATCTTTTCGAACTTCTGTCAACCTTGATATGAGCTTTTTTTTTATTTTGCAAGCAGGTTTATAGTTTTCCCTTGGAAAATATAAATTGTTAGATGTGTTAGGCCAAGGAAATTGTTCCATTGACTTGTTGAAGAAGCAAAAGCATATTTTATAACAATATTTGCCTCTCATATGTTCACTTTATCTTTCTGATGTTACTATGAAATGCTGGTATTAAGCAGAGATAACACGCATCGATGGGGAACTGGGTACTCTTATCTTCTAATTGTTCTATTTATGATGTGTTGCGCAGTTTATTGGAGTTGATCCTTTGCAAGCGGGGAATGTTGTTCAGTTGGTAATCGTTTTGGGCCTTACATTTGGATGGGTTGCGACATACATCTTTAGAGTCTCAAACAAGGAAATGACTTATGCTCAACAATTACGTGACTACGAAAACAAAGTCATGGAGGTTTAATTGATTTATACCTTTTTTCAGCTTAAAATCTTTATCATAATTGGTGCTTCTTATTTGTTATCTTTTCATGCATATCATATTAAAACATGTTAATTACAACTAAGAAGTTGGTTAGTCCAACATGTATTCTTATGGACAATTTTGGTCAAACAGTTATCAAAAGAACGATCTTAGTAAATAAAGCATTCAATACTTTTCTATATCATCTCATGCTAAAGTAAATCGTATAGTTCCTTGGTGAAATTTTTTTAAATACCCTGTTCTTAGTAAATTCTTCGATTTTCTTTCTGGGACTGCATTTCTTTCACCATAAAATGATTCTCGGGAAACCTGGGTATTGAAAGCCACTGGTTTATAGTTGTTTGTGTCTTGAAACGGACTTATGCAATTAGACAGCATTACACGTTAGTTTGTTTATTAGAAAGCTCTCTCAAAGAACTAAAATTTGATGTCACTTGATTTCGGTAGAAACTGGAATCCGCAAGGATTCATTCAATACTTCGGGAAATTGGACACGGAGAATTAAAAAAACTGGTGTTTTTATCATGAAGCCTTATATCAATCATTATTTTCCTCTGATCTTACTGTAATTAGATTGTTTAGAGTTCATCCGTGATTATATGTTTCCCTAACACCCAATTGGGGCCTAATTCTGGTTTTGGCAGAAGCGGTTAGAGGGCTTGAGTGAAGCAGAGTTAGAAGCACTTCTTGAACAAGTTGAAGAAGAAAAGAGACGTCTAGCAAGTGGTGAGCAAGTTAATTGAAGGTCACTTGTTCTGTATTCTATTCCAACTATAAGTTAAATGCATCAATCAGAGTAGAAGTTTCTATGTACATAATTTACAAATACATTTGGAAGAATTTTGCCTCTTTTCTACAGGCACAAGAGCAAGAACATCATGCTAGAATCCAAAATTTTCAGTTGATTATGTATGTGATTGTTTAGGTGAAAGGAAACTTATAAAATTTAAAGAAGAAAGAGATAGAAAATAAAATAGATAACCTATGAGTCCTTCTCAAGTGTGAATGTTGGCACCTTTATTTCTATGCGGATTTAAATTGTAGAACCAAGTTGTGGGGTTGAACAAAAAATCATGCAGACTGTATGCACTTAATAGCTTTCAGATAAAACTATCATGGCTTTATGTTATGCTGAGATAGAGATACTTGTAGAAGGAAGATAATTAGAGAAATTTCACATTGACTACATGAGTGTTTCTAGGAAAAAATTGACAGCTATTGGATGTTCATGTGAGATCCCACCAAAGTTCAATTTCTTAAGTGTTGGAAAAATGCTTGTCCCTCTAAAATGAAAAAAGAAAAAAAAGGAATCTGTATCATAGAGGAAATACAGACAAAGCAATGAAGCAGCAAAAGTCCCTTTCTTCTTTTCATATGTTATTAATAAAAGCCAGGTGACACTAACATCCTTGAGTTCTCCCATAAAGGTATAGGATACAACTTCTTGAGGATAAAATTTGGATAACAATTAAGGTTAAAGAGTTAACTTAGCATGTAAACAGAATCAAAGTTTTCTCTTTGAAAGTCTGATGACGAGCTTCTCTCGAACGACCAATCAGAAATTTAGACAAGAACTAAACAATGAGCTTAAATGAAGCATCTAGGAGTTCTCAGATTTGTTCACCTGAAAATAAGGGAATTCGTCAAGAGCATCGCTGGTGCCATCACACTTTGACAGTCTTAAGTGCTTGAACCTAGCGAGAGAGAAATAGTTTTAGCATAAGTATGACTTTCTTAAATAAAGCTCATGTCAGTCTTTTTGTCTTTATGTTCACATATTGTCAAATGACCATAAGGTGAGGCCATTTGTCTTCCTTCTTATGTAATTTCAGATAATCATAAGATAAGGTCATTTATCTTCCTTCTCACGTAATGTCAAACGACTATACAGTGATATTATTTATTTTCTTTCTCACGTTATGTTAAAGTCACGTGGATTTAAATGTGATAACCTTATATGGCTAAGATAAGGACAAGAACGCTGAGAGCTCTTAACTTGCTTAAGGATTCTAAATCGTGAGCTGAGACAAGTAAATTATCCTAAAGGGTATATATACTAAGAGCAATGCTAACCACAGGAGGCAACTGTGGTCAGCAGTCACTCTATATGGCCACAAGTTTTGCCTGACATTTTTTTTTTTTCAAATTTACGTATAATTTTATTTTAATCCCTATATTTATATTTAATTTTTATAATTATTAAATTATTATAAATATATCAATTTAATTCTTATAATAAATTTTTTAATGGTAAACGTAAATAAAATTAAAATTAATTATTATCAAATTTAAAATTTAAAATAAGAAAAATTAATAGTCATTAAAATTTAAAAATTAAATAAAATAATTTAAAAGTTGAACAAATTGGAGACCTCGTGTCCATTTGGAGGCCTGATCTTCGTTAATGGAGACCAAGTTTGATCTCCATGTTTCTATTTTGATTAGGTCAGGGCTCCATTATGGAGTTTTTGTCTTTGTCGATTGCATTTTTATGATCAGACTTGGCATCAATAGTGAGGAAGATTTATGTCAATGGACATCAGGTCTCCAGATGGACACGAGGTTTCCATTGTCTCCAAGAAGACGGTCTCCATAGTTAGAGATCAAGGTGGAGATCTCATCTTCTTTCAAAAAAAGAAAAAAAAAAACTGGAGACCCCATGTCCACCTTTATTTTTTTTCTAATGAATTAAAAAATTATATTTGAATTTTAACAGTGAAAAATATTCATGTCAATTGACCATAAATTTGTATATACAAGTGAAACGACAGATTTTAGATAGAATATATGTGAAATTTGTTTAAATTTTAAATTATTTTATTTAATTTTTAGATTTTAATTACTATTAATTTTTTTCTTATTTTAAATTTTTAAATTTGATAATAATTAATTGTGATTTCCATTGACACAAATTTTCCTCACTATTGATCTCCATAAAAATACGATCGACAGAAACAAGAGCTCTATAATGGAGACCTGACTTGATCAAAACAGAAGCATGACGATCAGACTTGGTCTCCATCAATGAAGATCAGGCCTCTAGATGAACACGAGGTCTCCAATTTGTTCAACTTTTAAATTATTTTATTTAATTTTTAGATTTTAATTACTATTAATTTTTCTTATTTATAATTTTAAATTTGATAAGAATTAATTTTGATTTCATTTATGTTTACCATTAAAAAATTTATTGTAAAGATTAAATTGATATATTTATAATAGTTTAATAGTTATAAAAGTTAAATATAAATATAAGAATTAAAATGAAATT
The DNA here is from genome assembly GCA_003430845.1 of Xanthoceras sorbifolium. Lineage (NCBI taxonomy): Eukaryota > Viridiplantae > Streptophyta > Magnoliopsida > Sapindales > Sapindaceae > Xanthoceras > Xanthoceras sorbifolium. The sequence continues at coordinate 26,464,135 of CM010610.1, read as the reverse complement.
ATATGTAAATTTTGAAAAAAAAAAGTAGTGTCAGGCGTCGCCCATATAGAGCGACTGCTGACCATAGTCGTGGTTAACATTGCTCATATATTAATCCTAAAAAGATCAATTTTAAGAGTATTAAATAAGAATAAATTTATATAAATAATAATGATATAATCAATTAAAGAAAAAGAAAAAAGAAAAGAGAGAATGCTGGCCACAATTCTAAACTCCTATCATTGTTGTTTGCTGTTTTAGTTAAAAATTTTGAGTATGAAGATTTCACTTTTACGGTACATCAGTTCGCCACTGAATCAGATTCAAAATAGATGTAGCTTACCTTTTTCATCACATAATAAAGTTGTTGAGAACATATCGTTGTTTGATGAGTATTGTTTTTCGTTCAATAGAAGAATCTTTTGCTAGAACAAGTGTTGTTCTTTTGGGTTAAAGATTGATGCACATAAATTGTCCGATGAAATGCCAGAAAGGAACCTAGCTTTATGGAACATCTTAATTGCAGGGTTATTTCGGTTGTTTCTGGTACCATTGTTGACTCCCAGTACGATTGGGAGAACGCATCGTGTCTCTTCCATTTGTGATGGATCGTGCCTCCATTTTCGCGGTGGAAGAGGCCACCGTTGATTTTCCTAATTGGATTTATAATATTAAAAAATAATTATTAATTTTATTATTATATTTTCAAAAATTAAATTTAGGGGGAATTGCAATAACTTCTTGTGGATATAGGTGTAATTGCACTAAATTCTGAGAATATATGATAATAGTAATAACTCCCTTTTGACTAGTTGACCGACCGTTGTGCACCGTTTAAATCTCACGAAAATGGTACATTATCTGTTTTACCCTTAGAGTACTTTTTGATTGGTGTGAGGTGATATGACTGATATTTGACAATTGATGTGCTAGTTAATATTTTAACAGTTTGATCATCTATTCTAAATGAAATTTAATTTTTTTGCACAAAAAACTTTAATTTCCCATTAAACCATTAAAATAATTGAAAACTTTAAAAAAAAATGGACTAGATGAGATCTGATCCATTAGATGGGATAAAAATATCTCCATCTAATGGACCAGATCATCTGGTCCATTACCAAAAAAAAGAAAAAAATAATTTTTTTTTAAGAATTCAGAAGAAGAGGAGAGATGGTTCCAGAATACCTCCATTGCCAAAAAAATAAATAAACATTCTGGAACCATCTCTCTCTCTCTCTTTTTTTTCTTTTTCTTCTTCCCTTCTCCTCTTCTTCTTCTTCTTCTTCTTTTCTCCAAATTTACTTGGTTTGTTGGTTAGGTTCACGGTTTGGGGCTCCAAACCGTGAACCGAACTAGTTCGGTTGGTTTTAAAAAAAATTAACCAAACCAAACCAATAAAAACTGTTAAACTGATTCAACCCGGTTCGGTTTAGTAGTTTCATGGTTTGGTTCGGTTTCATGCCCACCCCTAATCCTACGTTTGATCAAGGGTATTAATCTATTATTTTTGTAAAATTACTATTTAGTTACAATTAGAACAAATATTAGGGGAATTTATTGCCATATGCCCTTTATTAAAAAAGTGAAAAAGATGGATAATTTCAAAATTAAAACAAAATGAAAAATTGTAAATATCAAAAAGAGATAAATAACCGCGACGTTCGGGCTGGACCCGAGATCACTGACTGAACCGGAACAAACAAACGTGTTGCAGGGTCCCACCACTGTACGCATGTACGCCACCTGTCACTAGGTACAGTTAAAAAAAAAAAAAAGATTTCTTCCCCGACAAAACAAACCAGAGACTAATCCAATCATTAGACCCAAAATTAACAAAGCTTTTCACACATCTCCATGTCTGTTTCTCTTTGCTTCTCTATTTCAAAAACCTCCGTTTTATTTTTTTATTAATCAAATTCAAAAATTTGATTGATTTCATTCTTTGTTTTTCGACGCGTTGGAAATTATTATTTTATAAATGCCAATATTATCATCATTTTATTAAATGGCGATCGTCACCGGAGATCGGTACCTCGAAAAGCTCGTGAAGTTCGTCGACGAGCAGGCCGGTCCGCTGATAGAAGGATCCGTCGTGTTGAAGCTCAACGCGGCGGGCCTCCACTACGTCCAGTCGCGGCTTGAGGCGCTGCGCGAGCTCGAGCGCCTGCTCGCCGGCGCGCCCGTCGACTACCTCCGTGCCTATGTCTCCGACCTCGGCGACCACCGCGCGCTCGAGCAGCTCCGCCGGATCCTTCGGCTCCTCACCTCGCTGAAAGTCGTCTCCGCGTTGCCACCGCCGGCGCGTGACCCCACGCCCCTCTCGCTGCTTCCGTTCGGGAGATTGAAGGTCCTGGAGCTCAGAGGATGCGATTTGTCCACGTCAGCTGCCAAAGGCTTGCTCGAGCTGAGACACACTTTGGAGAAGATTATTTGTCATAATTCCACTGTTAGTTGCTCTGTGTTTTTTTTTTTTTTTTTGCAATTAAATCAGATAGTGTTTACGAGTAAAAATTAATTGAATTCAATTTACAATTTAGGATGCGCTACGGCATGTGTTTGCGAGTAGGATTGCTGAAATAAAGGACTCGCCGCAGTGGAATCGGTTGTCCTTTGTTTCGTGTGCGTGTAATCGCCTGGTTTTGATGGACGAGTCATTGCAGCTTCTTCCTGCAGTCGAAAATCTTGATTTGAGTAGAAACAAGTTCACGAAGGTGGATAATCTTCGGAAATGTACCAAATTGAAGCACCTGGATCTCGGGTTCAATCAGCTCAGAACAGTTGCAGCATTTAGTGAGGTAGGAATATGATGCTTATGTTGGTTAGCAAATGTTTTTTATTGTTAATTGCTTGACAATTTTATATATTTTGGACATTTCTGTCTCTAGTTTTGTGTAAGAATTTATAAAAGATTAGAGTCATAGATGAAGATAGGCAGTCATTAATAAGTGGGGCTATGCTTAATGATTTTTATATTACCATTTTTGTGTGTTCAGTCAAAGATTTCCCTTATTTATCAAATAAATAAAGGTTGGTCCTGCACTCCTGCTATATATATATATACAAGGTAGACTCAACTACATCGGGCTAGGTTTATTAAATAATTGGGTTAGCAACTGAAATCTAAACTTTAATATTGTTGCTCAAACTGACTTGAGTTTGGGTGGATTCACAATATTAAACATAAGAGATTACTGTTCATACTCTTAAGCCGATGGTTTTGTTTCAACACAGAGAGTGAGTGCTCATGATTTGGTTCGAAATAGAGAAGAGAGAGAGCAGGGGCAAATTGTAAATAGCTAAATTAGTTGGCTTGATATCATAAAAATTGTGTTCAGCCGTGAAGCTAACTCCAACCCTGGGGAGAGGATTCTCGACTGAATAAGATTCTGGATGTATTGTTTCTACTTTAGTAGAGATAGTTTTTTAATAACATTTTTTTTCTGTAGGGTTCAGGTTGCTATTTCAATGTCATTGCTTCTCTTGTTAGTGTGTGTATTGCTGTCATTACTTTTCGTTTCTCATTGTTTCATACTTCTCTTAGGGGTGCTTTTGTTAGATTTTTGTTTTGACATTAATATTTTGTCAGGGTTATGCAATTCAATGCCTACAGCTGAATTCTTATAAAATTTTCATGTTTATTAAAGATAACAGTATAGAGCACAATCACACTTGATCTATGTCGGCCTCAGGGTAATGTAGAGTGATCATAATCCATTGTCATATGCCAGCCCAATGTATTTGAAGCTATGAGTAAAAGGTAACCTCAACAAGCCATGACGATTTCCGGGCTTTAAATTAGTTTTCCTGTGACGCTCTGGTCAGACTTCTAAGATGGAGGAAAACAATTTGTGAAATGTATGATATGGAGTTTAAGGAATTTTTTTACTATCAGATGCGGAGACTGAAATTGAAAATAGTCGTTTTAGGTGTGGATAAGCAGCTGCTATATTGATATACTATCATTGATAAAGATAAACATAATTTAATCACACACACATACATATATTCTTTCAGACAAGTCATTTTTATTGATTAAATGTGGAGTGCTATATTCTATATTTTGATTCCCAGATGTTTTGCCCTTTCGCTGCTAATTTTTTATTTAGGAATTCTGGCTCTGGACCCATACACCCATGTTGTTGGATTATGCAGGTCTCTTGCCATATTGTTAAACTTGTTTTGAGGAACAACGCTCTAACTACATTGCGTGGGATTGAAAATTTGAAGTCACTTGAAGGCCTTGATATTTCCTACAATATTATTTCCAATTTTGCAGAATTAGAGTTCCTTTCAGGCCTTACATCTTTACGGAGCTTGTGGTTGGAAGGAAATCCATTGTGTTGTTCTAGTTGGTATCGAGCGCAAGTATTCAGCTATTTCGCTCATCCAGATAAAGTAAGGCATAGTTGATACATACTTTTATTTCTTTTCTTTCTGGCTACATTGTTTTTGCTTTTGCAATGTTAATATCTGCATTCTACAATCATGTTTTGGGGGTTCATTATACACTACGCTGCTCTCAGGGTCTGTCTGAAATTGTATCATCAAATCATGATATTTGAAGCCTGGGTTACTTAAACATTTTCCGTATTTCGTAGTTTGGCTAACTTAAATTTCTTTTACGTTAATTTCTGTGCTCGACTAGTTGCTGTTAGATGACAAGGAAATCAGCACAAAAGAACTTTGGCAGATGCAAATTATAATTGCTAGCCGACAGAAGCGACCAGCAAGCTTTGGATTCTATTCTCCTGCAATAAATGATGCTGATGGAGATGGGAGCGGTAACAGAAAAAGGGTAGGTGACATTAATTGGGAGTTCTCTGCATCAATTAATATGTTGGTACTCTACATATATGTATATACATATAAACATATACCCTTATGCTTCTGGTTCTGGGGCCTGCTGGTGGGTTTGGAGAAAGCTTGTTAGTTGCCTTTAAGAGTTTTTTGAAGTGCAACTGCCCAAATCAGTTTCTTCTTTATTAGCATTGTCCTAAATGTTTACAGTCTCATGGTTTTACTTCTTGCAGAAAAAGGTTTCTCGTCTTGCTTCTATTGAGAGTGAAGAAGAGAGCACTTACATTGGTTCTGATCGAGAGTCCTTGTCATGTGATAACGAGATTCAAAACAAAGAGGAGAATTTCGTGTCTGACGATGATGCTGAAATAGTTGATTTGATGACTAGGGTTGAGAATATGAAGAAAGAGCGATCTGTTCTTTGGTTGCGTGAAGTTAAGGAATGGATGGATCATGCTTCTGAGAATCATTTGAGTGGCAGTAATTATGGTGGGGCTACATTGCATCCAGGGAAGGGAACTTATACGAAGAATAAGAATAGCCAGCAGCATGTTGCTGAAAGTTCAAGATATGTCTCAGACTCCCTTCAAGCTTCAGGAGATGAGAGTAGCACAATCATTTTAGAATCTGATAATTCCTTCGCTGATGTGTCAAGTGGTTTACACACTCCTCAATTTTTTGATCATGTTGGTTACTTGGGGATTACTGGTGGGGTCTGTCTACCAGGGATGGGGAGAATGGATTTCAGACAAGAACATCAAAATGCTTATTCATATGAAAGCGCTGGTGGCTTTTCTGTGCAAGATAAAAGCTTGCATGTTGATACCCTAGCAATTCAAAGTCATAGGATGGTTGAAAATGTCAATAGCTCACCATTGACTGCAATAGGTGATATTGCAGATACTCATTTATCCTCTGCTTGCCCCGGATCTCCTCCTCATTATCAGGAGGACATTCTGCATCGTCGCCACAATTTAGTGGAAGAAATTTTGCAGTTGTCTGCAGAGTCCTATTCCGTGGCTTCATCTGATAGCTATACGAGCTCTAGTGATGATGACTTATGCAAATTTGGGCCATCAAGGCCTGAAGTTGACCAGTTGCCTGACCATGAATTTGTGACAAGGAGTGTTGAAGGACTTTCATTGTCAAACCTTTTCGAGGATAATGTATCTGACCAAATAGGTGAAAATGGCACAAACAATGATTTCTCTGCTGGTGCTCATGATGGTGAAATTGCACATTTTGTCGACCAAGAGACTAACTGGTTGGAAAAGAAAAAAAGAAAGAAACATAGAAGAAGAGTTATTTCACTATTACAGGAGAAGAATATGGATAGCACGACAGAAACATCACAAAAATCAAATGGCAATTTGGGTATTGGTGAAAATGATGTTGAAATTGGGCAAGGGAAGCAAATTTTTGGTTGGAATGATCGTCAGAGAGTTATCAATAAGAAACATACCAAGGAAAATGCAATTACAAGCCCTTTAACTGATAGCGATGGAAGATTTTCTGTGGCAAAATCATCTCTGATGAGAGATGATTTTGTTGAACACTACTTCAATGAAAATGTTGCTGATTCCAGAAGTCATGAAACTTGTAGGCAGTATGTGTTTTGCTGTGTACTTGAGCAAGAATCCATGTACAAGGAAAGGTAATTTACTGTGAAAAGTTAATTAGGCAGAGGAATGTTTTTATTTATTTATATTTTAAGCATTGCTTAATGGAAGAAATAAAAACCCCGCTTTTGGTGGTTTAGTTAGAAACTTTTGGTGATTGTGCTTTGTTAGTATATTGGAAGAGTATAAATTTTTGCTAGGGCTTTTTCATGTGAGGCCATACTGTTCAAATTTCATTTAATTGTCAAACCTTGCTGTGGTGGTTGGTTTTATTTTCCTTTGCAAATGTCCTGTTATTTTCCTGAGAAAACATTTGTTATTTTCCAGTGTTCATTCTTGAGAGGTCATCAAATGTCATTTGCATTTGAATATCAATAATAAATTACAATATACTTGGAAAATATTTATTTTCTTTTCTTTTTTCTATGAAATTGGCATTTTATGCCATTCTGAAGTTCTCCATTTGTTTGAAATGTATGGCTTTTTCTGTTAATCTAAACTTTGCTAGTAGATGCAATATTTTGTATTGGACTTATTTTCTTCATATCAACCAATCACGCCATTCCAGTGGACTTTTCTGGATATTTTTCATGCCTTCTTTCTGTTGATTATATTTAATTGGAACAACTACAGGTTTAAATAATAATATTAGAGTTGGTTTCTCTTCTCTTTCCTCTTGTTTGAACTTTTTTTCCATATGCAGAGAAGTAGCGCTTCTACGTAGTAGTGAGAACAAGTTATATGTGCTGCTCTTAGGAGTCACATTTGATGGATCAGGTTTGTTATGGAGTCCTATCTGGAGGCCAACTTTATGATTTTCTTCATGATGTTTATATCTGGCTGTTGAATTTTATTACTGTACTGAAGTTACATCAATCAAATGGTGTTTTGCAGGAACAATCCTAAGTTTACAGAGTTGCCATAAGATTGAAGATGTTCGAGAGGTTTTAGTTGGTCTTGGACTCCAGGGTGTAAGGTAAGTAATATCTGGCACTTTCAGAATTAAAGAATTGATCACCTCTCCAAAACTAATTTGCTCTTTTGTATGGTTGGGTTAGAGTGTCCACGGAGGCAGGTGCAACATACCTGTTTATAACAAGGAGTATTGAGATTTCAAGGGAACTACTGTGTACATTGCAAGTTTTTGAATCATTTTCAACTGATAAATGTACTTTAAGAAGGTAATCTATTTAAGCCCTTGCACATATAAATATGAAACTTTGTGGTGTTTATTATGTCTATACATGTTTCTGTAGCTATTGTCAGACTTAGATTTGGATTCATTTAACTGCCCAACAGTTATACATGGTTTGTTTATTTGTTATGATAGACTGGGGTTTTGGAAATTTAAATGGCAGTTTGGAGCAGGTTCAGGTTGAGTTATTTGAGAAACAAGTATGTGGAGGTTCAAAACTGAGCATATTTCAATATTCCATGGTACTGTTTTGGTGCAGTGACGATGAAGGTATGCTTCACCTATATTATGATTATAATGTGGTATGACGGTATCCAAAACCTTCTTTTTCTATAAAAATTCTGAAACAATTTGTGGGTCATTGGTTGTTGGATCCTTAACAATCTATGGCTGATATTATATCCACCGGAAGTTCTTTTTCTGTTTCTTTGTCCTTAGCAAGTAAAGTCAATGCTATAATGAGCATTTCTAGGGAAGAGAAAAAAAAATGACACAGAAATATTCAGTGGTAGAGCCAGGAATTTCTGTAGCAGCGGTAAACCATAGGAATATGCACTTTATGGTTTTGAGGGAGGTACATTTGAGAAATTTAATTAGTCTTGTGGGGGCAACTAAAATATCTTACCTGACGATCTTCTGTTTCAAAATTGAGTGTGGCCCACTGCCCTTTGAAATATTAGCGAACTGTTAGATGTATAATACAAAGCGAGGTTGAATTGTGCTTGTCCTAAAAGCTATTCTTATGACCCAATAACTACTGTTTGGCCCAAATCCACTGCCAAAGATCATGTTTTTAGATATGATAACTGTTTGATCCATATATACTTTGGTAATCTTTTTCTTCCACGAAATTAATGAGATTCTAGTTTGGAACTTTATATGGAAGGGATGTCAGCTTCATATTTGGCAAAATTGGGGCATTTAATTCTTGCAGTGGGTTCGTCACAACCTGTGTCAAGCTATATTGATGGTTGTAATTACATAACTTTTACCCGTGGTGCAAACGTTTTGACCATGTATCATGTATTGATCAAACTCACGAATTATTCTTGACGACTTGTGGGATAGATTAAACTGTGTCCATTATTTGGAAGGACTGCAATAAATTCCTGATTAAATGTAAACGTTCTCCTTCTGAAAATAATAACAACAAAAAAGAAGAAATGTAAAAATTCTCCTGAAAATGTGTGATAAATATGTGCTAGTGAAATAGGTGACCTAATACACTTTCTTGCTGTATATTCTTAATAAATATGCTTTAGTGCGAATATGTTTGATTTTCTGCTTCCGTAAATTTTCTTAAGAGGAGATTGCAATAGTTCTTTAGTACTGTGAAATTATTCGATCTTTGTATTTTCCCATACTTAAATTTCTATACTTGCAAAACTGAACAGAGGGTTCATGGCTTTCAAGATCACTGTTTCTAATTGGAGGGCATGTGCTTGTATGTGTCGAAGACCTTATGCAGTTCAGCTCTCTCTCAGTAGATGCGTCTTCCCCTCCATATTACTTGCTTGATTCATGTTGTTCCATCAATGATGTTTCTGAGCTGGTAACTTAGACTTTTTACCTACATTTATCAGTTGGTGTTGTTTTCTGAAGCCATTTTGTTTTCTGCAAAATTAATCTTTTTGGTTGACTAAATGAATTGAATATGAGACCCTTGTTAACTCCAATTCAGGTGATCGAAGCCAGGGAGAATTTGTGTGTGACGTTAGCTGTTGAATATGCTACATCTGAGTTCTGTCCCTCAGCGGAGGTTGCAGCAGTTAGTAAAGAGAAAACGTGTGCAGGTTCTCTTACGTGGAAGTTCAGGTGGTTTTCCGAACACGGTCTTTTAAATTTTGTGGCATTATTGAAGGCAATGCATACAGGGAAAACCACTTCTCCTTTGCCTGTAAGATGTGTATCATGAGCCACTTTTTATTCCTCGTATTCATTTCATTCTTTTCGCTCAGGCTTTATCTTTCCAATCTGTTAGTTTGTTTGTTTGCTTGCATGATGTGGTGTGGTGGTTTAGTTAGTGGTATTCTTTGATTTGTATTCTTTTAGTGGTTAATTTTTTCATCTCATGTACAAATTGTACAGTATAGAACATCAAAGGGCCAATTTTTTTTTGAATCTTCTTCTGTTGATTTGTTATTTTGTTTTTCCTCAGAAATCTTATATTAATAAGCCTTTCATTAAAAATAATGGTGATTTACTTTAGTTATCATGTAAGGATGTAAAAATATGCTGACCCAAATAACAATATTTACTTTGATTGTTCTGTAAATATTGTGAATTGGGTCGCCTTCCATTGGATTTTATGATTTTTTTGTTACCGTACTTAAATTATAAGCATATGGATTTTGGTCAATCTGTGTGGTGCTGAATTTTGATTGATCATGCAATACATTAACGTCCGTTGATAAATGGTTAAGATTTTATTTATTCTTATATTATTTAGCATCTACTATTGATTAGAAGTTTGAGGTAAAAAATTCAGGTAAGTGAAGAATTCATGTCATGATAACAGTAATACTATCTACTGTCAGGAGATCGTTTGAAGTCCAACGAAATTCGGATTCAAGAATACTTGGTTGACCTTTTAAATGGGGCTTTGATATGTTGCATTAAATTTAATCAAGTACAGGGAGCAGAACATGATCATGTTTCGATCCATCCAATATAGTTGTAATGTTATGCTAACTTTTTACCTACGATCATGCTAAGTACAGGTGTCGTACACAAGTCATTATTCCTACAAAATATATATATATATATATATATATATATATATATATTTAATGGATGTACTTACACAAGTTATTAATAAGTTTAAGCTCATTTACTTTATTATCCAAATAAAATTTCTGTTTTAAAATGTAAATTGTCTAGTTAGAATAATTGTTGACAGTTGACACAATCAATCCTAGTATGAAAAGAATAATAATAATAATAATAAAAATAAATTAATTACACAGAAATTAGTGTTACATAAATAATTTTTTTGTAAATTGATATTGATATATCTCTAGTTAGTGTTGGACGGTTAACCATATTAAAAAATTAAAAACATTTAAATACCTTTATTTTCTTAATTTAATAAAATAAATAAGAAAACATGGAGTCCGCCTGTAAGAAAAGTTGACTCCATCAATGGTAGTGGATGGCCGGAATTCTTAACTCAAAAGAATCAAAGAACCCAATACTCAAATCTATATATGCAATCTTCCGGAAGAAATATACCATCTGTGTAACCAAAGAAATTGCATAAAATCGTAAAAGTCTTTATTGCATTCAACAACCCTTTCACTATGACTCACTGTCCTCTCCTCTGTACGATTTTTTTTCATGGTCTTTCTCAATGAATTCAAAGAAACAAACCCACTCATCTTATCTCAACGACCAATATTTCCTCTACATCAAATTTTACCAAACTCAAACCTTCCAGTTCGCGGCCAAAAAGGAAAAAAAAAAAAAAATTGGGAGATGACAACATCATAATAATAGTTACAAATAGTTAAATTGGGAGATGAATATTGCAAAACTGGCAGTGATTGTACAAGTGAACACGTCTTTATATGGATCAAAAGAGAAAAATATAGGGGTGTCATATTCTTGTATTGGTACATCTCATACAATTCAACTGTTCGACGATTTATTCTTGACAGATTATTTTCACTAAGTGATGTATAGAAGATCCCATTTCTTGTGCACTCAACAATTTCTCAAACATTGTCTTACATACGATGTCCAAAATCCATTTCAAAAGCCGGGTTCAGTGGGGGGTTCTAAAGAAGCAAAAATAAAGTTTGAGATGGAGACCATTAGACCAAGAAGAATACCACAACTCGAACCTCCTCCAGCCGGGGAGGTCACCACCTGCATCACCGGAGGAGGCGGTTGTTGTTTTTAATTACTAAATATTAGTTGTCATTTTTAATTTTTTTAAAATTTTTAAATTAAATAAAAAATTAATAAAATAATATAATTATTACAAAATTATCTTGTCATATTATTTGAATAAAATTTTAAATACCTTTATATTACTCTTAATAAAAATATATCAATGTTAGTTAACGAAAAAGTTATTGATGACTGTAATTAAACAAACTTGAGATAGGTTCAATTTAATTAGTTCTAAAATCATTGATTCTCTTTCAAGAATAATATCTAAATTATTTCGTGATTTTTTGAAAATGATTTTGGACCATAAGTTGGTGCCCCGATCATCTCATGAAGTTTTCGCCTTTCTATTATTCAATTAGTACAATATTTTGTTCATAACAAAGAGGAAACAAAAACTCATCCATCACCTTTACAACTCAAACTAAAAATAAATAAATAAATAAATCCTTCAAAATAATGTACGATAACATAAAAAATTACTAATTATCTCAACGTTTTAGTCCCAACAACTAATGTGGTAGCTAAGTTGTCACTGTTGTATCATTTACGAAGTCAACCGAATATAAAGGAACGATGGCATTTCAAAGTTCAAACGATGTAATAGTGCCAATTCAACTGCCACGTCAAGTAAAATATAACATTTTAAAATAGTATGGAAGTGTAATATTAATCCATAATGTATGTAATTTCAACTTTTATTCATAGTTCTTCACCTCATGCGATCATTCTTCCTTCGAAGGATAAAACAGAACCATAAAAACAGCTTCACTTCACCCACAAAAACATATAATTCTCACAATTAACAAAATAACATTATTTTCATGAATTGGCTGCCACTATGAGGATCTCAGATCTCATATCAGCTTGTATGACAAAAAAACTAGTTGAATAGTTGATCAAGAGAGAATATTTTCCGGTTCAACAAATATGGCATGATGCTAACTTAACATACAAAAAATTTTCTCACTTTGAGAAGGGAAAAACTGATGCAAACGAGTTGAATAGCTACCTATTCTTGTGAACTGAATTCTTGCATGCACTATTGAATGACAAAATCATCAGTAAATATCGAATCTCTTACAGTAATGACTTGCTATCTCTGAATCTTTTTAGGACTTAGTCTCTTGAAAGCCATGAATGTAACAGCAGCAGATAGGGAGTACCTGCTCAAAAAATAAAATGAATTTTCATATCAGAAGTTTGGTATCAGAATATCGGATCTATAGAATTTCGTTTTTGGGAGTGAGTGTTTGCGTGTTTGATTTAAGTTCCTTCTTGAAGCAACCATAGGCAGCATAACAGTAGGGAGTGAACAATTATAATTTGAGATCACCAACATAGTGACATCAGTGTAGAATCTAAGATCAAAAGGAATGGCATGCATACCATGTCAAAGTATAATTTAGATGGTCCTGCGGCATGACTGAACTCCGAATCAACGTATTGATATCCTTTGGAACAGGGTAAGGATTGCTGGGATTAATATTTTCATTGATGTCTTCAATGTAGACAGTACTCTCAGGAAGCCCAGAAGCACGGGCAATTGCAGGAATATCAACATAGAACCATTGGTGGGAGCTAGGATCATTTGCTGGAACAAATATGCTAGGCTTCTCACTTCCACGAACTACTCCAACGACTTCTACAGAGGCAACAGCAGGGACTTCATCCTGTAAGTAACAAGAAAAGTAAGATTGGCTCCAAACTCGTACGTCTGCAAACAAGACATCATGTGATAACAAGTAACAACCTCAACTATGTTAGGCTTCTTTGACCAAGACCTCCACCAAGAGCTTTTTTCACTTTGTTGGGCAGGAGGGTGTCCTACATTTGAAGGTAATTCACTGTCTTTTAAAACTTCGAAGAATTTGTCCCTCCAACTGCGTGGGACCCATCCTCTGTTGACCAGGATCGGCAACTGCACACTAAGAATATTTGATTACATGGTCAACTGAGAACGAAGCATAGCAAATATATCCTATGTACTAGTCAAAAGCACCCAAAATAAATAAATAAATGTATAAATAACTGAAGTAGCGTCGTAAGCCATGATAAAGAAAAACAAACACTTGTTAAAGGAAGTAGAAACACATTTCTAAACTACCAAAAACTCTATCTGATTTTGATGGCCAAAGATGATGCTTGACCAACAACCCGAGAACAACACAAATTTGACATATTTTCACAAGAATTGGCAAATTTAAAGCACTTAGATAATTGTTTCAAATAAATGACTGAATATTGAAAACAAAAGTAAGAGAATTGTTGTAAATTCATAATTCTAGATAGACTCAGATAGAATTTCAAAACTGTTTGACCAAAGAGTCCAACACTACTGATGTACATATTTTTGGAGAACATACAAGACCTGAATGGCATTATGGCGGAGTGATCCAAGATGTATTCAGATTTTACATCAGTATTTTGTATATTTTGTCAGTAAAAGCTAATTCTAATTAGTTAATGATCATCCTTCAGAATTATGAGATTGTATACATGATTAATCATGTATGAAGTACAAATTTACCACACTCATTATAGCCCATTATAGTTAAAAATCTTGTTATCTAAGAATTGTTTAAGCATTCCCATATAAGGATAAAGTAATTTAAAAAATATATATTTAATGCTTTTTATGAAATTTTGTGTAAACACAATGCCGATAGCATTGTCATCCATTTTGTCATAGTTCCAACATACGCATTTTCAGTTTCATTCCTATATTTTGAGAGCATAAAACTATTGATTCATAACCAAATGATTCATCTACGGTTCACACTGGTTTATATCTTTATATAATTGATAGATGAGAAACTATTACAAAGATATGAATATACTCATGGATAATTTATGCAGTGGATGCTATGTTTTAACTTAACAACATACAGAGAAAAGCAAAAACAATATTTTTTTAGGATACAAGTTAACAATGCAGCTATATACAGAAAAATCAACTGCCACGACACATACCTGTCAGGGTTGTTGGGGATTGGCATTAGGGGTGTTATGACATAGTAGCCATTCTCAGTCACTCCGGAAATGCTTCTAGAGCGTGGACCGACAAAGATTGATCTTTTCTCATCAAAAACGCCTTTACACACCACCCTCCTAAACTCCAGAGATTCTGAGTTTTCAGTTGCAGGAGATATAACATTGAACTTCAAAGGTTCCATTTCCAACCTCTTCCGTCTATATTCCAACATTTCTATCTGCATTAACATCATCAAACATAATTAATAAAATTGAAAACACTAAACAGGCCCTGAAGGCTTTAATTAGTGAAATCACATTGCATTAAACACATTCATTGAAGAAACGTTTGACATAATACATCAATAGTCAATTGAGAGATTACAAGTATCCTCTAATGTTAAAATGAATCTCAAGTCCTGCATGATCCATTTCTTTGAAACCATATTTATTTCCATTTCTTTTTAATCTAAAAATGTTCATTGATCAATTAACACTATAATGAGTTTTGAACAAAATTGAAAAAAATGAGAAGGGTTATGATAAAAATGAAACCTTGTCTTGTCTTCGAGCAATCTGCCAAGTTCCAAGTGCAAAAGTGACGGCTCCGGGCACGAACAGCATCCACTTCGACCATTTTGACCCTCCTCTCCCATTCTCTGCCGGTTGAGGCTGAGATACAGAGGACAAGGCAGGGGCAGCGTTAGAGTAGTTTGAACAAGAGAATAAGGAGAAGGGTGGTGGGACCCGCTGCCTTGAAAGGGACCCACCATTGATGGAACGGAGCTTTGCTAGGGTTTTGGAGATGGAGGAGCTCATGCTCATCTTTGACTCATTTGATCTGCGTCGCGTCGCTTGCTTCGCTGACTGTCTACAAACGACAAGTCATACACTTCCCTCGCGCACTGCACTACTCATTTGCTAAAAGACCTAAAACGGCAGCATTTCTATGCGGACAAATTGACAAAATTACCCTTGAATCACTCAGTTATATCATATTAATCATCATTTAGGGGCCTTATAGAAGTGAAGCGAGTTATTAATGGGCCTTTGAAAGCCCAAAACATACCAAATTTTAGGGTTTTCTTCGTTAACGCAACACGACTCTCTCTCTACTCTATATATAAACCTGTTGAGTAGTTTTCATTTTCTCATCGGTGGTCATCAGCCGATGCGCTGAGAAAAGCCTCTTAACATTTCTACTATTTTTTTCTCTGGTCTTTCTGGGATTTTCATTTGTTTGCGTTGTGGGTGTTTTGGTTTTGAATATATGGCAACGCGTCACTGATGAGCTAATATATAATAGCACAATCGGTCCTTTTAGTTGCCGATATTGAATTGTCGAGTACCAAATGCTTGTAGATTCCGTCTCTTTCTTTTACGGCTTTTGCATTCATATGCTCGTATATTTTACCCCCCTTATTTTTGTTTTTTTAAAAAATATATTTTTTTTTGCTTAATTTCTGTTTAGAAAATTTTTGTATTAAGTGATAAAAATGTTGTCTAATTGATGGAATTAGTGAATTACACTAATTTCAAAAACGATTCTTAATAAATCTGAGAAGAATGAGGCTGCGAAAGTGGGAATTTATAAATTTTTTTTAAAAAAAAACCTCAATAAATCAGAGAAGAATAAGGCTGCAAAAGGGAGAATTTATAAAAAAAAAAAAAGTCTCAAGAGGTTTGATATTTTTGTAAGAGGGAATTTATGTGACTTTGTAAAAAATGAATACCGAAAATTTAGAATATAATTACTTATTAGTTATAATTTATTTTAGAATATAAGGCTTCAAACTTGGCCAAAGAGTTTGCAGTTACATTAGCATCTCTGGGGATAAACGAAACAGAAATATATGCAATATTTATTGAAATCAATATTAGCCACTTCATTGGAAACCCAAAGTCCAAACCTAATAATAATTGTACACCTAATTAATTTGATGTCATTGTTTGGTTACATTAAAATTAGGTAGATGTTTTATGTATAATTTGAATGGTCTAAAATAGTTTGTGTTTATTATTGTGTGGTATAAATTGTTTTTTGTAACCTACAAATACAAGAGGTATTATACAAAGGGGTACTTATAGGTTATAAGAAACAATCTACACCACACAATAAAATAAACACAAACTATTCTAGACCATTCAAAAGATATCTATCTAATTTTGACCTAGCTAAAATGATGCAAGCAATGACATCAAATTAATTAGGTGTGGGCTTATTATTAGCTTTGGATTTTGGGTTTTAAATGTATTGGGCTAATATTGATTTCAATACCCCTCAATGTTAGCCTCCTATTCTTTGAACCACGCCAAGCTGAAGGCGGAAGTTTTCAAACTTTCCAATACTTAAGGTTTTTGTGAACAAGTTCGCAACTTGCTCATCTATTTTGACTTGCCTCATCTCAATCTCTTCTTGCAGAACTTTTTCTCTATCAAAGTGATAATGCACTTTCAAATGTTTAGTTCTTGCATAAAAGATTAGATTCTCCGCCAGATGAATTGCAAATTGGTTGTTACAGCACAATGAAACCGCGTAATCTACTGGTTGATGTAGATCATTCATTAGCTGTATCAGCCACGTGCTCTCTTGAGTTGCCATTGCTGCTGCTCGATACTCTGCTTCCATCGTTGACAATGACACAGTCGATTGTATCCTGCTACACCAAGAAATCGTTTCAGATCTAAGGGTAAACATATACCCAATAGTTGATTTGCGAGTATTGTGATCTTCTGTATAGTCAGCATCACAGTAGCCAACTAGCTTGCAATTTTCACCTTTCTTGTACAAAAGACCATAGTCTATTGTACTCTTCACATATTTGAGTATTTGTCGAACCACTTATAAATGAGACTTCTTTGGAGTTTGCATGTATCAACTCATCACACCAACTGCATAAGAAATATCAGGTCAAGTCAAGGTCAAGTAGATTAAACTACCTACCAACTGTCGAAACATCGATGCATCTTCCAAGTCTTTGCCTTCAGGTGCACACATCTTGGCATTCGGTTCCATCGGTGTTGAGATTGGCTTACATTCTAGCATCCCGAACTTCTTCAACAGATCTTTGGCATATTTCTCAAGTTCTGTTACAGTTGCTTCTTCAACTATAGCTGTATTGGCGTATTTGGGATTTGGCCTTCGTGTTCTTGTTGACCTTTGTAGTGGAGTTAATTCTTCCGTTTCACTAGTCCTGCCTTCTTCAGCTGATTGTTGATACACGCCAGTTTGCCAAAGGTAATGAGTTACTCTTTGCTCGTCATCATTATCATATGGATCACCAGCTTCGTCTGAACTTGGTTGAATTTAAACAGCATGCTCCCCCATCTTTTGTTGTAACCTGTCTTCGAATTCTTTTGAATCTAGTAAAACTTTCTTTTCTGAGGTCCACCATGAGGATGTTTCATCAAACACCACATCTTGTGATGTGTAGCACCTTCCACTTATTGGATCATAACACTTCCACCTTTTTCGCTAGTTGTCGTATCCCACGAAGATATATCTAATTGCTTTTTTATCAATCTTGCTACGTAGATGGTCAGGAACAAATACATAGCAAACATAGCCGAATACTCAAAGGTAACTAACTGTAGGTTTCTTGTCCCACAATTTCTCAAAGGGTGAAACAAATTCTAACCTCGGTTGAGGAAGTTTGTTGATAACATAAGCTGCGGTTCTCATAGCTTTTGACCAAAATCTCCTAGGTATGTTCTTCGCATATAGCATACTCCGGCAAATTTCTGCAAGATGTCGGTTCTTCCTCTCCGCTACACTATTCTGTTGTGGCGTATTAGCACAAGTATACTGATGACGTATTTGACATTCTTATAGGTATTGAGAATATGCTTATCCATAAGAGCAAGAATATTAGAGATTATCATTCCAACATCAAAAAAGAGCTGGCAGTATTGAGCAATATGCTTAACGACACCAGAAGCATTAGACTCCACTAACAAACGAGAAAAATCAAACTCAATTGTCAAATAAAGACCGTGCAAGATAGCAGTAGCCTCTACAACCTCAACAGAAACCACTCCATGCAATTTCCTTGAGAGACGGACCATAAACTGACCCAATCATCCCTGATAATCACTTCAACACCAACAAGGCTTTCTGAAACACGAAAAGCAACATCAGTATTGACCTTAAACCAACTTTCAGTTGGAGCAGACCATTTGCACTGAACAGAGCAAGACGTGGCAGGTGGAGGATTGGAAGCTTGATAAAAATCATTTATGAAACACCAAGGAATGATATCAGAAGTGGGGAGAAGGAAATTCTCATGCAATATTTTATGACAACGATACCAAACTTTCCAAAAAGCAACAACTAGAAGAAGCAGATCAGACGTTGGCAAACTAGAAAAACACGCCATAAATAAGTCCAAGAATGGCATAGACTACCCATAACGAACATGTTGCATGAACGGGCAGTGATCCCTAAGATGTTCCAAGGATCACAAGCCCATAACGCATGCATAAGAGATTCTTGACCATCAGCGGCAACAATCAACCACCTATATATGATGAAAACGTAAACAGCTGAAGGAGGGAAGCCAATGGTGGCAAGCCTTCCAAAGAAATATTTTTATGTAGGCACCTTTAAGTTCCATAAAGCTTTCCACACCAAGGAAAAGTCGAGAGACTAGCAGAAGGCAAACCAACATATTTCTTTTCCCTAGCAATCCAGTAGCCACCCTTAACGATATAATTACCCAACTTATCATAGTGCCAAAAAGGTCAGGGTGATAAGTAGAGGAGCAGGGTAAGTTCAAGATCATCTGAACTTCATCAGGGAGGAAAAACTCCAAACTAAGTTGAAATTCCACCCGCCACTTGTGGACTTCAAAATGCAAACTTTAGCCAACGGATCCAAGATGCAAGGAGAGCAAATTTTGAAAGAAGATGGTCGCGGTAGCCAACGATCCGAGTAAATCGAAGTAGAGTCACCATGGACAACCCTTCATCTAGAGCCCCACTACACTACCTTTCTGTCCACTCTAAGCCCTCTTTGCATTTGTGGAGGATTAGAGAATTAGGACGAAGAACAAAACATTTCATAAAATAAAATATATTTGAAATTGAGTAACTGTAGTGTTATTATATCTAAAATTCTTAATTTTATAATTTTATTCAAATCAAGTACTAAAAAAGTTCAAAATAAATAACTACAAAGAGACCAGATGAAGTTAGTCTCACTTAGGGATGGCAATTCCATATATAGATGCCCACCCGTGATGGGTGTGTGTGAATTTTAATAATTTGGTTGTGAGCATACGTGAATGTTGAAATTTAAACTTGATTTGGATTCGGGTGTAATTTTTAAAAAAAAAATTCACAGCCACATCCGCATAAATTTAAAATAAAATAATATATATTTAAAAATAAAATACACATTTTATTTTGTTATTTATTGTAGAACTTGAAAATTATTTAACTCAATAAAATACACATTTTTTTTATAATTTCACTGGTTCATTAAAGGGTGTTGACTGTAGATGCAGGCAAAATCCGTGGGTAAACATTTGCCCACAAATTCGCACAATTCCACGGGTGGGTGTGAATGTAAAATGAGATGCAAGTGCGGATTTAGCAAAACCCACCCGAGCTTGATTGTTGCCATTGCTATTCCAAGTCTCCCATATCAATAAAATATACGTTTACTAATCAGGAATCCTAAGAAAACTCTCATGCTTTTAGGAATCGTGGAAACTACACAAATCAAGAATTAAGTTTTTATTGGAAAGGGAATTTGATTTCCCCTCCCGCAAAGGGAATTGAGTTTCCTTTCATAATTCTATTTGTAATCGAACTTTAATTTTTTTTAAGTTTCATTTCTAATTAACAAATGCGCTAAATTAAACTTGAACTCCAAAGTGTAATAATTAAAAAAGGAAAAAGAAACGAACGATAATAACTACATTTCTACAAAGAAATTAAAATATTATTCTTTTCAAGTGAAGAGCACGGTGCTAAAAATTAATATATTTGCCACTGTTTTTGACCCAAACGTGGAACAAATATATAAAAGATTTAACATCGATAGGCTCTTTGGGCAAAGCTATTAAACTATAAAAAAAAAAAAAAATTAGTTAAACAGCTAATAAACCCACAAAGAAAGCAAAGAAACCGAGTCCAGCAAAATGAGAAATTCCATTGGCTGCATCACTTGAAGGTGGTGTAATGATTGTGTTGTTAGAGGAAGAACCATCTGTAATTAAAGCACAATATTAAACAAATTAGAATATTATGTATTGGATCAAAACTTATCTTTTCTCAAAATTATTCCTCAATTTCTCACATGTGGAATATTATTATTATTTTCACTTAAAATATGAAATAATAATAAAAATGGAAAATTCAGAAACTCACCAGTGGAAGAATTAGTAGCAATGGAAGAATTAGTTGGTGTAGATGGTGCATTTGGAGAACTTGTTGGTGGAGTTGCTAAAGTAATAAAAAAAAATGATGATGATTAAATTAAGTTAAAAATATGACAACGCACACACGGAGATTTAGCTTGCGTATATTTTTTTCATGCAAAATCTAATAAATACCATTACAAATCAGGAATTCCATACAAAATAAAAATTTATATAAAAATTAACACTTCAAGTCATCGCCCTCTTTCAATTCAAAGATTGTTATTAAAAAAAAAAAATTATTTCTTTTTAATTCAATGGATCAAGGACTTTAACATATGCTCATTTTAATATATTAACCGGGTGCTAACTTGAAAGTTTTCTAGTTTTATACATTGAGATCCTAACTTCAACCCTTAAAAGTATACTAATAATCAAGTAAAAAAAAAAATAATCAGTTTCGTCAAAAAAAAATCTTCATATAAAAAATGAAAATGATAAGAATTTATAATTACCAGCCTTGCACTTGGATAGATCAGCATTGGCACCACAAGCCTCTGCAAGGACGATGGCTTCATCGATAGTGACATTGAAGGATTTCATGATCTCAGGGTTGTTTAAGGCATTGCAAAGGCATTCAGCGTCGTGGGCGACCACCTCCTTCATCGGCATACAGCATGTAGCAGGCGGGGGCCCCTCCGACTTCAAGTAGAGTTTGCATGGTAGGAGTTTCGTCACGCATGCCATTGAACCATTTCCACCACCACCACCAACAACATTTCCTCCTGTTGGATTCAATCCAATATTATCAACTCTTTGAATCTCTCTAGAATAACCCACAAAGAAGCATGAACAAAATATTATAAAACATGAGAAAAACAACTTGGAATTCATTGTTTTATTTATTCACAATTGAGAGATCAAACAAAAAAAGTGTTTATGGTGCTTTTTTAGTGATGGATGGAACATAAATATATATATAGTTCAGAGATTTCTATATATAGAGGTTCTTTTTTTTCCTTTTTGAGAAGTTAAATTAGTTGTGGCTCCTGATATGACTGGATCCAAAAACCTCGTTTTAGAATTTTTCTCCATGATGCAAGCTACTTTATTTTGTAACAAATTTATTATTATTATTATTAATTGAAATCTTTTAATAAATTTAATTAATTAGCTTCGGAAAAATTGCATTTTTAACCATATAAAATTAAAAAATATATTTTTAGCCACATACATAAGTTTTCAATGTTTTAACCACGTAACATAAACATATGCAAAGACTAAATTGCTCCCATATAAAAACCAAATCCCATCATTGTGCAACAGAGAGATAAAACCAACCCTCAATTCTAGAGAGAGAAAGAGAGAGGAGACCGTGAAGAAGAAGATGAATGGATAGAAATTGTTTGGCTATGGGGAAAATGAAATTTTCATGTTCAATTAAAAATATGAAAACTATAGTATGTGGTTAAAAATAAAATTTTATAAGATATTTTGATCATTTTCTCTTACATACTTTTATATTGTGTAACAATTTTTTTTTTTTCTTGACATGGTAATTTTTAATTAGCGCCGTTTACTAATGAGAATTTCTAATGAAGGAAAGTGAATTTCTAATTTCTAATTTTTTTTTCCTTAACATGGTAATTTTGAATTAGGATGCGTTTACTAATCAGAATTCCTAATGAAGGAAAGTGAATTTATAATTTCAATTTGTGATTAAAGTATTTACTAACTTTACACATAAATCAGGAATTAAGTTTCTGTTGGAAAGAGAACTTGACTCTCTCCTCTCACCTAAGGAATTAAGTTTGTTTTCGTGTGAGAGAGAGAGATAGATAGATTTTCCAATGAAGCGCCCTTCCGATTCACCTAGATCCATAGACTGGCTTGGCTTGCTTGCTATTAAGGTCAAGCTATTCTGTCAAGCGCTTCACGTGGTATTGGGAATGACCGGTCATTTCAGGCCGTCTCTGCTACGAGTGGTCATTTCTTGTAGTACCTGCAATGACAGGTCATTTAAGACAGCCCAGCCCTTCCCTTGCTACGAGTGGTCAACCTGCTATCAATCGAAGCTCGTCGATGAATTTATCATTTCTCGTCCATCATCATTTTGAAATGCAGTATCGAAATGAGAAGCATATAGCCTTTACCTATTCCACTCATCGACCTCGTCCGGACATTGTATTTTCAATTACCGTGGTCGACTAGTTTATAAAGACCCCTCGAGTTCTTCACTGGGAAGACATTTTACAATGCACACTTTAAGAATATTTTTATTTAGTTTTAATTTTATTTTATGTATAGAATATTAAAAAAGATTGAAATACACTTGTGAAAAAAATTAAAAATTTTCAATTACAGGAATTATTTTTTCGGACTTTTTTAAAGATAAAAGTTTTGAAAATTAGGGAAATATCACAAAAAATAGTTACAAATCCTAAAGGATTTTAAAAAATTTACAGGATATATATTTTCATTTATTTATAATGTATACAAAAAAATTTATAAAATTTTATTAAATTTCATAAAATTTAATTCAAAATACTAATTGTATTAAGATAAGGGGTTGCTTATAAGAAAAGTTCCCTATATATATATATATCAAAAATACTAATTGTATCATTTTTTATTTTATTTTTCACATACAAAATGACCCTTCTACCCCAAGTCAGTTAAGACCACCCTTAGTAAAATGGTGGTTTGCAATTTGTCCTTAATTCTAATAACACTAATAACAGAAACATTAATAAGCTAATTACTAATTTCATTCATAATGGGGACTTGGATTTACAAACCAACCATGGAAGTATATATTATTTAAATTTAATTTTCTTAACAAAAATAAATGTAGCATAATTTAATCTTGATATTATGTGTATAGAATAAGTAGATAATTATATTTCACGTTTGAGCTATTAATTTTTTTTTTTAATAAAATGGAATTTTTTTCTTAAACAAAAAATTAAATGAAGATTGTCTAGGTGTACAAACAGGTTGGGCCTGGGCGGCCCGACCCATCTAAAAAATGTCCATGAAGGTTTGTGAGCTGGGCTAAAAATGTGTAATAAACAAAGGGCACGTTTGACACATAAAATGGACTGAATTAGATAAAAATTCAGTCCAATTATATCGCATAAAAATAATTTAATTTAGTATTGCACGTCAAACATAATATAAAGATATCTGTTTTAATACTCTTAATAAAATTATAATTATATCTTTAAGGAAAGTTTATAATTTACGTGTTAATTTTTTAGTAGACCTAGCGGGTTTTAGACTATAAGGTCAGCCTGACTCTCAGGACCAACAGCCTTGTATGTCCAAGCCCGCCCCATCAAACGGGCTCACGCTGAGCTCAAGCTCTCAATATATCGGGTCAGATGGGCTTGAAAGGATATGGGTAAAACCCGCTACGGGTTTGGGCTGGCCTGATCCTTTTAACACCTCTGGACTCTATGTTTGTCATCATTTCATATCATCGTTTAATATTAGTTTATCTTAATTATATATTTGACTATTAGGAATTGTTAGGTGAATATTAAGTGCGTGTTTGTTGTATGCTTGACTTTATGTAATGTTAGGTGAATGTTAGGTGAGTGTTTGTTGTACTCTTGACTTTATGTAAGGTTAGATGAATATTATGTGAATGTTAGGTGGGTGTTAGACTTTATGTGTTAGTCTTGACTTTATGTAATGTTAGGTGAATGTTAGGTGAGTGTTTGCTGTACTCTTGACTTTATGTAATGTTAGATGAATGTTAGGTGGGAGTTAGACTTTATGTGTTATATCTTCATGTATATATACCTCACAAGATTAATGAAACAAATAGACATTTTTTCCTCCATTACATTTTCTCTCCATTATATTTTCTGTCATTTTCATTATATCTTCATTATTTTCATCATTTTACATGGTATCAGAGCCATAAAACAACATGGCAGATGCAAATCAAACACCAACAGAAAAATCAATTTCCAAACACCCAAACACCAACATTACTCCAAATATGGATCCATCCAATCCATATTTCGTTCATCACTCGGATCAACCCGGTCACATGCTCGTTCCAACGAAACTCAATGGAGCCAATTATCCATCATGGAGTAAATCCATGATTCTTGCTCTTACAGCCAAAAACAAAATTGGTTTCATTGATGGATCTATTGAGCCACCCTCTGAAACAGAGCATCCAACAGAATATGCTCTTTGGAATCAATGTAATAGCATGATTCTATCATGGCTCACTCACTCGGTGGAACCTGATTTAGCCAAGGGAGTCGTTCATGCCAAAACGGCTCGTCAAGTATGGGAAGATTTCAAAGACCAGTTCTCACAGAAAAACGCTGAACAATTTTCATTTAATAGCATGATTATTTTCATCACTTTACATTTAATGAATTCTCTATTAAATTTCTGAACAATTTTCTTTTCATATCTTTAAACCTTTACCACTCACATTAATAAAAAAAATAGTGGATAAGTGAATATATTTTTTAAAGAAAAAAGACACCACAATCGGTTAAAAATCATATTATTTTTATATGAGTAGGGTTAGATATCCCAATTCATATCTTAATTTATATCTCAACTAGTGATGTGTCAATTAATGAATAAATTTACAATTAATGTTAGATTTATCTTACGTGTTATATGAACTCATTCATTAATTGACACATTAATATTTAGGATGCAGGATGAGAGGTATAACATTACTCTTTTTATATATATTTAGGAATCTATGACAGTATAGTAAAAATTACCCAATAATATTGCTCAATCGTGAAGTTATTATCAAACTATTGCTGCATGTACAATTTATACTAGATCTGACCAACCGCGGATCCTACCTCTTAACTTCATTAACAATTATATGATCTCTAATTTCTTCGTGAGCTACATTCTTTCACTTTTAGTTGAAGAAGTTTAAACAATTTATGTTTAGATGTAGTCATGTAGGGTAATATATACAAACTTTTGGCTGGTTTATTTGTCAAATACGACTTCCACAAACTTTTCATTATATGAATCCAATAAATTTAAGTTAATTAATAGTTGACGAAGATTTCCATGATTGATTGTTTATACCCATTTTCCCTTGGCATCCTTTTAATTAAGATCATTAGTAAAATCATAAAAGGCAACCCAACAAACTGTTTCAATTGAAGCGTCAAGTTAGAATCCATTGTCGTGAATTTTTCGATTAGTATACCATTCATAACATTGATATTGTTACATCAAGAAGTTCATGAAACGGTTACATATAATTGATTAATTATACCACATTCTATTATATAGTGGTGTGATGGATTTAGAATATAATTAATTAATCATATTACATTATATGAACGATTTAAATTATTGATGATGTGTTTAATTAATAAAAATATAAAAAAAAAAACAAAAACAAAAAAGGGGAAGGAGATTTTTCTGTCTCTAATGCAGAATAAAAACAAAAGTGAAATTCCGTCCTGTAAAACCAAAGCAAATCAAGCGACAAGCCCGAAGAGAAAACACTGAGAAATAGAGAGAGACATCACCTGGCACAACAATTCTCCTTTATTCTTGCCGTCACCAATTTTGTCCAAAATGCACATCACTGCCCTCTCTCTTTTTATAGTCAACTTCTGAAAAAAAATGAAATGCCTCTATAACCATCCTGGGCTGACCCAAGCACAGCAACTAACTGCTTCATGGGCAATCACCGAGATATGACTACATACGTGCGGACAGGCACCAACAAAAGCCTGGAGACACTGCTGGACATAGATAAAACGGCTATGGCTGCAAAGGCGGCGGCGGCTACTGCCAGGAAGCTGATTCCAGGGCAAGGACTTGAGTTCAAGAATCTGTCATATAGTGTGTGGAAGAAGCAGAAGAAAGATGGTGTTTGGATAAAAAAAGAAGCCTATCTTCTCAATGACATATCTGGCCAGGCAATAAGGGGTGAAATCATGGCGATCATGGGGCCTAGTGGTGCTGGAAAATCCACTTTTCTTGATGCTTTGGCTGGTCGGATTGCTCAAGGCAGCCTTGAAGGATCTGTTAGAATCGATGGAAAGCCGGTTAGTTCTTCACATATCCACTGTACTTAACTTTTCTCTGATATAATTTTTAGGTACGTACAGACTGTCTGCATGTTTTTTCATGCAAACCAACACGAACAACTTAGGACCAAGAATGAATACCTTTCTATATCTCTTGAAAGTTTGATTTGTGATAAGTGATAAAGTTCAAAACCAATTGAATATATATATTTTTTATTTATAGTTAGGATATAAAGCTAAGTGGAGACCATTGAAATTTAGCTAAGTTTTGATTTAAGGATTGATCACATCGATGTGGTTGTGCAGGTGACAACAAGTTATATGAAGATGATATCGTCTTATGTGATGCAAGACGATCAGCTATTTCCAATGCTTACAGTTTTTGAAACCTTCATGTTTGCGGCTGAGGTTAGGCTTCCTCCTTCCATTTCCAGGGATGAGAAGAAAAAGAGAGTCTCCGAACTTCTTGAGCAATTGGGTCTACAGGTAAAAGTCCCTTGTCTCTTGAGGCTTGAACCTATCTTTACAGTACATATATTAAATAGAACTCTTTATAGGAATGAATTCTGAACCTAATAGAATCTAACTGCATCGAATGCCTCGAGAGAAGAGCCATGTTTATTTGTAATCAAATTTCCGTAGAAGTTACTCTAAATATGATTGAATCAATCTTACATCAAACTTTTGGATAAAAAAGGTGTTTAGTGACGTTATCGCTGTGCAGAGTACGATGCATACATATATTGGTGATGAGGGAAGGAGGGGCGTTTCTGGAGGAGAACGGCGAAGAGTTTCGATTGGAATTGACATCATCCATAAGCCATCGCTGCTGTTCCTTGATGAACCTACTTCAGGTCTTGACTCTACAAGTGCTTATAGTGTAGTGGAAAAGGTGAAGGACATAGCTCAAGGTGGTAGCATTGTCCTCATGACCATCCACCAACCTTCTTACAGAATTCAAATGCTCCTTGACCGAATCACAATTCTAGCAAGGTAACAAAACTTTCAACTTTTTAAACAAATTCTTAATACTTCAAACGAAACTTTAGAGCCAGTTTTGTAAGAAGGATACGAGCATTCTGTATTTGATTGTCTGAATTTGTTGTGCATCGTAATGTGTTGTATGAACTAATTTGATTGAAATTAGGCCGATAAGTTGTATTGACGCTTATAAGATGTCGAAATTGGTTAACAGGGGGAGGCTGATATATATGGGAAGTCCAGTTGCCCTTCCCGCTCACCTCTCTAATTTTGGAAGGCCGGTTCCTGATGGAGAGAACAGCCTAGAGTATCTTCTGGATGTGATCAAAGAGTACGATGAATCGAATGTGGGGCTTGAGCCACTTGTGCTCTACCAGCGTCACGGAATCAAACCTGATCAAGTAGCCAGGACCCCTGTCCCCCGAACACCAAAAACACCGAGGACTCCTTACATGAAGAACCCCAGAAACAAGCATACCATTAGCCTTCGTAGCCAAGGTTTCTCTTCAGCAAATGGGACACCTAAACTGGACTCTAGCCAAATGGATTATTATGATGGTGATGACTATGAAGATGACAATGGGTTTGACAATTCCTTGGAACGCAAGACAGT
Organism: Xanthoceras sorbifolium; assembly: GCA_003430845.1. Lineage (NCBI taxonomy): Eukaryota > Viridiplantae > Streptophyta > Magnoliopsida > Sapindales > Sapindaceae > Xanthoceras > Xanthoceras sorbifolium. Next base: position 26,435,675 of record CM010610.1, on the reverse strand, counting down.
TGCGACACCAATGAACATGCAAAGTGGTATCTATGATCATCGTTTGGCTTCTCAATTTTACAAGGATTTCTCGGTCTGGCTCTACCATGGTGTCGTAAGAACTCCTCATCATCCACCGTCATGGACTCCTGCAAGAACTCCAGGAAGAACGCCTGGAAAAACACCTATTTCTGGAGCAAGAAGCTATGTTTCGAGCCAATATTCAACTCCTCACCAAAACCCTCCCCGGCCAAAAACTCCTGTAGTTTTTAGCGCATCAGAAGACCCTTACACTCCTTCCTATGAAGACTTTGAGATGGAAGAAGAAGTGCTCGACGAGCCACATCATGGTTCCAAATTTGCAAACCCCTGGCTGCGGGAGGTTGCTGTCCTCTCATGGCGGACAGCACTCAACGTGGTTCGCACTCCCGAGCTCTTTTTCTCCCGTGAAATCGTGCTGACTGTAATGGCACTCATTCTGTCTTCATTTTTCAAGAACCTGAGTGATTACGACTTCAAAACAATCAACAGGCTTCTCAATTTCTACATCTTTTCAGTCTGCCTGATTTTCTTCTCCTCCAATGATGCTGTCCCAACATTCATCCAAGAAAGATTCATCTTCATTAGAGAAACCTCCCACAATGCGTATCGAGCTTCCTCATATGTCATCTCCTCCCTAATAGTTTACCTCCCATTCTTCGCTGTTCAAGGCTTCACATTTGCTGTCATAACCAGATACCTGCTCAAGCTCAACAGCAGCCTCTTTAACTTCTGGATGATCCTTAATGCCTCTCTAATAACAACCAATGCCTATGTGATGCTTGTTAGTGCACTTGTCCCAAGTTACATAACAGGCTATGCTGTGGTGATTGCCACAACGGCTCTGTTCTTCCTGACATGCGGCTTCTTCTTGAAGGGAGGACACATACCTATTTACTGGAGATGGCTCCATTACATCTCTGCAATCAAGTATCCATTCGAGGGATTGCTGATAAACGAGTTCAAAGGGTCGAATACAAAGCAATGTTACAATGGAGCTCCACAGGATCTCTCTCCTGGACCTCTGGGAGAGGTGAAATTGAGCAAACTGCATAAAACAACCAGTGATCTCCTTAGACCAGATTGCAAGTTAATTGGAGAAGATATAATATTCTCAATGGATATTAATATGGAGAACCTTTGGTATGACATACTCATCTTGCTGGCTTGGGGAGTTCTCTACCGCCTTTTCTTCTATGTCGTTCTAAGATTTTATTCCAAAAATGTGAGAAAATGAGTATCATCAACAATCCATAATCACTTCCAGGAGTCACAACTCCTAGTTTGTACCTTGAACTTCAGAATTCAGCTAATACATCATCAATATATTATGACAGCATACTCTCATTGCACATTTTTCATTATTTATTATTTTATTTTTTGTCCAATCAATATCTAGAATGGATTCTCAACTAAAATTCTTGAGCTCAATAAAAAAGTAAAAAGTTAAAGGTAACCCTTCAACAGGTTATTTTATTAAGATAGCACAAATATTTTCAAGCATTTCCCCATGGTAAACATCATTGGTAAGTTTAAAACAAGATCGTACTAAACTAATGACTAAAGATACACTAGCCTGCATGTTGAGCAATCTTCCTTTCAAGTGCGCTTTTATCGGCCCCAACTACTTTGTCAATTTCCTTGCCATTTTTTATGAAGAAAAAGGTCGGAACGCTGCTAACATTCCAGCGTGCAGCCACATCCCGTGCCTCATCTATGTCAACTTTCAAGAAAACAGCTTTCGGGTGATTTGAGGCACAGCTTGTGTAAACAGGAGAAATGAAACGACAGGGGCCACACCATGTCGCCGTGAAGTACAAGATCACCAGGCGAGATGTCCTTGAAGCAGCATTTAACTTGCTTTCCAGTTCATTCACGGAGTGAATACCCATAACTTGCCCTGTCAATGACGAAAATTGTATAATATACCCAAGAGGCCGACTTTTTATAAAAAAACAACACTGACTTATTGATCTAATTCATATATCAACAGAAGGAAACAATTAAGAAATTATCAAACAACCACAAGCCTCTGAAAGTTTAGACAAAATAAAAGTCTGAATATTAGAGGGCTTATATTCCTCTTTGAGCATTCTGATTATTAAGGATGGAAACATAGTGAAAAGACAACTCCCTTTCTCTACCCAAGGAGTACTGCAAAAAAAAAAATATATCAAAGGCAACGGCTGCTTTCAGAAGAATAAGAAAAAGATAATACTTTTGGGTTAGAAGCACATTTTGAAGCATGAGCAAAGTGAAAAATGCATGCATATATCCTCGTTGATAGACAACTGATATATAGTGTGATAGCTTGGATAAGTGAAAGCCAGACCCAAATGTTTACAGAGAGGAATAATTATAGAAAACTACAAATCATCCTCACGGAGCTGCACAATGTGTTGTAAAGTCATAAAGAAGCAAGCCTAGCCTCAATTTGTCAAAAATATTTTCTCTTAGATTATCTTGAACAAGGGTGTTGACCCGTACATCATATGAAAAACATACGGGTAAGGAATCAGAACCATACCATCCTTAAGAACAGACAAGGCATCTCGTTCCTGCAAAAAGTTAAGATAATGATAAAACACGGGAACAGTTATATTGGAGAACATAATAACATTAATGGAAGAAAATCCGGGGGCAATCACTTCCCCAACCACCCCATCCCCATCCACAAATAAAACATATAAGAAAAAAGAGGGACCCCAATACTCTGATTTAAGACCTATAGCTCCAGCATTGTTAACAATTATGTACAACTGGCAATACAATACATGCTTAAATTGACCCATGACTCATCAAGGCAACCATTATTTTCTCTCTTTTAATTTTCTTTACTAATTACAAGAAATAAATAAAAATAACCAAACCCCACCAAAGAAAAGGCGATAGTACATCTCAATCCCAAAATCTCTCTCATAATTTCAAAAGATTTCATCGACTAAGCTAATTGGTTCCCACACCTATATAACCCTTTCATTTAAGCCAATAATTGTTCAAGTTCAATGTGAGGTAGCCTTTGGTCAGAACTCCCCACTTTTAAAACATCCAAAAGGAAAGAACGATACACACCTCTTCAAGATTAATATATCGGCACTAATATTGAAAAGCAACAAGGTATCAGTACCAAACACACTTGAGTGTTATTTTTATTAAGGACATCCATTCTACTTGTGTTCATTACTACTGCTTATGGAAAAGCCTATAATAAAAAGAATGTGATGTAAGTTTCTTAATGCAAAATAATCAGAGGACAATGATGGTGACAGCAAAATAATCACAAGACAATGATGGTGACAGTACTTACAGCTTCAGCTTGCCGTCGTTGTTTTTCAAGTTCAGCTTTTTTTAGGTCCCATTCTTTCCGCAAGCGTTCATATTTTCTTCGATGATCTCGAATTTTGCGAGCATTAGGTTCAACCTACAAAATCGAATATAATATTAAGACAAAGTTCTGGAAGCAACTGGCAACTTGCAACTTTTAAGAATGGCATCTCACCTTTTTGAGCACCGAACCAATCTCCTCATCATAATCTAATTTCGACGCAACGTGCAAATCATTTGCTGCTTCTTCCCACTGGCCCAACATGGCCTTTGCCATTCCACGTATTTTATATCCTTTTGCTGAGTCAGGGTTGATCTAAAATGTACAAAAGGTAACTTTCATTCGCATCCGCAAAGATTTGGTCTAATTATAGTCAAAATCAGTGGTCTGAGATAACAAAATTTTTCCACATACAAACATCGAACATTAGATTATCTTGATAATGCCAGGAAATATACAAAATCCAGACACATCGTAAGTGATCAAACTGACAATTCTTCCAATCCATATATGAAGAGACAGGTATCAACCTGTAAAGCTGCATTAGCATCACGGATTGCGGCATTTGGTTTTTTCAATTTGACAAAAACACCAGCTGAAAACAAGTATGGTTAAGTCACGCCCAGACAACAAAGACAAAATAGTAAAGATTAATATGCTGCACATTACATACAGCAAATCAATACCTCGAGCTGCATATAATATTGCTGATGTTGGATTCAACATTATAGCTTCTGTTAGTTGATCAATGGCTTCATCCAGCTTGCCTGAAAAACTAGAGAAGTTTGTCAAAGATACATGTTAATCAAAAGGAATTTAATCGCAATAAGCTGATGTCATGCCTTCAGAGATTGCATCCATCGCTTTTAGCTTTGACGCTTGAGCAGCATCCCGCATTTCTTCTGTAACTTCGACCAATGAGTCTCCCATCTGAATTGAAGGACACAAGGTGTACTATTTCAGTATAGAAGGCCTTTGTACGCAACGAAAGCAAAACATGGTAGGCTTAACTTAGATCCACATATAAACTTTCTACCACTCACCTTTTGTGGAGGATCATTGTCGGGCTCCACAACATCAGTAGTATCCAACTCAATATCAGACTCGACAATGTCATCATTGTCTTCACCTAACACATCAGCCTTCTTGGCATCATAATGTTCTCCAGCATTTGACATGTCAACACTGCTTGTATCCTCTTTCTATTATCAGAACATACATTATCATAAGATCATAAAGGCAAAATGAAATTCCTAAATTTACAAAATTAAAATTGCTCCCAATTTCTTTCTACAAGGTATGCAAGCCAGGTACCCAGACTGTATAACCAATAGACTAATCAACTTCACTGTTTAGACAGTGGCACCTAGAGCCACCAACCTACAGCTTTAACAATCAAATCAAGCATTTTCACTATGGATGACTCGGAATCAATTTCTCCACCCAGAAACCTTCAAAGCAATTCAAACTAGTCAATTCTTGACATCCAATCACTAAAACTCACATGAAATACATACTCACACCTGAAATCAAGGCATGACATTTTAACACTCATTTTGTGTCACTCAATTTTTTTACAACCATCATTAATGTGAGAAACCCTCCTACGCTCAAGTCATTCTGACATGCTCAATTGTCTACTAAATCCTCAAATTATATTTCAAGATTCTTAAACAACAAAACAATAAAATACAAAGAAGTAATTTAATCTCACCGGTTTGGTGGGCAATCGGGCGCCGAGACTGCAAAACAAAAAAAAATAATCCAATTAAAAAAAAAGAAGAAGAAGAACTGACACGAAAGAAAGAGAAACAGAGGAAAACCCAGATAGAGAATTGAATACCTCTGGAGGTATGACTTGAAGAAAGAGAGAGAGGGGTCGTGAAGAAGTGATGGGTTGGATTTGCACTGTTCGACGAGGAGCTTCAGCTCTGCTATTCTTGAAGCGTCCATGTTTGGATTATTAACTCTCAGCGTATCTCTGTGTCACTCTCTCATTTAACAATTGAAAGGAATCGAATTGTGTAGAATTTGTTTTCCAACAACGATAAACACGAAACTGAGTTGGCGTTTTAGTTTGCGGTCGGGGTGGGCCCACCAGTTTCCAGATCAGACGGTTGGTGGAGAGTGTAAAGGAGGCCGCTGTCTTTTTGAATCAGATTTCTGTTTTTTTTTTTCCCCTTTATAACTCATAAAAAAATATATCAAAATTAAACAATTTTATTTTTCAATTTATATTTCTTTAAATTTGATTTTATCAACATGAACAAGTTTGGCCTGTTGGACCAACAACTATTAAATCAAATCAAATATAACATAATCAAAACCTAAACTTTATTTACATATAGGTGGCCGAATCTCATATTTTTTTATTTTTTTAAGCGGATATAATTACAATATCAACAACTGTCAAGACCTACCGAGATTAACCACTAAACGTGCGGTCCGGATATCTACTCCCATAGCGGGATAATAATACTCCCACACTAAGGGAATAAAACTACCCATATATGTACATAGTGGGAATCGAACCTCTCACCATTGTAGACTATAGTGAAGTTGCATTCTGAGCAATAGCAGAAGATCCCTAACCAATTGGTACAAATTTTGATAAAAAAAACAAAACAAAACAAAACTTTATCCAAACATTATAAAGAAAATCCGAAATTTGAATAATCATTTTCATAAATGATAAAACTATTTTTATTTCCGATGACATTTAAATTTTGTCTTTAAAAAGATTGATAGCAAGGAAATGAGAAAAGTATGAATGAGAAAAAGGAGACACCTATTTAGCACGATTATTTCCGGTAAATATTTTATTTATTTATTTATTGAAAAATAAACTAGAATTTGCATTGAATAAAACCATTACAACAGACTCTGAACATTGCTCTCAACCAAACTTTCGATAGTGGCGTATCCTCTTGACTAAACTTTTCAATACTTTATTACAAAATAACTTTTAACCCTTTTAAGGCATCAAATAATATGTGGTAATATGAAAACTTAACTCAATTGAACTTTAGATACACATGGTTCATATACATTCACTCAAAGGTCAAGTATTTATTATACCTTTCCTACACCTTAATAGTAAGGATTCAATTCCAACCATACATATTAATCAACATATATAGATAATTTTTTCCCCTTACTATGAGAGTAAATATTCTCCATTATAAGAGTAAATATCTTATATCTGAATTGCATGTTTAGTGATTAATATCGACAGATAATTTAAAGCTGAAAGCAAGTTACGGTCTCAGTTCCAATTGAAAAAATAAGAGATTAATCCTCAATATGCTCTTAAGATACATTCGATACAAGATAAGCATGCCGATGCATCGCACAAGCACAAAACTTCTTCTATCACTGACACAAGAAAAAAAAGTGAATACAGTGACTATGGAAACAATTCCAATTGTGTTTGAAATATTTTACAACATAATGGATAGTAACAGTAGGTTACAGGCGGTTCAGTGTTACCGGATGAAATAACTCCGATCACATTCGAAAGAACAAACAAAATTATGCCATATATCTATTTAACTAAATTATATAAAAGTTCAAAGAATTGAGCTTACAATTGATCAAAAATAATGTTGACAAATGCTTCTGCTTCTTACATGCGCAGTTGTGCAATTCGTAGTCAATCTCCCAGGTCGGAGTCTAATTGACAGCCGGAAGAAGACAAGATCCAGAAGAATTGATGGAATAACTTAAACCTTCAGTTGGTCCACCGCTACTGTTGTCTGGAGATTTCTTGCTGACATTGTAAGGCGATGTGGTCATCACCCTGAAAGTACAAAACAAAATTTATACTGAGATGATTTGTGCCACACACTGAAGACAAAGTTCAATATCACAAGGTGCATCACTCCCTAAATTAAATTTTCTCTCCATTTACTATCATTAATGCATAAAGTCAATAGTTAATTTGGTTAATCATCATGAATACTGCCATATAAAACCCAAAAGACACTGTTCCTTTTCACTATCATGGGCTGTGGATTTGATTTCCATATGCACAAATTAACTACATCTTTAAGATACATCAAAGCAAGCATAAGATGAAATTAAAAAAACATAAGCCAGGGAGTGATAAAACTCAAAAAGAGTAGATTCTCATCAAGCAGCTAGCTAAAGTTCAAGCCAAGAATTACTTGGATTCTTCTCTCAGCTCAAATTGCTTCAAACTGAACAATTGGTAGTCAAACATTCAACATGTTACCAGTAATGTCCAGATTTTAAGACAGAAAATATATCAGAAGCAGATGAGAGGTCCAGAGACAGATGTATGATTGATGAAGAAATATCAGTTGTTTGGCTTACATCAATAGAAACTTCCAATTGCTCACATATTCTGAACTAAGAATTTGTGAGGTTTTTTATCAAACTTTTATCTGAATGTGATTTAACCTAATTTGAGTGGTTTTCAAGGTGCAGACATGATATCTTCCAGCAGGGAAGTATAAATGAGGTCAAAACAAAAGATGATCTATCATCAGTGATGATTGTGGAAAATTGTTTAATCATGTAGCTCGATGGAATCTATAGAGAAAAAAAAAATGAACTCATTGTCAAGTGAAATTGCAGACCAAGTCCATCATTCATATGTTAAGCGTAAACTTGGGATTATTTCATGTGACCAGCATATTTGACATAGAATATTGGTTCTTGAACTACCATTACCCATTTCCATGTCAAAGGTAATAACAGGCCAACTCACAACACCCAGACTATTTTTACTTTAAGAAAATAAATTTCATAAATTGAAAACTCTGGTAATACCTTTCTTTGCGCTTCTCCAAAAATCGAGCCAAGGAAGCTTTACGTGCCTGAGGCACGGCCCCTGCAAAGACAATAGTTATTTTGTTACAACGATATCAAATACTAAGAGTAAGAAATCAGTTATTGGAAAAAGAAAATTAAGTTTGAATTTCATAGGAATTGAAGCCTAGCTATAAAACTCAATAAATTACCTGCTGGAATCAGAGATGTAGCAGGAGCTCCTACAGAGCTAACTGCTTTGGGAGGTTCTGGATGCTTATTAGAAGATGATAAAACTGCAATAGATTTCACAATAGATATATCATTACTGCAACTAGGTCCTGCAGCAGACTGAGAACCAACATGGGATGTCACAGAAATGGGGCTTGAAAGGCCTGAGCATGGTGATGTAGTATGGGAATTGTTCCTGACATAACCATCACCTATAGGTCTACGCATTGATGCCGGAACCTGAGCTGTGGGAATGGCTATGGGAAGGGCTGTGGGAAGTGGCTTATTCTGAGTCACAGGAGGAACCATTTCCAGCCAATAACATAATAGCCTGTGCCTGGATAGAGAAGCAACAAAATGAGAAAAAGAATGTCCCCCCTTATGTTTTAGTAAAGTTATCGGAAACGTTACAGAACAGATGAAGTACATACCTTCTCAGGAGACACATCATCATAAACACATACAGAACCATTATAAAAGATGGTCAGCTGAGCAGGTGCCCCATTAGGTTTGGAAGTATTCCTACAAAATATATTAAATTTCATTTTAGACATCACTCGTTTTACAAACTACCATAGTATATAATCCATACACTTTCATTTCAAAGAAGGTACCTAAGATCAGTTGTGCCAATGACAGAACTTGTCGAGGGTACAACAGAAACAGAGGACATGACTGGAACTCCTCCAAGAGGTTGAGGGTTTATGGCAGAACCAATCACATTTTGCCCAGTGGAGCCAAGGTGGGAGTGAAGAAGAGGACTGCTCATCGAAACAGTAATCGATTGATTTGGTTGGTTGGAGACGTGAAACATCCTCGCTTCTTGTGAGTGGTGGACTTGGTGTGCATCCAAGTGTTGTAGAGAATACGTTGTCATTGGATAGTGGTTTCCCCCTTGCTTATCAAGAATTGAATTTTTCTGTAAACGATAGATCCAAAAAAAGGGGGGAATCATTAAGAAGTGACGAGGTCTATAAATAACTGCGGACTACGGTATTTTAAGTTTTCACATAATATGGAAGTAAAAATATGTGATACAAGTGCGGCGGCAAAATTTCAACACCCCATGATAAAGGCAATAGAGAAAAAACAAAAAAAAAACCTGGATCATGGCAGAGTAGGAATTCTGGTTGGAATCAAATGCATCAGCAGTTGACATAGACATAAACCCAGATGAGACTAGAGGATCATGAACGATCTTTCTTGACCTGTCTTCTTGAGCAGCCTTGAAAGACAGAAATTGAGGAATTGCAGAAACCTTGTTTGCAAAAGACAATTGCATCCCTGTACTCTTCATCGGTGCTGCAAAACAAAAACAAATGGAAAATGTCAAAATGATGCTCATTTAGTTGAGTCCATGATTAAACTTTAGATCTAATGTGAATAGACCAAAAAAAACCAAATATTAATTAAAAAAATCGCTTGCATCCCTAACAAATCACTTAAATACCTTTAACGAACAACTAAAATAGGAATTTGACAACTTTTTTGGTTCAACAACTCAAGTTTCAGATGGCTCTCTAAAACCATATGCTGAAAGGAATCTTGATTTTGTGGTGGTCACTAATAAAACGTTTGTCCAATAAAACTGTCAAAGCATGAATACTTCTATAACCCTACAAGAATCTCAAATACATTAAAAAATTTAACATCATGCAAATGTGAACATTTTCCATCTCTCTTATTTTAAAGAATCCCAACTCAACCTGTCTCCTAATTATATAAATTCAAAAAGAGAACAACAACAATCCATGACTTAACCAACCCAAATCAACGGCTACAACAGCCGAACCTCCATGCTTCGTGATGTAGAGCCGCCTATCATATACATTTCATCAAATTAACCACATAATATAATCTTTTGATGCACATATCACGATATTATAAATGTAGGTAGTACCGGTCCAAGTCACTACGACTATTATAAAATTCGATAACCCCATTTGATAATATATACAATTCCATGTGACAAGATCATTGATTTAATCAGATTCTAAATCATCTAAGCAAATATAATACATACAATAATTTCGCATTTCTCATAGTTTATAATAAACACAAAGCATCCAATCTAGCACTGATATTAAACTCCAATTTTTTATTAAAATGACAACTCAACATGGCCATTATTTTAACACATGAGCCATCAAAAAACACCTCGTACACATGTTACACCAAATACTTATCCGAAAATTGAGAAAATATATTTAAATAAATAAAAAATAAACTTGACAACGTTTTCACAACCAACTCTCTTCAACTACAATACAAAGTAGTTTGACGAAGTGAAGTGACCGACAGGTGAACAGTGAACACGCCGCGCACGTTAGCATATGCCATAAAACAATTAAAGATGTCCTTAAAATAATAAAAAAATGTGAAAACAATAATTTAATAAATAAATAAAGAATATTTTTAGATAACTTCAAGATACAATATTAATAACGGTAAGAATCTGTCAAAACAAATTATTAAAAGTAGTCCGAATATTTAGTACCGTAACAGAAGATATCTACTCACTAATAAGATAGAAAAAATTATCCATACACTAATAATAGGAAGGAGCTGCACTATCCCACTATCCCCTTGAACTGTATGTGCAGATAGCTCCAATAGTTAAAAAAAAAAAAAAAAAGCTTTCAAGTCCACTTTACGTTTTTTGTAACCTAAATTAATTACCTCCTCTTTTTTTATTTAAAGTAATGGGAAAATAAAAGTAATAAAAATAATAATAAAAAAAACAAAGTATTGTTTTCGTGGGTTTCTTTCTTGTTCAAGATAGCTTTCTCTAGATTCTGTTTGGTTCCCGAGAAAATGAAAGAAAAATTTATGTTCATGCGTTTCAAGCTCCAAAAGCTTCTAAAAATAAAATAAAATAAAAAAAGGCCTTAAAAAATTGATATTAATTAGATTCAAAGCATTCCACATCGGTTTTGTACCACGATTAATCAGAAAACTAAAAAATTAACAAAAAAAAAATGAAAGTAATCAAAATTCAGCTAAAAAGAGTACAAGAAAATTAAAATTAACCCAAAATCAACCAAATTTTGTAAAAAAAAAAGAGAGAGAGAATTATACACCTGAATCTTTGGAGCAATCAGAGGTCTCCTCTTTGACCGTAATCGGAGAAGCTTTGGAACCCAATCCCAGAAAATCTCTTTCCATCTCAGAACATACAACAATTTCAGCTGAAGATGCTTCTCTGTAAACTGACCAAGGAAACACTTGTGTAGAGGGAGAGGGGATTTTTAAAAGTGTGCGATTTTTGTGAAATGTTTTTGACTTTATTACGAATCACATGGTGAGATGTGGACCGTCGATTTGCAAAAAAGATTCGATTATGACCGGGCGGTCCGGTTCAGTGACCGGAATTTGCCGGTGGAGAGACCATGTGAGTCACCGAACTCTGAGCCTTGAGTGGGCTTTCGAGACGGTCGCGTTGACTCGTAGCTTGGGCTCGTCGTGAAAGGTTTATCCCCTTGTACTGTTGTGCTGGTTGTGACTTTTGTGACTGGAAAAATACGTTTCACGGGTGGTTTAGAGGTTTTTTCTTTTCAATAAAAACAAAAACGTTACCTTTTTTTTAATTTAATTTAATGGAGGGCGCTGTAAACGTGTGCGAGTTTGACGGCGCAATAAGTTCAGCACGTGGCAATAGCTTTCTTTGTTTGTTTGTTTTTTTTTTTTTTTTTTTTTTTTTTTTTGAAGAGATAGCTTTCTTTGTTCATATCCAATTCATTCAAATTCAATTTGATATATTTTTGTAGAAATTCTACTGTGTGATTCCCATGATATGTATAAATGGTCACGTATCAAAACTTAAAAAACAAAAAAATAATATTTATTTTTTAAGACACAAGATATTATGCTGGTGATAATATTGTGACAATCCACATATTTTCTTGTGTGATTTTTTAATATTAATATATGTAAGTATAATTTTTACAAATTAAAAATTAGTACATCTACTCATAATTTAATTAATTAATACACAGTATCTCTTGCCTCAAGTGGTAAGGATTCAAGTTTTACCAATTTACTATACGTATTACTGGTATATGGTGGTAGTTTTTTATTTTTAGAGAATAGATATCTTCCGATATAAGAGTAAATATTCACTAATTTAGTGATTGAACTCATAATTTAATCTTATAATTGTACCCTTTAAAAATAAAAAAATCTATACTAAAATTTGTGCAAAATCTGACTATGATAATTTTATATTTACATTTATTTACTTCCGCCGTGGTACATTTAAATTTTGTATCTTCAGACTTTCACATCTAAGAATTTTTAGATGTAATTTAATAAATTGTGTTAACTTCTACATTGTAGTAATTAGTGTATTGAGAAAATGAATAAATAATTCATAGAAACTATACACATTGATATATTAAAATTATAAAATTAATCATATAATCAAGATTTTAAATCTTAACATATGCTTTTATGATATATAGTAAGATAAATTTATTTGAATTGATGATTCTATCATAATTCAACTATAATATAGATTAGTGCAGGTATAGTATGGTAGTAACTTCATACCTCTCAACGAAGTTGAAGTCTTGAGTTCGAATTTCCCTCCTCCAAAATTAAAAAGCTATAACATAAATAAAATTGCTAAATTTTGTTATAAAAAGATCTCTAAATCTTGTTTGAAGTAATTGATTTATTTTTTTTAATTATAAAATAATTTACCAATTAAACTAGCTTCACGGATATTAAAAAAATCCATATTTGGTTTGTCATGCAAATCTTTTATCGAGTTATTACATCTTTTTTTTCTTGTAATAATTAAACTAAAATAGTTGCTATAATTTTTTTTTTTCACAGCCCAATATAGTTTGATGGTAACATCACAGATTCAAGTTGTCGCACTGCATATAGTATATAATAAAAAAATTATTTATTTCAACTAGGAAAAAACATGATAGGTTGCTTAGATATAGCTTGGTAGTAATTAGGGATGGACAATATTTAGTTAGGTTCGGTTATACGCATCACCAAACCAAACCTAAATTTTTGTTCAGTTATTAATTGGGCTAACAAAATCCGATAGGTTTTATATAAATAACCGAAAATAATCAAACCTTAAAAATTTGGTTCGGTTATTTTTGTTTGGGCCTTATTGGACCTAAATTGTGTGTATGGACTTAAGTAGACCTTTTGAGCATAAATAATTTTTTTTTTATATTTTATCCAATCGTTGGTATATTTTTAAAATATTAGGTCCATATATATTAAGTTTGAGCCAATATTAAATTTAGGTCTTTTTTGAATTATATTATAATTTGATATATTTGATATAATTTGGGCCAAAAATGTTTTCTAGAATGAGGGATATGTGGATGGGGTGGCTGTGCGGCGCGAGGGAAGGAAAAGAAATGGAACCCTAATTTTTTTTTAATTTTAATTTTTATTTATATAGTTCAGTTATTTACGATTTAGCCACCCATAATCTAACCATAACCGATTTTTATTCGGTTATCAAAATGAATAACCAAACCTCCACGATCCATGATTCATAACCGAAAATAACCTTATTTATTTGGTTCGGTGCGGTCGGTTAGAGTCGATTTGGTTAATGTGTCCACCCCTAGTAGTAATCACACCTCTCAATGAAGTTAAGGTTTCAAATTCGAATTTATTCTCTCTTAAATAAAAAAAAAATTTAGAAAAAAAAGTTTTATATATCTTTTTATCCTCAATGCGATTTCAATAAAGTCAGTGCCTCAAGCCCTTAATAATTAAATCCATATACTATACTTAATCAGAGTGTCATAACTTATATCTTAATTGTGTGTAAAAATTAATCGTTAATATAATTTTTATATGACTACAATACTAATTATTTTAACCATTAGAGAAAAAGTCGAGTTTATGTCAAACAGTTTAATTTTATAAAAGTTTGAACAATACCCATTTAATTTGAACAAAACTTCTTTCCTGGTGGTGTTTACTTCTCCTCTACACAGCTTGGCTTCTGTGTGATAGAGGGATGTCTCTTTCTTGCCTTTTGCTATTACCAAGTTGCCTTTGGTAAGTTTCCATTTTCCTTCACCAAAATAATTGCTGTAACCATCGTCATCAAGTATTCCGGTGGAGATCAGATTGAGGCGGATATCAGGAACATGCCTCACATCTTTCAAAACTAGCCTGCATCCAAGGTTAGTGTCTAAATGGATATTTTCGATGCCGATAATTTTGGAGACATCATCATTTCCCATCCCCACTCGTCCGAAATTACCTTGAGTGTAGGTTGAGAAGAACTCCAGTCGTGAAGTGACATGGTATGATGCACCTGAGTCAACTACCCATGTAGAATCTTGACTTGCAAGATTGATATAATCCTCAGCTTGAACAACGACAACTTCTTCGGTGACTGTTGCGGTGTCATTTGTTCGGATTTGTGCATCCTGATTTCTGGTTCGCTCCGCCTTTAACTTTCGACATTCTCGAATGAAATGTCCGAGCTTACCACAGTGGTGACACTTCTTGTCATGCCTTGATCGGGACTTTGACCGTCCTCTTTGCTGACTTTGGTTATGGGGATTTTTACTCCTTCCCCTCCATTCTTGCTTGCCTTGTTTCTCTGTAACAAGTGTTTCATTTTCAGGAGTATGCCCTTCGTCTTTTCGTCGAGACTCTTCGTTGAGCATTCTGTCTTTTACCATATCCATGGTAAGTTTCCCATCAGGAGCAGAGTTACTAACTGACACAACCAGAGTGTCCCAGCTTTTTGGTAGAGAACTCAGTATTAACAATGCTTACAACTCGTCATCTACAGTCATTTTCATAGAGTTGAGTTGATATACGATGCCTTGGAACTCGCTCATGTGTTCTAACACGCTGTTTCCATCTTTATACTTCAAGTTGACTAATCGTCGCATCAGATTAGCTTTATTTTGTGCGGTTGTCCTTGCATACATTTTCTCCAACTTTTGCCAAAGAACGTAAGCATCGTGTTCATTAGCAAAGTTTTGGAAAATGCTTCTGTCGATCCATTGTCTGATTTGAGCAGCACATTTTCGGTTTAGCACAGTCCACTCAACGTCTGATGTGGACGTCGAAGTGCTAGATGTCTTGGCATCCGTCGAAGCTGTAGTCACTGCTTCCTCCTTCGGCATTACAATCGGCGTCCACAGATCTTTAATGTATAAAAGATCCTCCATCTTTGGCTTCCATACTGCATAATTAAATGCAGTCAACTTGATCATGTTGCCTGTGCTCTCCTCCATTTGGATCGTTAGTCAACAAGTTTCGCCGAGTTTGATATTTTTCAGCGATGAATAGTACTTCGTGAATAGTACTTCGTATGCATGAATAGTGCACGTGGTCGTGAACAGTATACCAGGTAAGTTCCCAGGAAAGAAAGGTGGGTCACAACGGACACACTTAAATACCAAATCTTTCCTAGCCAGAATCTTTCCTAGACATGCACTTTCCACACCACCACACTTCCAGCAATAAAAAAAAATCAATAAACTCAAGAATAATTCTTTTCTGATGTGAAAGATCAGATAATACTGCAACCACAGAGCATACTAAGAATTTTCTAGAGAATCTGATACCGGCTCTGATACCACTTTGTTGGGAAAAATGTGTTTGTAAAATAATAAATTTTACGGCCCCAGGATAATTTCCCAAACCAAATAGAGTAAAAATAACTCCAACAATTTTAGCGTGGAAAACCCTCCAAATGAAGGTAAAAACCACGGGACCCGTAGGCCGCTTAAAACTTCCACTATAATAATAATGAGATTACAAACTTCACCCTTGTGTGGATCTCTCACAAATTACAATAACAATGTAACTTCAATTTGTGGATAGAACCTCACAAATTGGCTCACAATTTCTCTCTCAGAAAACTCTCTCTATTTTTTCTCTGAGGATCTCTCAACACACACACACTCTCAATTGTTGTGTTTTTGATTGATATGAAATGAACTAAGAGCTCACCTATTTATATGTGAGAATTTGTAGAGAGAATCAAACATAATCATGTTGATCCACCATGAAAGAAACATTTACAACTAGAGTTCATATGCACCTGGCATTTTTACTCTTTCTTTCACATGAGATGAGTATCTTCATACTTTATTTCACATGAGGTGGACCAACAAATTAACTGGTGTTAGGGTTATAATTCTAATCCACTAAATCCTATGTCACGTTAGACATGTCAAAAGTTGCTATAATTATGTCAATCCTGAATTTAATCAATTTAATTAAGAAATCTGAACCCGTTGAGTTCAATTACACGTATAAAAAACTGTTACTTGGTCTTGAAGCAACTAAAGTGGCATGACGTTTATATTCACGTTAGGGGAACGTGTGTGTAAAAGGTTAAATTAACCCATTAATTGAAAGACTGGTGCTAAATAGCCGCTCGTGGTTCTAGTTTTTACACATAAATAAAAGAAAAAATGTTAGATCTTAGAGAATCTCAAAACATGTGGTCCTTAATTTGCACTTGCTAAGGGTAGGCGGTGGTCCTTTATTTGCATGAAAAGGAATAAACCTCGTCCATGGACCATTTATGTGGTTTTCAACAGCCTTACTAAATGCTCTACTTTATAGGGTCATTAAAATTGCAAAAACTTTTTTTTTTTTTTAATTTGAAAGAGACAAATTATAAGATTAATAGTTATCAGGATTGTCGAGATCAATTATTATATTTACTCTTATAATAGAAAGATATCTCTTCTCACACATAAGAAAAAAAATTACACAAACTTTTTTAAAATTAAATAATATTATATAGTGGTAACTTTTACTATATAATTAATTAATTGACAAACGGATAAATTAACTATTGACTAACTTATTTAAAGTTAAAAATATCTTTTATATAATTTTTTTATCTAATCTTTAAAATTATCAAATCACATACTATTAAAAAAAACTTCAATTTTTTTAAAAAAATAAATTAATCCTACTAACAGTAATATTAATAAATTTTTATTTTTATTTTTATAACGTGATACAATAATTTAATATTAATTAATAAATTTTAAATAATATTTATATAATTATAATAAAAGTTATTACTCTATATAATATTAATTAAATTTAAAGAAATTGGTGCTGGTTTTTCTTGACGTTTTGGGTATAACACAAACCAGTCAGTGTGGGGTAACATAAATAAGTGGCTCCAGATTTTAAAGATAATATTATCAAATTATGCATACATCTTATTATCTTAATCAAAGTTTTCATGATTTTGATGGGTCTTCAAGTTGATCAAGACTTTTCAGATGATGACATATTTGATCATAACTTTGCCTTCTCTACAACTCTAATAGATGAAAAAAAAAATGCATTTTTTGAATTACATAAGTCTATTTTATATATTTCGAGTGAAAAACAAATTGTGTGTAAATATATACACACAAATGTGTTATTTTTTTTTTAAGTGAGTTCTATCATTAAAAAAAAAAAGAACTCATTTAAATTACAATAATTAAATTACTTTTACCCTTAGAAACTTGATATTTATATAACTTTACAATATGTAAATAAAATAGAATAACAAAATACTCTAGTAGCATAATTTATTTTTCATTCTATTATATATTACCGTTTAATATAGCGTGATAATAAAACGTATTCATTTAATCTGATAATATTTTGACTTCAAGTCGTATCATTCAATATGTTAAAAAAAAAAAAATCTTTCATTATGCTATATTGCCAAGCTAGAAACCCTAGGATCAACCTTTTATATATATATATCAATCTGGAACCTTCATGTACTTTGAAATAAATGGTCTTGATCATGGCCATCTTAATTCTAGTGACATGGAGAAGTAGTAGGTGGTCTTCCATTTATAGGAAAAGAAAAAACATGTGCAGCTGTGTGTCTTTCTCTAAATTTAAATTCTTCAACAATCTCACTTATTTTGGAAATAAAGTGACTGCCACTTTATGTCAAAATATTGATTTTTTTTTTTTATCATGTCCATTAATATTCAACATCAACTTGATGATCAATCATCTAATCATTGCAAAATTTAAAAATATCTTATATTATGTGCACATAATCTAGTTTTCCATTACAATAAGGGTACTTTTCTTGTATATATTTTCAGAACATTTTTTTAAAAATTTTATAATTCTAAGAATAGTTATTAAAAAAGAAAAATAAAACCTTGTCTGATATTTATAATTTAGAAAATAAAATTGAAAAATTACAAAATCTAATTTCAATACTAAAGGACTTGCAAATATAATAATAGTAATATTAGGTTAATTGAAAAATTTATCAAAATTCATACAAAAATAACGCGTTAATGTTAATTGTTAATATCATGTAAATCATTAAATGATGTGTTTTTAACAACTTATAAGTTATATTGAGCATGAATTTGACCAACTTAACGTTACTCATTTAATAATCCAATTTTATTAGTATGAAGTTTTATTATGTATTTTATACTCACATAATTAGCAATGATTTTACTGATAAAGATTTGATGTTATTCATTTACCTTTTTTTCACACACTTATTACATTGCATAGTAAATTTAAAGAATTATTTAATATATTTTTCTCATCTTACATTTATATCTTATGTTATATAAATTCAAATGAACACCTTTTATGATTGTATTTTGATGAATTTTTAAAAAAAAAAGATATAGGAACTGTATTTTTTCCATTTTTGAAAATAAAATAATAAAAAGATATAAAAAATCAGAGAAAATAATTTCTCTTATTTATAAAAAAAATCTCATTAAATTTATGAACACCTACATAGAAATTATAATAGTTTTCTAATGTCTCTCATGTCTGCTTTGCTTCAAAAGAGTATAATAAGGACTACTCATACTTTGGATCAAATTGATTTAATATATATTTATTTTTGATGGACTGTGTTCCTCTTTCAGTGAAATATGTTACTATGACTAATATGCAAAGTAGTTTAGTTTTGATTTATAATAAATTTTGCCTTAAAAAAAAAAATCTCATTAAATTTTATAAAAGATGTTAAAAGTGTTTATTATAATAAAATGTTTTAATACAAATAATGTAAAGTGAAACGAAAACTGATTTGATCATCTATTCTTATCATATAAAATAATATATCAACATACACATCAATAGATAACTATACATATAAATATCTTTTCCACGTGTTGTGGTCCAAATTCATTTTTTATATCATTATTATTATTATATCGTTGAATTTTAATGGTGATGCGCGATCTTCCTAGCGCGTGACGTACATTGAAAATTTTCAAATAGGATCCTATGTTTAAACAAATAAAAAGGTATAATAAATATTTATCTGTTTTTTAAATTAAATAGAAAAATATACATTCACCTGTAGTAAAAATATTTAGTGCATCCTCTTTTTCACTTCAATTGTAAAGGGTTTAATTCCCACTATACATATACCAGTATGTATGGATAGTTTTCTTTCCTTATTATGAGAGTAGATGTCTTTCATTATGAAAGTTAATATCTGAACCGTACGTTTAATGATTAATCTTAATAAATACCGATAGATATTAATGTTGCATTTGTATTTTTTTTAAAATAATAATTATAATAATAAATAAAAAAATCAGTGAAAAATAACACTATTTGATGCTTTTCGTGACGCTAACGCCCCTTTAATGTCTTTAAGAAAAAACAACCGTTTATATAAACTCCCTATTACGTCCTTGATCAAATCTTGTTTTGCTTTGATCTTCTCTTACCTGTTGCATTATTTTTATCTTACCTTCTCACCTTTATTCTTTTTCCTTCCTTTCTTTTCACCATTTCAAACTCTTTCACCCTCCCATTCTCCCCCATTTCTCTCCCAAAAATAAGAAAGTGTGTATTTTTTCGAATTATTTGACTATGTGGAAATTCCTTTTATAGATAAATATTTCTTTTAAAAGTAAATTTTTATTGATGTAAATGCGTATTTATTTGATATTTGCGCTATATATAATCTATTTTGTTAGATTTCAATGTTTTTTGAGTTGAAACATACATTATGAGACAAATGGATTTTTTTTTTGGTGTTTTTTATAAACTAATTTGGTTTCCGTAAACTATTTTTTTAAGTTATCGTAAACTATCTCTTTAAATTATCGTGAACAATTTGAGTACCGTAATTATTTTAATTATTGTGAAATAGTTTGCTAAGCTAGCAATCCTAGTACCAGCTTCAAGAGCACTTTTTTTATTCAAGAGCGCTATCTTTTCCATTCAACTTCAACAGCGCTCTCTTTTCCATTTTTAATAATCCAGTCAAATTGTTTTACAAGTGAAATGATGGAAAATTTTGTTTAAAACATCTCATTGGTGTTATTTACACTGACATTATTAATCTGGTGCAAATTATACAAAATGAGTCATAAATAGTGCTATATGAAAAAAGAACTAAATTATATATAACGTCGTATATTCATTTTTTTTTAAGAATAATTATAAGTGTGTCATAATCTAACAAAATCAATTACTAAATGTGTGATCTGGATATCTGCTCTTATGATAATGAGATATTTACTCCTAGATTACGGGAAGAAAACTCCTCACATATACTGAAAATATGCATGATGAAATTTGAACTCCCCCATTAAAACGGATGAGAAAGTACACTTATAAATGGATGTAGTGATGTCGAGTGTCCACCTCTTTATATTTATAGGGAGGGGTTAAATCTCTATTATGAAATATAAAATATTTATTATTATGTATAGATAGTATTCAATCCCAGACCGCCTATGTAACAAATGATTTTCTCCTCAAACGTATAGCCTCAGGGTATATCAAAACTTTATTTTAAGTCACATTTATTTTCATAATTTAATAAAATCAAGGAGACATTTCTTAATAATTTTAAAAATATTTCCAATAAATTATATTTTTGACATTAAAATATTTTGAATATATAGTAATTTAAAATTACGACTTAAATCTAATATTTCTAATATTTAACAATATATTAACTCTATATTTCAAGATTGAAACAATGTCATATCATATTTAATTCTCAATAAAAAATTATTCATACTCTTATAATGAGAGTATATATATAGATGGTTAGTGTTGAAACTCATACTCAAGTTACAATTTTAAGTGCACATCATTTTTTACTATTGTGATAAGAAACTCAATTTATATATATTTATTAGTATATGTGGATAATTTTTTTTAACTGTAAAAGTAGATATTCGAACCGTGTATATAATTTCTTAATCTCAATAGTCCTAACAAAATTTTGATTGGATGGATGTTAGATCTTTTTAATAAAAAATCACACCATAATTTTAGTTGATATAGGCATATAGCCATACCTTAGTAAAATATAGAAAATAATAAAAAAATTAATTAAATAACACTGCATGTGGGAGGTAAAAGCCAAAAAAAAAAACTATACATAAGGCAAAACCTCCAAGCCATCAAGGTTGGTGTATATTATAAATAATTATTTTTCACTATTGTCTATAACATCGTAATTGTGTGAGAAGACCTCTCTCCCATGTGGGAGTAGATCCCTCCCGTTATTGGGAGTAGTTGTTCGGGCCTTTGATCCTGGTAGTTATCCGAGCCGTGCTTGTAAAATTTAATCTCGATTGGTCCCGATTGTCCTCTGATCCTTCTGATGTCAAATTTTTTTTTTAAAAAAAAAAGCCAAAAAAAAAACTAAATAATTAATATAATTATAATTTGTAAAGAATTCAAACCTAATCTGCCTTAAAGAGGAAAAAAAAAAGTATAATGTGAATGAAGTCAATATCATACTTGTCTTTTAATATTCTGGCAATAATTGTAGTGACTAAAAAGATATATGATGGGGTCACAATCATATAAGACACGTTGTGCATGCACTATTAAGTTTTGAAAAACATACAAAAACCAACTTGTCTATTTGATTGGATATGTTTTTATTTAATGTTATCTTTCTTGGCCTTTCACTCATGTGAAGGGGTTCCGTCTTCCCCACCATTAAATTATTGTTTTTTCTTCTTAATTTAAATTAATTAATTAATTAATTAATTATCATCATTCTTATAGCTGAAGAATATTTTTTATGATTGAGAAAAGTGCGTTTTATTCTTTTCTATTCAATTTTTTTTATAATTAAATGTCTTATTAAAGTTTTTATAAAGTAGATTTTTTTGTAGCTTATATTAAAAAAATATTTTTATAAAGTTTTTATAAAAAAGATTATCTTAAGTTTATAAAAACGTTGTGATACTAATAAATTTCAAAAGGGTGCATATGCAAATTGTATATATAAAGAGTTTTCATTTTATAATGAAAGGGATATAAAGTACAATTTGTAAAATATCAAAAGGGTGACAAACTGACAATTCGAGGTTGAGTGGTTTGTCTTTCACACTTACACCCTTAAGATTAGTGAGTTCGAGTCGTGTCTCCCTTTCCTGTATTTCGAATTAATTATAATTATTTAAAAAAAATTAAAAGGGTATTTTAGATAATTTATTTATTTAAAGAAATTTAAAATTTAATTTTTTCGATAGACATAAAATAATTTTTAATCAAAAGGATTCTTACCCGATTGATGCTAACAACAAAAAATATTGGAAAAAGAATTTTAATGCTTAAAAAGCTCTTTTTATATGTATAATAATCTTAAAATCTAATTTTAGCCAATTAAAGTACATTAATATTAAAAAAGAAACAAAAAAAGGTTTGTTTACACCTTTAACCAAAAACTATCCTTAATGGGCCCAGAATAGAAGTAACCGAGAGGCCCAAATTAATAAAAGCCACGAGTTAGTAAGCTAACGGCCCATGGGCTTCGGTTATTGGTGATTAGTTTAACAACTGAATTGATATTCTCGTCCTCTTTTGGAATTCTAAATCATCAAATTAACCAAAGCAAAAGTGTTTTAAATGCATGCACATTAAACATAATATTTTCAATTTCTAATTAATTGAGACATAGAAATAGAATAGATTAATACGTACCAAGAAGACACAAGTGCCGCACATCTCCTGTCAGGGCGTATTTATTAAACAGGAATAAAAATTAAAGGGAATCAAGTTCTACTGAAAAGTAAATGGAGGGAAATCAAAATCAAGTTAACGAATTCCATTACAGTATTTACTTACACTAAGGAATTACAAATGGAAATTCCCTCTCTAATGTTTACTAAAATAAGAAATAGGAATAATACAAAATTGATTATAAAAATAGTACTGATTTCAAATGTGTGTTGTAGTTTGTATAACATTTTAAAGTCATATTAGTATTGCAAAAAAAAAAAAAAAAAAAATCAAAACTTGCAATGATGTTAGTGATTTTGATGTATGATTCAATGATGTTACCCACTAATTAGATTTTATTTACTATACCCAGTTTATTTAGTATAGAAGATACATATTATTGTGACCACTTAAAACTTTTTAATTTTGATTTTTAGATATTCTGTATTATATACTTTTTAAAATGTTTTTGTGGGACACTATCATGCTTTCAAGTAGATAGTAAGTATACTATTGTCGAATGTGATTAGATGGAAATGACATTAATTTAATATGGTAATGTCTCAAACTCATTTAATTAATCTTGTAATGTCTCAAATTTGAATCGCTACTGCATGTAGTACGCCCCAAAAAAAAAAAAAAAAAAGTAAAATGTAACAACTTTTCAACTTATGTCATGAAATCAAACATATTTCCAAAACACAAAATTTAACAAGAACTTGTATGCTATCACAACTAATAACAACTTTTTTACTACATGGAGAGCTTTCTCCGCACTTTTGGTTTTAATAAATAAGGTGAGACTCGAACTCTTATCACAAAATTAAAGGGGTAAGCGTTCAACCACTTTACTATTAATATATCATAATGGATGACTTGAGCTATTTGACTTATTTTGTACAATACATATGAGAATCGCATTTCAAAGTTTCTAATGATCTCAATTTTGTTTCAATAGATAAACGTTTAAAGTGATTGTACAAAAATTGTTTTGAATTTATTTATTTATGTTGTTATTCATAACAGTAATCACTTGATACCCTACATTATATTCTTTTGGAAAAAATCTCCTTAACAATTTTTTTGCTGTTAAATTTGGCTCGTCGTCGATGTTGAAATAAAAAAAAATTCCAAATTTATTTGAATTAATTTAGTGATACAACATTGTTGTGCTTGCTTATGGAATGATTTAAAACTTAAATGGTTTCTACTAACTAGAGGGATTGAAGACAAGTTTTTATATTGTCATTACCCTAACAATACATTAATTGTGTCATCAAAATCAATTAGGGAGTTACAAATATTGTTCAAAGGAATAATACTATACCCACCTAACATTGGGATTTTTTTAAATTATTATAACTAATTCGAAATTTAGGGAGAGAGGAACACGACCTGAACTCGAACATACCAATACACGCTGCTGAGTATGTGGGAAGAGCTCCAGGTTTGATCCCTACTAAACATACTCGTTGGGAGAGGTTTAAGCCTTAAGTGTGGCCCGCATCGAAATGAGATTAGTTGAGTTTGACTCGAATACGTGCGATTCAATAAAAAATAAAAAATCTGGTCAGCAAAGCCAATCTATATGCCACGATAATTAGTTCTATCCTTGGTGAACCCAAATTAATAGTACTAAAAAGAGGAAATTGCTTGCTTTGACGTTAAATTATTGATAATTTTAAAATTAGTTATCTCCAGATTTTTTTGTCTTTCTTTTCTTATTAGTTATTAATATTATAATTGAGTTGACAAAAATAACCTTACATAATAAGATAAATTGCCGAGCTAATTATATGGTAATTTTAACCCATTCTCTCCCAGTCTTCCTCTCTTCTCCTTTTTTTTAATGGTACAATTACAAGATTAATAATAAGTCTGCCGAACTTGTCGAAATTAATAATTAAACGTTCGATTTGGACATATGCTTTATAACGGGAGCTATCTACTGTTATAATAAAGAGAAAAAACTAGTCACACATGCTGGTAAAATGCATATAATGAGATTTGAACTCTTACTATTAAAGTGGAAGGAATATGACTTTTCAATCTTAAGAACATGAATTAATCATCTCTGGGGTTATCTCCTTTGTTCGTGTTTCCCTCCCTACAATTTTCTCTTCTTCTTTGTCTGTCATTCTGTTTTAATTCAATTTTTTTAAAGTCATAATTGTTCCCAAAATGAAGATGCAAAATTTAACTTAATGCAGTGACAATTGGGTTGTCAAGTACACAGCTCCACGGTGGACAAAATTATTGAATTAAAGATGCTCAACTAAAATGGGCTTAATTATGACAAAGTTCTGTTTTGTTACTTCCATCTGCAGCCGTTGGATTGAATTCTTAAGCATCAAAATGAACCAAAACGAAAATATTTTAAATGCATGCATAAAATACTATATATTTTCAATTTCTAAATAATAGAGACATAAAAATAGAACATATTAATATGATTCAGGCACACACAAAAATAATAAAACTACCTCTTTGGATTTATTATATAAAAGACATAAAAGGATAACACTAGAAACATTGAAGTAGGTATAGCTAGAAGCCTAGAAACATTTTCTTACAAGACAAGTAAACATGTCCCAAATGCGATACAAGAAACCAAAGTAGATGAATCTCCATCTTCTGCTGACAACTAAAGAACCCACTACACTCCAGAATCCCACTATAAATCCAAGAACCGTGCTTACATACAACATCCAATCCACCTCTTCTTCATCATCATCATCTTTTCCTGCATCATCTTCATGCTTTGGTGTAATTGGAGAAGTACTACATTTCTTAGGAAGTGGATCTCCGCAAAGTTCGTTGCCAATAAAACTGGATGCATTGAGACTCTGTAGTTGAGTGCTCGAAGGAATTTTCCCAGACAAGTTGTTGTTCGACAAGTTCAAGTCGCTCAAAAAATTCAGATCTGAAATGCTGGGTGGGATTTCACCTGATAGCTGATTTTCAGATAGGTCGAAAGACTCTAATGATCTCATGGCGCCAATGCTTTCAGGAATTTTTCCGATGAACAAATTACGCGACAGATTTAATGACTGCAATGCTCCAAGATGTGTTACTTCGATGGGAATCTCCCCTGAGAAGTTATTGCTGGACAGGTCTAGAATCCTCACCAAATTAAGTGTAGTGGTAAATTGACGTAGTTTCCCTTTCAGTGTAACAATTGCATCCTCCCGCACCAGTCCAGTAAGTGATGAATTTCTACCAATAAAGTTATAGACATAAAACAGGCTACTGCGCGGATGGGAGTCCATTTGCAGCATGGCAGTGAAATTATTGATACATGTTGGAATTGTTCCAGACATATTATTATTAGCAACGTCCAGGATTTGTAGAGAGCTTAGATGACAAAGCTCCACCGGTAATATTCCTTGAAATTTATTTGAAGTCAGTTTCAAAATCACCAATTTTGAAAGTCTTTCTCCAATAAATGCTGGAATATTTCCGCTGAACTCATTCTCCTCCAGGTTGATTACTTGTAAGCTCGTACAATTTCCTAGCGAGACAGGTATTGTTCCAGAAATATTATTTTTCTCAAGCCGCAATGACGAAAGAAAACTCAAACTTCCGATAGAGGATGGAATGCTACCAGAAAAATTATTGTAGCCTAATTTCAAGACGATCAGTTCTGGCCACTTCATCCAACAATTAGGCAATTCTCCGGATAAAAAATTGTCATTAAGTTTGAAAACTGCCGTTGGCATTAAATCATTCATCCCATTACAGAAAAAGTGAAAAATAGATCCTGAAAAAGCATTGTAGGCAATATCAAATATAATCAAATTGGAGGATATGAGAGGCAATGGAGCAAATAAATTGTTTGAACTCAAGAAAAGTGCTATAAGTGGAGAATTGTCAGTTAAATTTGGGATATGTCCATAGATACTATTATTAGAGAGATCTAACAACTCAAGTTGGGAATGAGATTTCCAAAAACTACTAGGAATTGTATCCAGAAGTCCCGAGTTAGATAAGTCTAAATAGCGTAAATTCTTTTGTGAATGAAGCCATGATGGAAACCGAGGCCCTAAGTGACAAGACTGCAATGCTAATATTTCAAGTTGAAAAGGAGGAATCCAAGTAGAACTGACATTAAACATTAGTGAAGTTCCAGATACATCAAAATTTGTCAATCTCGTGAGATTTGAAAAATGAGCTTCAGAGAGCTGAGTTCCATTCAATTTATTAAGTGATATATCCAATTCTTGCAACGACCAAAGCTCTCCTAAAGAAAGTGGTATAGGATCGGAAATGGAATTGTTTATAAGCTGAAGAGTGTGCAGATCTTTCAGTTGACGAAGTTGATCAGACAAATGACCAAAAAATTGATTATGACTCAAATCTAAGAACTCTAGCTTATCTGAAATGCATGTTGAGAAGATATCTAAAACTTCAGACATCTCTTGGCTTAATTTATTAATTGACAAGTCGATTGACCTTAAGTTGCAAAGTCTTCTGAATGATCTTGACAATTTTCCTTCAAGCTCATTCTGAGAGAGATCAATTGTTTTAAGAGAAGTTAGGTTCCCTATTGCACTTGAAATCGTCCCTTGAAACTGATTGCAGCTAAGGAAAAGATACTCAAGATGGTTAAATCTGAACAACCATTTTGGTACCGAAGAATCGAAATGGTTACCGCTCAAGTCCAAGTGCATCAAATACTTAAGATCAAGCAGAGAGGGATTTAGCTTACCTATCAACAATGACCTCTTATAAGAATCATATGATGATCCACGAGAATCACAATATTCCCAGTGAGGATTTCTGAGGTGGAGCTTAAGGACATGGCCGGTGAACTTGTCACAGACAACACCAGCCCAAGAGCAACAATCTCCATCACCGTTCCAAGAGGCAAGTCGGTTTGAAGGGTCTTTGAGATCTTGCTTGAACCTTAAAAGTGCTTGTCTCTCACTTTCAATGCAACCCACAAAAGTGCTTCCATTGCAGAAGCTATTGTTGATAGCTGCAATGGCAAGTAACTCAAGGAAAACAAGAGGAAAAAAAACAATACTCATGGTAACTGATTTCAAGTGAACGAAGAAGGGAATAATGTGAATGAGAAGCATATCAGTGTCGTGCTATTTATAGTGTCTAAACTCACCAAGGTCTCTGCATCCATTGACTTGGAGTTGGCATCAACTTTCTGGAAACGTTTGCACGAAACTTCGTAGATTATTATTTTGTATCAAATAATATTTCTAAAATTCGGTCATGGTTTGGCGGTAAAATATATTTATTAAGATTGATAATATTTTTCGATTCTAGTGCACACAACAGGCAGGTACATCTAATAATAAAAAATAAAATTCTCTTACGATCTAATTTTTGTGTGACCTCATCGGTAGATCAAGCCATATTAATAATCAATAATTAAGATTTTTTTTTCCTTTTATTATTTTTAATTACAGTGTAATTGATCTTAACTATTTAAGATTATGACAAATATTAAGAGAGGATCTGAATATTAATATGGGTCTTTGGCCTTTATTTATCTTTGTGGGTCCCATTCCCAGTATGGGTCTTTGGCCTTCTAATAATAGAGAAGACTTTATCAACCAAAGAGAGATTAATGTAATTCAAGTTTTCACAATTTTTCTAAAAAGAAAAGATTGAACCTTTTTTTTTTTTTCCTTTTTTTCAATTTTTCAATAAGTTCACATTTCATGACATTTGCTTCGATTACTTTTATGAGGATATTCATGACATTTATGGATGTTATAAATTGGTTAGATTTTCGATATATAATATATATTATTTTACAGTGTATTTATATATTTATGTATCATTAAAATTTTGTCTTCTTTTTAGCATGATTAAATGCAATTTATATGACTTAAAGTTTGTTCATTCTAAACCGAACTGGATTTTATTCATTTTATATAACAAAAATAAATTAAAATTTTAATTTCATATATTTTGCTTTGTTTCATGGGTGTCAAGCATTTTGGTTTTGTTTTATCTATTACTAATGCGCAACATATAAATCAAAGGAATTTGTTCATTTTATTGTAGTAAGTTTGAAGTCTGCATGAAATATAATTATCTGTCTTTGTTTATTGATTTATCTTTTTATATCAAAGGATATTATTATTCTTCCTACATATTTTGGAATATTCTCCGGTTTTTATTCCCTAATTTTAAATTTCTCTTTTTTATCCTCATTAATTTATGAAAATATTCAAAATTTCATATCAGTTAGATTTTTATTTGACTTACAAGTTTTAAAATACATAAATTTATGCAAAATAATTTTAAATTAAATAAAAAATTATTAAAAAAATCCCTTTCCTCTCTCCTCAACTTCATCTCTCTATTCCTCACCACTTTTTTTTTTTTTTTTTGTCTCTCTCTTCTCTCACCTTATCTTCATCTCTCTATTCCTCTTTTTTTGTCTCTCTCTTCTCTCACCTTATCTTCATCTCTCTTTTCCCCACCACTTCTTTTTTTATCTCTCTCTTCTCTCTCCTCTCTCCTCATCTTCATCTCTCTATTCCTCATCACTTCTTTTTTTTTTCTCCCTCTTCTCTCTCCTCTCTCCTCATCTTCATCTCTCTATCCCTCACCACTTCTTTTTTTTGTCTCTCTTTTCTCTCCTCATCTTCTTCTCTCATCCTCTCGTCCAAACTTCTCTCTCTTCCTCGTATCTCTATTTTTTTTTTTATATAGCTTCCCTATTGTCGCACCCCCTCTTATGGAGATAGAGATCCTTAGATGGATCTGGTGGAGTGGTGGAGATCGATCTTCATCTACCATTTTTAAAGATGGATGATGGGGATTTATCTCCACGTATAATTTTTTTTATTTATTTTGTTTGTTAAAAATCTGGTAGAAATTTAACCATCCATCTTTAAAAATAGACGACCAGATCTCCATAGATTTATAATTTTTTTTAAAAAAATTACATTATTATTTTTATTCGCATTTTCTATTGATAGATGGTGGAGATTCATCTTTTTATTAAATTTTTTATATACGAAAATATATAATTATTATTTTATTAATAAAATTGAGGATACAATAGTTTTTTCATGAAAATACTAACAATAGTTAATAAAATGGGTAAAAGAGAGAAAAATAAAATTAGAAAGTATAAAATAGAGAATATCCTAAACTATGTGGGAGAATGTTAATTTCCCTTTTATCAATGAAACAATTACAATAATAATAAAAGAGAGCATTATTTTTAGTCTAATAACTATTTTTCACATGTACTCTGTAACATGTTTGCTTATGAAAATGAAGGAAGTCAAAGCTCAATTTGATTATAGTTTTTTTTTTATTTTAACATTTCACTTATGATGGTGACAACTCGAATATGAGATATTGTCAGACTGAATGAACATCTTTATTAGCGAATCACCTTATACAATAATTTAATTTAATTATAGTTATTGAATATTTTTCTAAAGAGTTTAAATGAGGTTTATTTATTTATGATTCATTTCTTGACCGTAACAAAATTAACTGTACTGTTAAAATTATTGATCAGTAGTACTATTTTTGACTTTTGATTCTCTTTTACAGTTACATTGTAACATCCCGGATTTCGGGTAATGAATTTTTGATATATGTGATATATGTGAAAATAAAATTTTACTATTTGAGGGGGTGAAAATGTAATTAAATGTATGTTTATTTTATGATTTCCAGCGGACCGGATTGAATAGTGAAAAATAGAAAAAAATGAAAAATTGGAAAACTGGACCAGAGAGCATCGCGACTTGGTCACCGCGACCACAGGTCGCGATGGCTCGCTCGCGGTGAAAAACGTAAAATCTGGCAGTGAGTACCGCGACCAGTCACCGCGACCACAGGTCGCGATGGCTTGCTCGCGATGAAAATGGTAAAACCTGGCAGTGAGCAACGCGACCAGCCACCGCGACCACAGGTCGCGATGGACTGCTCGCGATGAAATTGTCAAAAACGGGCAGAGAGCAACGCGACCATTCGCGCGACCAGGGCGCGCTCGCGACGAAGGCGGTGCGCGCACTCCAGTGAGTGTCGCGACCTGGTGCCGCGACCACAGGTCGCGACGGCGGTCGCGATGGCGAAAAAAATATATAAAAAAAAAGAGAAGCTTCTCGCAGAAGCCAGAGAAAATAGAAACAGCAAGAGGAGAGAGAAACGACCGAGAAAAGAAAGAAAAGAGGAGAAAAAAAGAAGAAGAAGAAAAAGAGGAAGAAGAGGAAGAAGGAGAAAGGAAAGGGAAAGGAAAACGAAATCGTGGAACCGCGATTCTCGAACGAAAAGACGGTACCGAGGTAGGTGTACGTTTGTTTTCGAAATCGTTACGCAAAGTCTTTCGTTAGTGTTTTCGTTTTCGTTTTCGATTTCGTTTCAGTGTTCGTTTTCGATTTCGTTCAAAGTTTTCGTTTTCGATTTTCCGTAAGTAGAGTGTTTATTATATATGTATTTGCTACATTTATTGTCGATTTTGGAATACTTTTATGTTAGATCGCATCTTGATTTTCTTTCGATTTTGTTGATTTCGTAAATACTACATGATTTATATTTTGTACGATTATTGCTGATTTTAGAATGATTTTTGATAGATTGTATTTCAATTTCGTTTTCGAACATTTCGACTGTTGTGATTTGTGAAAAATACTGCTCGCATGACTATTGTTCATGATTTATACTATATTGTGATTATTGTGAAAATCGTTTATTGAAACGGCCCTAGGATACGTAGACATAGAAGTGGATATAGGAGGTTGGTATACCAGCTGGGTTTTATTGAGCAGTACTGCGCCGATATTGATTGATTGATATTGATGATATTGATGTACCTCCTCTTGGATTCGTCCAGAGGCTGGGAGATACGTACCTCCTCAGGATTCGTCCTGGGGGTTGGGAGTTAATGTACCTTCCCAAGGATTCGTTCCTGGGATAAGGAGCTATGTACCTCTCTAGGTTCCGTACCCACGGTCCTAGAGTTGGGAGACACGTACCTCCTCAGAATTCGTTCTGGGGGTTGGGAGCTTGACCCATATTCCAGTCCGTATATGTTTAGTATTCTAGTGGGCCAAAATTGATAGAATTGAAAGTGAATCGAATGATTGTATTGAGCGAATTCTTATGTTGATTTCATTATTGAACTTCAAGAAATTGCAATTGTTTAATGATTTAATTTTGAAAGTCAATTGTTTTGAAATCGATTAGTGATGAAAATGTTTATCTTGTGGTTTATTGTTTCTTTAAAGAATAATTATATTGTAATTTACTTAATTGAGTTTTTAGTACACCCACTAAGCTTTATGCTTAGCGCGTTAGTTTGTTTCTAATGCGTAGGTACCAGGAATCCAGAGGAGGCTAGAGATTGAAGGAGGAGCAAGTTGCAGACCGAGTCACAGGATTGTACAGTTGGGTAGCTATATTTTTGTTATGTGTATATAGATTCTGAAAGCATGCATATACAGGGAAATTGTAAATATGTTTTGTAAAATGCTTTGTAATTAATTATTTTATGATTATTGTCTTTTATTATTTAAATGTAAATAGTAAAGTCTGATTTGTTATTATTTTATAAACTATTTGTGAAAGTCGCACTAAACGGCAGAGTGCGCAACTGATTGAAAGTGATAGAAGTGTTTGTGAAAAATGTGAATTTTTGAATTGAATTGTGTTAAAGCAGGTTTTGGGAAGTCCGAAAAACAAACGGCACTCTGCCGAATTTTTGTAAAAAGTTTATTTAGTGTTATGGGCTCACTTGAAAATGAAAGTTTAAAATGTTTTATGGGCTCACACTGATTTTAAAATGAGAAAATGAATTTTTAAAAAATTTAGCAAGTCCGAGTAGCGCTTCCCGGATCGGTTCGGCCCGGATCGGGTCGGGGGGGTGCTACATACATATACAAGTTAATAGGCAGGAATTATCAAGAAATTTCTAATATGTTAACTTAGTATCATGATTACTTTGCATCAAGATTTCCCACTATAGTAAAATTTGTGATTCTTGCTTATTTATTCTAAGAATCTCAAATGATTGTTGAATTTTTTTGACGTACGTAACAGGTACGTTTAGTTAAAGTAAAGGGAAATTTTTAATTTGGTTTTTAATTTTTAAAAAATTATTAATTTTTTAAACTAATTTTGGTTAATGATATTTTTGGATCCTAACTTTTAAAAAATGTATCAATTTGGTCATGCTGACCAAATTTTTACAGTCAAACTAAACAAAATTGATAAAAAGACTGTTTTGCCATTGACTCTATTTAAATAAGTTAAAATTATAATTTTAACCTTAAAATTTAAAAAAGAATATTAATAATTAGAAGGATAGTATAGTTATTTTAGATTAATTTTTAATTAAAATTTTTTAAAATATCCTTAAAAATCTCCACTATCCATCAAAATTAATAGACGGTGGAGATTATATCAAAAAGTTTTTTTAAAAAAATTGTTAATTAATTTTTCTTCAATTAATTTTTTTTAGTGTTTTAAAAAAAATTGATATTATTGATGGAGATCCAATCTAGATCTCCATCAAGAACAAATAAAAAAAATTTTTGAAGTTTGAAGTTGAAGATGAAGAACAGAAAAAAAAAAAAAAAAATTAGAGCTGTAGTAGCCAAAATATGTCTGGCCCAAGGTATGACCCAAAAGACAAATCCCATAGAGTAAAATGGGACTACACTCATGAAGTACAACGGTGTCTCAACATGAAGACCAAGTCGCACGACATGGAAACCCTCATTTAGACGTACCAGTTGGAAGGCTATGTCGCACGACATAAATCATTTATGTAGTACGACGACGTACCAGTTGGCAGGCTATGTCGCACGACATGAAGCACTCGTAGTACGACGACGTGCCAGTTCGAAGGTTATGTCGCACGACATGTACCCTTATGTAGTGCGACCGTGCTACATCACCCAATCATGGTCCAGATTGACAAGAAACCTACATGTCGTACGACATAGTATCTCCGTCGTTCCAAGGGAGACCAGATTATGATCTACTTTGAAACGGGTCCTACAAAGCCATAATGACACTTGATGGCAGCCCAAATCAAAAGAAGCACCCAGATGCTTTCTTGGTGGAAGACAGAGAAGAAAGAATGATGAGATCCCTCAAAAAGGAGAAACATCAGTCTCCTATAAAGAGAAGGATAATCCCTCATAAGTGGGGGGGCAGAAAAAAAAGGGAGATCAGAGGATTACTAATACCAAAACCACACCCTCCGGCCATTGTTCATCTTCTCCGATCACCCTTCAACCTTACATCTCATTTGATCAAGGAGACCCCAATTGCCAAGATAACAAGAAGTATTACTCACTCATATCCATTTACGAGCATTACACATTTATTAGCACTCACTAACTTGACCGTCGGAGTGACTTTGGCCGGCACCACCCCGGTGTCCCAGACGTCCTGCGGGTCACGTCCGTTCTGTCTTTGCAAGTTGTAGTGCCCCGTGTCCCCGAGCGATTTTTGAGGACTACAAGAGCTGGGTTCGATTCGAACCCAGATCGAACCCAGTTTTCTGGGTTCATACCCAACTCTATTTTTTTTTTCTGTTCTTCATCTTCAACTTTAATTTCAATTTTTTTTATTTGTTCTTGGTGGATTGGATCTCCACCAAGAACATCAACTTTTTTTTTAAATAGTAAAAAAATTTTAATTGAAAAAAAATGAAGTTTTACAATTTTTTTTTAATTTTGATTTAATCTCCACTGTCCATCAAATTGATGAACAGTGGAGATTTTTATTTAATTTTTTAATTAGGGTAAGGTTAAAAGACAAAAATACCCTATAACAGTTATGTTTTACTAACAATTGACTAATAGAATGACCAAATTGATATGTTTATAAAAGTTAGGATACAATAATACCAATAAACGAAACTAATTTTAAAAATAAATAATTTTTTAAAAATTCGGAACAAAATTGAAAATCCCCTAAAGTAAAAGGGACAATAATGTGGATACATGATCTTATAAAAAGAGAGTGGCATCTAAAGGCAAAATATAATTATACTTTAAAAAGCTCATGATATATTAAAGTCAATCAGAGCAAAAAATGTTGTACTTTTAAAAAGCTCGTCAGATATTAAAATTTGGTCACGACCTTTCTCACTATAATGTTGAATTTGTGGTTCTTGCTTATTTATTCTACGAGTCTCACAATAATTTTATGAATAATTGATACGTTTAGTTAAATTAAAGGGAACAATAATATGGGTATATGATATTGTAAAAATTGAGAGGTGTTAAAAATTGGTCAGGGTAAAACTTGTTTATACTTAAAAAATTTCATGAGATATTAAAATCGGTCAGTACAAAATATGTTATACTTTGAAAAGCTCATGAGATATTAAAATTGGTTAGGACCTTTCTCATTAAATTTATAAACACCTTATTTGATATTTTTATGGCTCTTCAGCTTTGTAATGTCTCTCCTGTCAGCTTTGCTTCTAAAGAGTCTAATAAAACTGTTCATGATTTGGTCAAGTTGACTTGATTCAGATTTATTTATGATAGATTGTATTTTTCTCTCAGTGGAGTATGTAACTTTGACTGATATACCAAAATAGTTTAGTTTTGATTTATAATAAATTTTGCCTTCAAAAAAAAAATCTCATTAAATTTATTCTTATCATATAAAATAGAATATAATATCAACATACACATCAATGCATTGAAAATTTCCTTCTATTGCAAAGGTGCTCGATAGATAACTATACATATAAATATCTTTTTCACGTGTTGTGGTCCAAAATGTATAATGTGAATGAAAGTCAATATCATACTTTTTTTTTTTTTTTTGAAAGGAAGTCAATATCATACTTGTCTTTGAATATTCTGGTAATAATTGTAGTGACTAAAAAGATATATATTGGGGTCACAATCATATAAGATAAGGTCAAAATACTCGTCGTGCATGCACTATTAAGTTTTGAAAAACATACAAAAACCAACTTGTCTATTGATTGGATATGTTTTTATTTAATGTTATTTTTTATGATTAATTGAGAAAAGTATGTTTTATTCTTTTCTATTCAATTTTTTTTTATAATTAAATGTCTTGTTAAAGTTTTTATAAAGTAGATTTTTGTGTAGCTTATATTAAAAAAAATTTTTATAAAGTTTTTATTGAAAAACATTATCTAATTTTATAAAAATGTTGTGATATTAATAAATTTCAAAAGGGGAAAATGCATATTGTATATATAAAGATTATTTATTTTAAAAAAAACCAATTGATCATTAACGAAGAGAAATAATATAACTGGGGTCAACATCGACTCAAAAATCATTCTCCATCAAGGAACAAGATAGGGAAGCAAGAGTATGGGCCAAGTGATTCCTTTTCCTGGAATTAGCTTGGCAATGAAAATGATATAAAATATAATTTGTAAAATATCAAAAGTGTATTTGAGATAATTTATTTATTTAATAGACATAAAATAATTTTTAAATCAAAAGGATTCTTTCCCGATTGATGCTAACAACAAAAAAAAATATTGGAAAAATAATTTTAATATTTTTTTAAAGGGAGTACAATTATAATATTAATAACGGGAGACATCTACTCACACAATAAGACGGGAAAACTATCCACACATACTGGTAAATGTGAATGGTAGGAATTGAACCCTCACTACTGAGGTAGGAGTTAAGTACACTAACCACTTTACTATAAGTGGATGTGCAAATAATTTTAATAATTAAAAAGCTCTTTTTATATGTATAATAATCTTAAAATCTAATTTTAGCAGTGCATTAATATTAAAAAAGGAACAAAAAAAGTTTGTTTACACCTTCTTTTAACCAAAAACTATCCTTAATGGGCCCATAATAGAAGTAAACGAGAGGCCCAAATTAATAAAAGCTACGAGTTTGTGAGCTAGCGGCCCATGGGCTTCGGTTATTGGTGATTAGTTTTAAAACTGAATTGATATTCTTGTCCTCTTTTGGAATTCTAAATCATCAAAATTAACCAAAACAAAAGTGATTTAACTGCATGCACATTAAACATAATATTTTCAATTTTTAATTAAATAGAAATAGAACAGATTAATACGTATCAAGGAGATACAAGTAAAAATAAGAATAAAAATTAAGAATTCCATCAAGTTCTACTGTCAGGGTGTATTTACTAATTAAGAATAAAAGTTAAAAGGGAATCGAGTTCTACTGGAAAGTAAATAGAGAGGAATCATAATCAAGTTAACCAATTCCATTGCGGTGTTTACTCACACTTAGAAATTACAAATGGAAATTCCCTTTCTAATGTTTACTAAAATAAGAAATATGAATAATACAAAATTGATTATAAAAATAGTACTGATTTCAAATGTGTGTTATACAACATTGTAAAGTAATATTAGTATTACAAACAAAAAAAATAAAATCAAACTTGCAATGATGTTAGTGATTTTTGGTGTATGATTCAACGATGTTAATTACCCACTAATTAGATTTTATTTACTATACCCAGTTTATTTAGTATAGAAGATACATATTATTCTGACCACTTAAAATTTTTAATTTGGATTTTTAGATATTCTGTATTATATACTTTTTAAAATGCTTTTGTGGGACACTATCATGCTATCAAGTAGATAGTAAGTACTCATTTAATATGATAATGTCTCGAACTCATTTAATTAATTTTGTAATGTCTCAGGTTTGAGTCGCTACCGCATGTAGTACGTTAAAAAAAAAAAAATTAGTAAAATGTAACAACTTTTCAACTTATGTCATGAAATCAAACATATTTCCAAAACACAAAATTTAACAAGAACTTTATGCTATCACAACTAATAACAACTTTTTTACTACATGGTAGAAGTCTCTCCACATTTTAGGTTTTAATTGATAAGGTGAGACTCGAACTCTTGTCACAAAATTGGATGGGTAAGTGCTCAACTACTTTGCTATTAATGTATGTGCAAAAATAATGGATGACTGGAGCTATTTGACGTATTTTGTAACATATGAGAATTGCATTTCAAAGTTTCTAATGGTCTTGATTTTGTTTCAATAACTAAACGTTTAAAGTGATTATACAAAAATTGTTTTGAATTTATTTATTTATGTTGTTATTCATAACAGTAGTCACTTGATACCCTACATTAATTATATTGTTTTGGAAAAATTCTCCTTAACAATTTTTTTGCTGTTAAATTTGCCTCGTCGTCGATATTGAAATAAAAAAGAAAAATTCCAAATTTATTTGAATTAATTTAGTGATACAACATTGTTGTGTTTGCTTATGGAATGATTTAAAACTACTTAAATGGTTTCTACTAACTAGAGGGATTGAAGACAAGTTTTT
This sequence comes from Xanthoceras sorbifolium, assembly GCA_003430845.1. Classification (NCBI taxonomy): domain Eukaryota; kingdom Viridiplantae; phylum Streptophyta; class Magnoliopsida; order Sapindales; family Sapindaceae; genus Xanthoceras; species Xanthoceras sorbifolium. The sequence goes on along the minus strand of CM010610.1, from coordinate 26,397,073 downwards.
ATATTGTCATTATCCTAACAATACATTAATTGTGTCATCAAAATCAATTAGGGAGTTACAAATATTGTTCAAAGGAATAATACTATACCCACCTAACATTGAGATTATTTTTAATTATTATAACTAATTCGGAATTTGGAGGGAGATAACACGACTTGAACTCGGACATACCAATACACGCTGAGTATGTGGGAAGAGCTCCAGGTTCAATCCCCACTAAACATACTCGTTGGGAGAGATTTGAATCTTAAGTGTGGCCTGCATCGAAACGAGATTAGTCATGTTTGGTTCGAACACGTGTGGTTTAACTAAAAAAAAAAAAAATCTGGTCAGCAAACCAATCTATATGCGACGATAATTAGTTCTATCCTTGGTGAGCCCAAATTACTAGTACTAAAAAGAGGAAATTGCTTGCTTTGACGTTAAATTATTGATAATTTTAAAATTAGTTCTCTCCAGATTTTTTTGTCTTTCTTTTCTTATTAATATTATAATTGAGTTGATAAAATATGCAACATCTGCATGCCTATAAACATTACACAATTGAAACATATATTACTTAAAAACCAATTTTTAAGTTTACTGTCTAGTACGTTGTCTTAGAAGGAACAAGAATGTAAGTTCAAGATTTTTTAGATAGCAACACTTTTTAACTTTAAAAATATATATTTTGCGATTATGTAACGCTATATAATCGCTTGATAATCTATTCATTGAGGTATGAGAGCTATTGCTTACCGGGAAGTGGTTGTGACGGAAAAACACTCCAATCCTTCATCCTCAGCAATTACACCAACTGTGAAAAATCTTGGCACAACAAAAACTTGACAAGCCAGAATTTGGTTGTCCAACACAAGCTTTCCATTGATGCCCACAATTTGAACATTTCCAGTCCCTTTCACAGCATAAAAAACCCGAACCAAAGAATCATTTGTGTAGAAAGGTGAAAGCATGGCATCAGCTTCAAGCTTCACGAGGCTGCAACTCAGCCCAATTTCTTCAAGAAATGGAAAGTTTTTCCCTGTCAACGAAGTTGCTTCACCAGCTCTATCGACGCGGATTTCAGGCAAAAAATGAACAATATTTTTATTAAAGAGAGAAAAGTAACCACACATATTGGTAAAATGCATATAATAAGATTTGAACCCTTACTATTAAAGTGGAAGAAATGTGACTTTTCAATCTTAAGAAAACATGTCCCAAATGCGATACAAGAAACCAAAGTAGATGAATCTCCATCTTCTGATGACAACTAAAGAACCCACTACACTCCAGAATCCCACCACAAATCCAAGAACCATGCTTACATACAACATCCAATCCACCTCTTCTTCATCATCATCATCTTTTCCTGCATCATCTTCATGCTTTGGTGTAATTGGAGAAGTCTCATTACATTTCTTAGGAAGCGGATCTCCGCAAAGTTCGTTGCCAATAAAACAGGATGCATTGAAGCTCTGTAGTTGAGTGCTTGAAGGAATTTTCCCGGACAAGTTGTTGTTCGACAAGTTCAAGTCACTCAAAAAATTCAGATCTGAAATGCTGTGTGGGATTTTACCTGATAGTTGATTTTTAGATAGGTCGAAAGACTCTAATGATCTCATGGCGCCAATGCTTTCAGGAATTTTTTCGATGAACAAATTGTGCGACAGATTTAATGACTGCAATGCTCCAAGACGTGTTACTTCGATGGGAATCTCTCCTAAGAAGTTATTGGTGGACAGGTTTAGAATCCTCAGCAAATTAAGTGTAGTGATAAATTGACGTAGTTTCCCTTTCAGTGTAACAATTGCATCCTCCTGCACTAGTCCAACAATTGGTGTATCTCTACCAAGAGGGTTATAGACATAAAACATGTTACTGCGCGGATGGGAGTCCATTTGCAGCATGGTAGTGAGATTATTGATACATGTTGGAATTTTTCCAAACATATTATTATTAGCAAGGTCCAGGATTTGGAGAGAGCTTAGATGACAAAGCTCCACCGGTAATATTCCTTGAAACTTATTTGAAGTCAGTTTCAAAATCACCAATTTTGAAAGTCTTTCTCCAATAAATGCTGGAATATTTCCGCTGAACTCATTCTCCTCGAGGTTGATTACTTGTAAGCTCGTACAATTTCCTAGCGAGACAGGTATTGTTCCAGAAATATTATTTTTCTCAAGCCGCAATGACGAAAGAAAACTCAAACTTCCGATAGAGGACGGAATGCTACCAGAAAAATTATTGTAGCCTAAATTCAAGGCGATCAGTTGTGGCCACTTCATCCAACAATTAGGTAATTCTCCGGATAAAAAATTGTCTTTTAAGTTTGAAAACTGCCATTTGCATTAAATCATTCATCCCATTACAGAAAAAGTGAAAAACAGATCCTGAAAAAGCATTATCGGCAAGATCAAATGTAGTCAAATTGGAGGATATGAGAGGCAATGGACCAGAGAAGTTGTTTGAACTCAAGATAAGTGTGGTAAGTGGAGAATTGTCAGTTAAATTTGGGATATGTCCATAGATACTATTGTTATAGAGATCTAAAACCTTAAGTTGGGAATGAGATTTCCAAAAATTACTAGGAATTGTATCCAAAAGTCCCTAGCTAGATAAGTCTAAAAAGAGTAAATTCTTTTGTGAATGAAGCCATGATGGAAACCGAGGCCCTAAGTGACAAGAATGCAATCCTAACATTTCAAGTTGAAAAGGAGGAATCCAAGTAGAACTGACATTGAACATTAATGAAGTTCCAAATGCATCAAAATGTGTCAATCTCGTGACATTTGAAAAATGAGCTTCAGAGAGCTGAGTTCCATTCAATTTATTAAGTGATATATCCAATTCTTGCAATGACCAAAGCTCTCCTAAAGAAAATGGTATAGGATCAGAAATGGAATTGTTACTAAGCCGAAGAGTATGAAGACCTTTCAGTTGATGAAGTTGATTAGACAAATGACCAAAAAATTGATTATGACGCAGATCTAACAACTCTAGCTTATCTGAAATGCATGTTGAGAAGATATCTAAAAATTTAGACATCTCTTGGCTTAATTTATTAAATGATAAGACGATTGACCTTAAGTTGCAAAGTCTTCCGAATGATCTTGACAATTTTCCTTGAAGCTCATTCTGAGAGATCAATTGCTTTAAGAGAAGTTAGGTTCCCTATTGCACTTGAAATTGTTCCTTGAAACTGATTGCAGCTAAGGAAAAGATACTCAAGATGGTTAAATCTGAACAACCATTTTGGTATGGAAGAATCAAAATGGTTACTGCTCAAGTCCAAGTGCATCAAATACTTAAGATCAAGCAGAGAGGGATTTATCTTACCTATCAACAATGACCTCTTATAAGAATCATATTGATCATCAGTCCATGGCTCGTAGTCGATAAGTTTTTTTCCAATATATGATGGTCCGCTATAATCACGATATTTCCAGTGAGGATTTCTGAGGTGGAGCTGAAGGACATGGCCGGTGAACTTGTCACAGACAACACCAGCCCAAGAGCAACAATCTCCATCACCGTTCCAAGAGGCAAGTCGGTTTGAAGGGTCTTTGAGATCTTGCTTGAACCTTAAAAGTGCTTGTCTCTCACTTTCAATGCAACCCACAAAAGTGCTTCCATTGCAGAAGCTATTGTTGATAGCTGCAATGGCAAGTAACTCAAGGAAAACAAGAGGAAAAACAACAATACTCATGGTAACTGATTTCAAATGAACGAAGAAGGAAATAATGTGAATGAGAAGCTTATCAGTGTCGTGCAATTTATAGTGTCTAAACTCACCAAGGTCTCTGCATCCATTGACTTGGAGTTGGCATCAACTTTTTGGAAACGTTTGCGCGAAACTTCGTAGATTATTATTTTGTATCAAATAATATTTCTACTGATTGAAATTCGGTCAACGTAGCTTGACATTAAAACTAACAATGTTTCTAGTGCACCATAGTTGGTGATATATCGAACAATAAAAAATAAAATTCTCTCATGACCTAATTTTTGTGTTTACCTCATCAATAAATCAAGCTACATTAATAATCAATAACTAATATATTTTCTTTCTTTTATTATTTTTAATTACAGTGTAATTAATTTGATCTATTTAAGATTATGACAAATATCAAGAGAGGATCTGAATCCGATTTCTATAGGTCCCATTCCCAGTATGTAATAATAGAGAAGACTTTATCAACTAAAGAGAGATTAGTGTAACATGAGATATTAAAATTGGTCAGGACCTTTCTTGCTATAACGTAGAATTTGTGGTTGTCACTTATTTATTCTACGAGTCTCACAATAATTTTTTGAAGTAATTGACACATTTGGTTAATGCAAAGGTAACAATAACGTGGCATATGGTCTTGTAATAGAGATAGGTATTTGAAAATTGGTCAGGGTGAAATATATTTATACTTTATAAAGCCCATGAGATATTAAAATTGGTTAGGTCTTTCAAAAATGGTCAGAACAAAATATGTTATACTTTGAAAGCTTCATGAGATATTAAAATTAGCTAGGACTTTCCTCTACAAATTTTGGTTCTTGCTTATTTATTCTACGAGTCTCTCAATAATTCTCTAGAATTAATTGATACTTTCAAAAGCGGAATAAGAAGACAAAAATTATGGGATCCTGGATCAGAATTCAAGATCTATTATGGTATATAATTTAATTTTTTTACATTTAAATTAAATATTAAATTTAATTTTTATAGAAATTTTCTTTTTTTAACAATTTTGGCCTTCAAAGGGGTCCGCCTCTGGATACGTTTAATTAAAGTAAAGGGAACAACAGTGTGATATATGTCTTGTAAACAGAGAGGTATTTAAAATTGGTTAGGGTGAAACATGTTTATACATTAAAAAGCTCATGAGATATTAAAATCGAAAACATGTTATACCTTCAAATGGTCATGAGATATTAAAATTGGTCACGACTTATTGAATTTCAATAGTTATGACATTTATGAGAAATCATATATATATATATATATATGGTGAATAGTCTTACAATCTAAAAAGTTACTAATCTATTGAGTTGTGATATTGCTCGGTAGATATGTCTTTCTATTAATTTATATTTTTCTAACGTGACATTCATCCCATATTTTTTTAACTTTACATATAGATTCTTCAACAGAATATTTCTCACTATAACGTTGAATTTGTGGTTCTTGCTTTTTTATTCTATGAGTCTTAAAATAATTTCTGAATTAATTGATACGTTTAGTTAAAGTACATGATGTAATAATGTGGGTATATAAAAAGAGAGGTAAAGAGAAATATATTGTCGTTCTGATTTTTCAAAAAGAGAAAATTTGTGAGTTGTTTCTTTCAAAATTTAATTCACTTTTTTTTTAAAGGTATTTTCTATTTATTTTTGGGAAAAAGGAAATAAATATCTTCACATTTAGCTGATTAATTGAATGAGAAATATTCTTAGGGATTATTAATGTTAAAATACTATTGGGTTCTCAATAAATATATATATTTCTAATTATTTTAATTGTCACTAATTCAAACCACCAAGTTCGATATCTATAATATTGTCCTACCATTATCCGTAAAAGCATAATTAAGTGGGTAGACGGCATCACGTGTTGGGAGTAGACGACTTCCGATATAAAATTAGATATCCGAACAGCACTAGTAGGGTTTAATCTCGATAGGTCTCGATATTCTCTAACATGTAAAGTGTTAGATCTCAAAAAAGATAAAATAAAAAAAATTGTCCAGTTTAGACCCACAATATAGGTTGCTTGTTTTATGGATTCTCCAAATAAATTAATATACTGATTTTTTTTTATCTATTATAATTTTGAGATATAATTAGGAGGGTATACCGCTAACCAACCTCATATTCGTATTTGGATATTAAATTAAAGTCGAGAAAAAAATGAACGTTATCATCAGTCGGTGGATGGATGTCAATCAGTCAATCAAGCATGTATAAAATATACTGGAAAGTTATTTCAAAAAAAAAAAATATACTGGAACGTGTTCGAGGATGGAGAAAGCAGCGTGCACTTTGACCCCAACGAATCATGCACAACAACACCCCGCTCCGACAGCTATATTGTCAACATCACGGGCCAAGTCAACATCACGAACATTATAAGGCGGCCAGGACACCACTTATGGTGTGAACCTCCGCCTTGGTCTCCTGCGGCAACCTTACGATATTCATCCAAAAAGGTGCGAGCTATATTCCAATCATATACAGTAGGCGGATTGCGAAGTCTACTCTCATGAATGAAAGAATTTCTTTCCATTCATATGCGCCACAGCAAAATACAAAATAGATCAAATTCAGCAGCATCAAAAACCTTTGTTAACGGTTCCAAAATCGTTTTAAAATGGGAATGCATAGCCGAAGAAATACTAGGCCACCAACACGCAGCCACCCAAATATAAGCCGTATGCTGACAAAAGAAAAGAGCATGAACAACATATTCACGTTCCTCACCACAAATGGGATAAAAAGGATTATCATGAGGAACTTTCTACGAATAAAAATTAAATATGGACGATGTCATGACCTTCGAATTAATCCCGTGGATTTTCAAACCAGTTGGTAATAGGTATGCACGCATTTCAGTCCAATGACCAATAACATATTCTCGTGAATCGAGGTGGTGGCGTGATTCGTGATTGATTGAGTTCAACTGAATTGTCTAGTGAAATCAGTGGATGCTTTATGTTTGTCAAATATGGCTTAACAAATATAGGACCGACCACAAATATTCCAAGGGCCATGCTTACGCACAAAACCCAATTCACTTTGTGTTCCTTATCATCTCTCACTTCATCATTTTCATGGTTAAGATCCGCAAAGTTCATTGCCAATAAAACTGGACGCATCGAAACTTTGTATTTGAGTGCTTGAAGGAATTATTCCAGTAAAGTTCAAGTGATGACTCAAAACTTGAAATGATCACCTGAAAGCTTATTTTTTCAAATAAATCACAAGACTTTCGAATAATATCATACCTCCAATACTTTCGGAATTTTTCTGAGTGAAAGAATTGTACGTCAAATTTAACGACTGCAATGCTCAAAGGTCTGCTACTTCAAGTTATTATTGGATAAGTCTATAGCACTTCTTAAAAAACCAAGTGTGGTGTTATATTCAAGTGCTTTCCCTTTCATCACAACAACTGCATCCTCCATATCAGTAAATCCATTTTCACTGAGGTCAATTACTTGTTAACTTATACAATTCCTCACTGACACAGGGTATTGTTCTTGAGAGTTTTTTTCTGAAGTAAATTTAAAGTTCCGATGGAGGTTGGAAGCCTATCTGAAAAATTATTGTTGGTCTAAATTTAAGACCTTTTAAGTACGGCCAATTCTTCCAATAACTAGGCAAATCTTTAGGCAAAATATTGTTTTTGAGGTTGAGGATTTCCACAATCGACTTTGTATCATTCATTCCAATACACAAGAAATGGAAAATAGATCCTGAAAAAGCATAATTGGAAAGAAGATCTCAATTTTAACACTTTATAAGTTGAAAAGAAGGAATCCAATTAGAATTGACTTTTAACATCAGCAAGTTTTCAGTTACATCAAAAGATGACAATCTTGTGAGATTTGAAAAGTGAACTTCCAAAAGTGTTTCATTCAATTTGTTGAAGGATGTATCCAGAAATTTCAAGTTCTCCTAAAGAAGATGGTATGGGACTAGAAATACATACACTTGTAACTAAGAGAGATTAAAAGTGTGTAAATGTTTCGTCAGCGGAGTTAATTAGTCAAATTACTAAAAAATTGGTTACAACTCAAATGTAGTAACTCTAGCTTATCTAAAACATACCTTGAGAAATTATCTAAAACTTGGGACATCTCTCTTAAATTATTATGAGACAAAGAGAGTGATCTCAAGTTGCAAAATCTTCCAAAAGATCTTGAAATGCCTTGACATCCTCACCATTACCCACTCTCCATCGAAGGCCCTTAAGAAGAAGACTCATACCCCAAACCAAGCTCTTCCAGAGATGAGAACTCCCCAGCTTCAGAGAGACAGATAAGAAATCCTCCTGCTTGAAATACTTTGTCTTAAGGATTCTAGCAACCAGAGATTCTTTATTCATAGCAATTCTCCAAGCCTGTTTGCCCAAAAGAGCCTGGTTAAAAAGCGATAAGTCTTTGAATCCTAATTCCCCACAAACTTTCGAAGTGCACAGCTTATATTTTGAGACCCAGCTAATCTTCTTGTTATCATCTGTGGCGCCCCACCAGAAGCCCATAATCATAGAACACAACTCATTACAAAGAACTGAAGGCAATTGGAAAATGCTCATAGTGAAGGTAAAGATAGCTTGAGCCACTGCTTTAATCAGAACTTCTTTCTCACCCATCGAGAACAGATTCCCTTTTCACTCTCTGATTTTACGCTAGACCCTCACTTTAATATCACAAAAGGTTTTCCTTTTATTTTTTCCCACCATGGTTGGAAGACCTAGATACTTGTCATGAGCATGGGCATTAACAAGGTCTAGGTAATTCAGGATACTGGCTCTCCGATTACCTTCCACGTTTGGACTAAAAAACTTAAGATAGTTTTTTAAAGACGTAAATTAACTAGATACTTAAGTGGCATGTATAAATGAAGATTAAATACTAAACTCTCACAAATAAATCTCTCAAAGATAGTAAATGATAACTCATCCAATAAATGTAAATGAAATAAGTACTGCATTGATTCTTCAATAATTCTACCACGAAATTCTTACAAGATTAAGAAATACATATAGGAATGATCGGGAAACACAAACTTTGATACAATATTTGACACGATTTTATATATATATATATATATGTCATATGAATACTATCAAAAAGGAATTTATAGCATTATTATATATACCATTTAGAAAATGCTATACATATATATATATATATATATATATATAGTTGAATAAAACAAAATATATATATATATATATATATATATATATATATTACATGAATGCTATCAAAAAAGAATTTATAGCATTATATATAGCATTTAGAAAATGCTATATATATATATATATTATATGAATGCTATCAAAAAGTAATTTATAGCATTAGATGTAGTATCTAGAAAATGTTAGGAAAGTTGCAGGACTTTTAATAATATGGCTGATATAGCATTCTTTTATATGATATTAACTTTTCGGTGCATTCTTAGTATACCATCAGAGGTTATATTTGTTCTTGACCCAATTATAAAGTCCGAGGAGGTTCTGCTTCATACAATAGTAACTCTAAATTTTTTTACTAACATCACTATTCAAATATGATTACAACTTTATTATCTCTAAATTAATTTGATTGTTTAAACTATAAGGTTTGTTGAGAAGCAGCAGACTTTGCTTGCGTTTCAAGCAACTAGTTCTGGGTTTTCCAGAACTTGATTCATCACATTCAAGTTACTTGTTTGCTGAATCTCCAGCTAACAAACTCTGCCGCCTCAGCCTTTTCTATTTAACCATGTCAGCATTATTGTGTATTACTATCGTCTATAATTTAATCATGATAGATTTTCCACTATCGTCTTTCTTATTTCAATTTGCTCCCAATTTATATGGTATTAGAGTTGTGAAGCTTCAACAATGGAATCCCCGAGCTTGCAAAATGCAAGAGTCTCCTCTGCTAGTTCAGTCCAGACTTCTTCTTTTCCTACACATCTCAACTTCAATATTATGTGAAACTTAATACCATGTAAAACTTATTTAGTGCTTGAAGAAAGCCATTAATGTTTGTAGAAATTGATAGCGTGTAAAACTCAATTTCTAATGCCATGAGCTCTAATATCATATGAAACTCAAGCAATATCAAGTAACTGATATTGACCTCAATTCTAATACCATGAGCTCTAATATCATATGAAACTCAAGCAATATCAAGTAACTGATATTGATCTCAAAGAGATTGATACCATGGGCTGTAATACTATGTGAAACTCAAGTAATATAAAGTAACTGATATTGACCTCAAAGAGATTGTAGAAATTGCCATCAATGGAGGAAGAAAATACTTCTTCTATTTCAGAATTCTTCAACAGAACATGAGTATTTATACTCTCTGTAACTAACTTGAATAATGAATATGAAATTAAATTATATCCACATTCATTCTTGTGATAATGTATGTACATGCTAAAAACATGATCCTGGCCAACTGTATAGAATCTCTAGATTAGCAACCTGAAGGCTTTCCTTTGTAACTACCTCACTGTTTTTCCATGTCAGCTTTGCTGAATCTCTTGGCTTTGGTTTGATGATGATCAGCTTGATCAGCTGATTTAATCAAACGGTTATATTCGGAATGACCATTGAAGCATTTGTTGCTATGCTGCTTGTTGAATTAAGATGTGGAATTCTTAGCTGCTTGTTGATGAGCTTGGTATGTGTGTATATCTTTAACATAAAGAAGATTCCTATTCGTGTATAGATGCTTCTATTTTGTTACTTTCATGTGTTGGATAGTGTAATTTGTATGTAAATCATGTTTACATTGTTTTTGTTATGCGAATATAGTTGAATAAAACAATATGTGTATCATTTAGAAAATGTTAGATAAAACAATGTGTAGCATTTAGAAAATGTTAGGAAAGTGCGGGACTTTTAATAATATGGGCTGACATAGCATTTTTTTTTTTATGCTATATTAACCTTTTTGTTGCATTCATAGTATACTATGAGATCATATTTGTTCTTGACTCGAATATAGAGTCTCTAAATTTTTGAGTAACATCACAACTCAAACATGATTACAACTTTATCCGTTTTGTTTACTATCTTTAAATTTGAGTATTTAAACTATAAGGTCTATTAGTTTCAAATAATTGTTTTTTCCTTTCTGACTGAATTCCAATGTCAGGTAATGAAATCAACAAGGAAAAACATGTATTCAACATCTTTTTTCTTTTACATCAATCAATTGGAGAAAAGTATAAGATAAGAGACTTAAGGCATCCCAACTAGGTTGGCACCCCAAAGCCTCTAATCCCACGATAGCAAAACAAAAACCCCAAAATCTAGAGAAATGGTAAAAAGTCAAGGAAGATAGATAATTGGCTATAAATAAGATTACAAAACTCTGGACAAATAAACCATTAAATGTAATGAGAAAGAGACCGGCCGTGAGAAGACAAACATTCTGCCACTATGAGAAACATGTATTTGCATAAGCGAAAGTAGTGCAAAAACCACCACCTCAAGAAGAGGAAAACTTCAAGGAACATGAAATAAGAGCGACCATCTTTTTAAAGCACACCTAGAATATACCATGGAATATCAAAACCATAATCATCTTGCTTGATTGTTACTAGACTCTCTTTGTACCTACGAAACGCATCACTATACATAAATATACCGGAATTATAAATTTTTTGGGTCATGAGATTATATGATATTAGATATCGGAGTCCATCAATAGGGTCAGACTTTAGTAAAATATCATCATTCTTCCAAAATCCAAGTATGTCAGTAACTCCTTGAAGAGGTCCAATTGTTAATTGTTTGGTCCAAAACCCCTCATTCATCACCCATATATCAAAACAAATATCGGCATCCCAAAGCATCAAAGAGAGAGAGTTATTATATAGTCCAAGAAAAAACTTATCTAAACTCTGATTACTAAATGGCCCTTGTATCTCCTCGAATACTTCGTCGGACAAGTTAAATGAGACGACACACATTTTTTGCATGTTACGATCTCGAGTTGCTAACCAATAGCAAACACCGCTCAAGTATGTACTATCTTTCCATTTAAGCAAACAATAATCCTGCAGTTTAGCAATTTCAATATGTTTCCAGAAATCAAATCTTAGGTTGTACAACCAAACATCTAAGTATCCATGTTGAAATCTTTCATAATCTGCTACACTACGTATCACAACCAACTTATAGTCCTTGCAAATAATATCCAATCCAAATCCAATATTAAAGTAATAACTTTCATCATTGAATGACCTCTTTGAACATTTTTGAAGTTGTCGAAATTCTCTTATCGCAGGGTTCCATAACATTATGAAATTTCTGTTGTCAAGTAAACAGAATACGCCTTCAAAAGGACCTTGAACTTGTATATTGTTTTCAAAAAAAGGAGCTTCTTTTTGTGATAAATCTGCTACTGTTTTGCCAGTAAGCAAATGTACACATCTCCATCCTTCGTCTCCCCAATCCCACCAAGCAAGTTGAGTATTATCATCGTTATAGTCTGTGAAATGCTTAGAAATGAAATAAGGGCTTTTAACTAAAGAATTCCAACATTTACAAACACATTTGAATCGCATAAGAGATTTAGCAGGTAATCGCGATAGAATTTCAATAATCACATCTTTATGAAAATCACCATGGTTTTTCTCCATCCTCTTATTGAGATTGTAATTCCAATTAATACTAGTTTCCTGCCATAACAGTTGAGCAGATAGTGTTAAATTGACCTCAATTCGATTTGCTTCTATAAGAATAACAAATTAGTAGATCTGTTAGATATACCTTTAATGCACACAACAATTAAAAAGCCATAACAGATAAACTAAATATAAGATATATAGAAACATACCTCTGGGATCTATAATAACTTAATAATTACTTTCAGTGCCTATGCAAAACAGTAGATCTGTATGAACATTTGCTCAGACTCAGATTAGATCTTCCTCCGTCTACTTCTTGAGGGACCTGGCCTTTATTTCACGAGGTTAGATTTTGCGGAGCCAACCTGTGAATGAGCTTGAGGGCATTAGAGAATTGCAGTACTCTCAAAAAGCTTTTACAAATATGGTTTCTTTGAATGCCTTACAACAAATGAGCATATATATTTATAGTGAAGCACCTCCTCAATAGAGGGCTACGATTTATTTAATCTAACGGTGGAGGTTTTGTCTCTTACCTACCCCACCTACTACATTTAGAATATTCCTATAAAATATCTAAATACTTAAAAAGTAAAACTTCTAGAAATTAGACCGAATGGACCGGGCCATGCCAATCATTTGGGCACAAAGTTGGGCATGTTCTACCACCATTGTCAATCCTCTTGGCAACAAAATTAGGCGGAACATGGTGTTTAGCTTTAAATCAAGATTTATTACATATTAGGTTCATCCATGATAAAGCTCATTACTTTTGGCCTACAAATAAAACATCATATCATTATATCAATATAATTGCAACCAAACCCATTAAGCACACCAAGTTTATTATTCAGTTATCATCACATTATACACTCGTTTTAGGGGAAAAAGAAGAAGTCTTAATCAATAACAATTAACAGCCCATAATTTAGAAAATTCTAATATCCTTCTCCAGCTGAATACTGCAGTTCGAATTCTCCAGTTGAATGCAGCTTGACTCAATTGAAACATGATCCTTTCCAGCTGAGAATACACAGCTATTACCATGAAGATATTGTAATCTTTTTTAATTAAGATTGAATATGTTAAAAATCTTCTAGAATTCCACAAATCGAATTGTAACCAAATGAAGATATTGTGAAATCAGTTAATTGTATTGTAATGTTGATTCGTTATAAGATGTCTTGACAAGTGTCAATATGTGTATATATTGGCATTACAAGGAAATTGTTATTTTGCGATGCCGTTTAGACGTCACCAAATTATAATTATGCGTCGATAAAAGAGTTAAATGACACCAATATAAATATCTCCACCTCGTTGTTTTTCCATGTCATATATTAGTATAGATGATGCCTTACGATTTATGTATCAAAATAACTACTTTTGTTACACCAATATCATGTCACTGTAAATATCAAAAGAGCTGAATTTATTACCTGTAGCAACACTTTTTTAGCAATACTCAAAATACGTCCTAAAAAGTAAAATTATTTTATAAATATTTTTTATTTTCTATCAAAATTTATAATATATATTTAAATTAATTTTTAATGACATTGTTATTATACATTTAGCAACATAATAAAGGGTAATGAAATGTAATAATACTAATATTTCTAAATAATTATTTAATAGCAATTTAATTTAATTCTAAAAATATATATAATTCATATTTAGCTACACGCTACTTTTTTTATCACTAATTGTGTTTTGTTTGATGGTTTATTTAATTATTTTTTATTTAGCATCATTGCATATTATATAGTTATACATATCTTTAAATTATAATGATATTTATTAAATATCAATTATAATTTTATATAAATTTCATATAGAATAACCATGAAACAAATAATATATATATATATATATATATATATATATATACACACACTATTAAAAAATATACCATTCATGGCCAATTGCTATTGTCGGTGGGGGAGGACTGGGCTTGTGCTTTTTTGGAGACGTTCCAGGAAGCTCTTCATCCTACCAAGTTTGGTGTTGTGAAGGGTGTGTAGTCTCTGAATCCTGCCACGCGATACCTTATGTTGTCATGTGGAGGCCTCCTCCAGCCGGATCCTTCAAATTAAATACTGATGCCAGTGTGAGATCGGAATCAGGTTTGGTTGGCTTTGGTGTGATGATTAGGAATGAGTTTGATCTGATTATGGCTGCTGGTTCCATGCGTGTGCATGGTTTTTTCTGTCCTCAAGTGGCTGAAGCGTTGGCAATATTTCATGGCCTTCGTTTCACTTTCGAAGTGGGGTTGTTCCCTCTCCATGTTGAATCTAATTGCCTTGAAGTGATCAAGCTTCTTCAGGATGGTTTGGTTCCGTGTTCAGATTTGGGTTCAGTTATTTTTGATATATTTTCTCTTGTTTGTCCTTCGAGTGCTTTAAGTTTTTCTTTGGTGCCTAGATTAGCTAATAGGGTGCCGATGCTTTGGCCAAGATGGCCTTATCAGCTGTTTCTGATTTGCTTTGGATCGAGTCTTATATTCCGTTTGTGGAGAAACTTGTCCTGAATGATTTTCCAAGTTAACTTTGGTGGTTTATTTAGATTCTTTTCCCTCAAAAAGAAAAAACTAAACGTAACACATTTTATTTTGTAACTAACTCAAAACTACATCTAAATTAAATTTACCATTAAAATACGTCAAATAAAATTGATATTAATAAAACTATTTATTGCACATATCTACTTATAGAAAAGAGGTTGGTGCACTTCCCTCCCCTCTCAGCGATGAGAGGTTCAATTCCCACCTTGTACATTTACCAGCATATGTGGTTAATTTTCTCCTTTTATTGATTATTAATATTGTAATTATACCCTCTTCAAAAAAAAAAAAAAAAACTATCTACTTATTTGTATAACTTAGAGGCGTTGTAATAGAATCCAATTGGTTCCCTTCTTTTATTTTAATAATGTTATCTTTATTTTATCTATTTTTAAAAGAAATAGATAAAATGTATTATTTTTATATTTCAGTTTTCTATTATTTCACACAATTTTTGTTATCAGTTCAGTTAACATCATAATTTTTGTTATCAGTTCAGTTAACATCATATATATTAGAAATTACAATTAAATTAAATTTTTTTTATAATATAAAGTTAATTTAATAGAATGAGTTAGGAGCGGTAATATGGATTATTTTGTCGTGTTTGTATTAACCTAAATACGTGGCAATAATTTTTTGTTCAATACAAATATAATCCGTTAAATTATTGTATTAATAAATCAAAACTCAAAAAGACCCGCTATAAATTTTATAAAGAGACGAGAGAAAAATGAAAGAATACAAAACTGGTGATGATAATGTTAAATTTTTATTAATTTATCTGCAAAAACTATTACGAGAACCCATAAAACAAGCAACTCATAATGTGGGTCTAAATTGGACAATTAAAATAATTAGGAAAAACCTTAAGATATATTTATTGAGAACCCAATAGTAATTTAGCATAAATAATTCATATAAATATCGGTCTGTTTTGGGAGCGTATTCAATAAAATGTGCTCCAAAAGTTATTTGATAAACTTTTTAAAAGTAATTTATTGGAGAATCTGATAAAAAGTTACATGGTTAAAAAGTAAAGTTGATTTAATCCAACTTCAGCTTCTGTTTTAATTGGGAAGCAGATCATATACTTTTAGTGAAATTTTTTAGACAAAATTATTCACCATCTTATATTAAAATAATATATAAAAAAGCCTAAACATTAAAAAATTATTAATATCTTTTTATCTTCAATATTTTAAGACGAAACAAATAAAAATAAATAATTAAATCAGACCAATTTCTTTTATTTTCAGTATTTGAAAAAATAATTAAAAATTTTACTTATATTTATTTCACTTTTTTTAATATTTATTTTACTTTCTAAAAATTAATTTTTAATAATTAATATTTGAAGATGATTAATAAATTTGATTAAGTCTATTTTTTATATTACAATTAAAGTAAAAATATTTAAATATACTTAAAGGTCGTTTATTCTTTTTACATTCAAACACATCTAACATGACTCGAGCTGAGGTAAAACTACCCAAACACATCTAAAATTATTTTTAAAATTTTCATATATAATTAAAACTATTTGATATAAAAAAAAATCTTATTTCTTTAGTTTTATTGCATTATAATATTATATATAAATCTCACTAGAACTATTTTTAAAAAAAATCTCATTACCTAAAGCCTTTAATGGAGCACATACAGTTTTAATGGAGTGAAAATATATATTGCTGCTCTTAATTTAATTACAAAATTAAAATTAATATGCATTTTTTTTTTTGAGAAATTGAGTAATGAAATTATATTGTAATTCGCATCGATTAGTTAACTTCGTTTACGATTAACTCAATTAAGAGTTCCTACCTTTCGGGTTTCAAAAGCCTTCGGATTTTCATTTTGATCAAGATCAAATAAAACAAAACTATTTACACAATAATAATAATAATAATAATAATATAACTAATTACATTCAATCTCCCTGAGGTTTGACTAATTACACTCGGAATCAAAGTTTGCATTAAGTGACACTAACCTTCCTTCACGTTAACTTTGACCGTTAGAATAAACATTGACTTTTGCCAAATTTATTAAATGACCAAAATACCCCTATTAATTAACCAAGAACTAATTACACTCAACCTCCCTGAGGTTTGGCCAATTACACTCGAAATCAAAGTTTGCATTAATTGATATTGACCTCCCCTCACATTAATTTTGACCATTAGAATAAATATTAACTTTTGTCAAATTTATTAAATGACCAAAATACCTCTGTTAATTAATATTATCAATTTTTTTGCTCTGTATTAAAATAAAAAAATTGATGGTGAAGATCCAATCTAGATCTTCACTAAGAAAAAAAATAAATTGAAACTTAAATGTCTAGGTTCGTTAGAACCCAGACTTCGAACCCAGAAGAGTTCGACTTCGAACCCTCAAAGTTAACGTGAGGGGATGTTCATGTTTGCGCACTGCACCAAACACAGAATAGGTATTAAAATAGTCCAATCTCAAGCTAATCCCGCATACCAAACAGGGCCAAAAGGCCTTCTAAAAAGTAAAATTATTTTATAAATATTTTTTATTTTCTACCAAAATTTATAATATATATTTAAATTAATTTTAAATGACATTGTCATTATACATTTAGCAACATAATAAAGGGGTAATGAAATGTAATAATAATAATAATATTGCTAAATAATTATTTAATAACAATTTAGTTTAATTCTGAAAATATATAATAAATATTTAGCTACATGCAACTTTTTTGTCACTAAGGGCATGTTTGTTACATAGGACTGGATTATATTTTTAGAATTTAGTTTAATTTAAAAAATATATAATAAATATTTAGCTACATGAAAGAGTTACGGTCTCACCAACGAGCACATAGATCAGCTAGTATGGGGCTGTTCTAGATTAACCAATGTCTTCGGTTCGATATTTGGGAATGCAGCTGTGTTAAATACTCGTTGGGAGAGCTTCCTCACGCTTGTGGTCCTACCCGACTCGAATTCGAATTAGTTGGGACCCAATGGGGTCTATGGACACCAGATAGTTCCTTTTAATTTGATTAATGAAAATTGGGTCGGGATATGCCTGATTCTGTACAGGCCCAGCATGGCATGACCCACCTCATATATTTGCTTGGATGAGTTGTGTGGCCCATCGGGCCAATGCGGCACGCAAGAGACACGTCTCGAATATTGTCTGAATGGGCCATATACCCAATTTCTTACGTAATAAATTTACAATTATTTTTAATTTCAAATTATGTAGTTGTCATTGATATACAAATATGAATGTGACGATTTTTTATCCCATACTAGTTTTGGACCCTATAGCACGTGATGTCTTCAATATTTTCTTCTATTGTTTTTGTTTGTCTCATTTTCACTACTACAAAGTTGAGAATCCACATCTCATTACATAAATATTACTTTAAAAGTATATTTTCTTTACATAAGTTATTGGTAATTGTTGTTCTTTTTTTTTTTTTTCTTTTAAAGAAAGCTTCATAACACTCACATGAAAGGGCCAACAACAAAACCAGAGCCATCCAAAATCAACTTAAACAGCCAAATCTAGGAACGAAGACAATCACCGAACAAAGCTATTACAACCTAAAGCCCTCTCAATCTTGGCAATACCATGTGCCACATAATTATAAGAACGAGAAATAAACAAAGACAATAAAGATTTAATATCGAAAACTACATTATCCAAATATGAATGTGACGATTTTTTATCCCATACTAGTTTTGGACCCTATAGCACGTGATGTCTTCAATATTTTCTTCTATTGTTTTTGTTTGTCTCATTTTCACTACTACAAAGTTGAGAATCCACATCTCATTACATAAATATTACTTTAAAAGTATATTTTCTTTACATAAGTTATTGGTAATTGTTGTTTTTTTTTTTTTTTTAAAAGAAAGCTTCATAACACTCACATGAAAGGGCCAATAACAAAACCAGAGCCATCCAAAATCAACTTAAACAGCCAAATCTAGGAACGAAGACAATCACCGAACAAAGCTATTACAACCTAAAGCCCTCTCAATCTTGGCAATACCATGTGCCACATAATTATAAGAACGAGAAATAAACAAAGACAATAAAGATTTAATATCGAAAACTACATTATCCACATCACTCTGGCAAAGGTTGATGACGTTTAAAGATTGGATTCCACTTCAAGAGGAAGAAAGCCCCGTCAATAGCCATTCAATTATTCAAATGCCTTCTAACAGAGTTTTTACCTCAGCCACTTCAACATATGCATATTTTTAGGATTTGAAAAGTAAATTACTTTTTGCACCCAACTTAAATATTGTATTTATTTTATTGGCCCCAAACAAAATATTTTGACGCCACCCTATAAATCAAGGCCTCCACAGTTTGGCATGTTGAATTTCATATAATACTATTCATGATTTTGTGTATATTTGCTACATGTTTAACTTTATATGTTATTTATTTTTTGGGCTGGAACAAATGGAGTTCCATAAGGACCGTGATTAAAATTGATCACTCAAGGATCGATTCTTTATGTATAAAATTAAGAAGTTGATTTATAAGGACAATTTTTTTTTTCCTAAATTCTTTGTTAACCCTAGTTGGTCTTGGTCCAATAAATTTAAAGAAAATTTCATACTTTAGCCCTTAAATTAGTGTAAAATTTAAATTTAACAATTCCCATTAACTTTTCTTTTCTATCAACTTTGATAACTGATTTGACCAAAATACCTTTAACGTATGTTTTAACTTGCATCTCTCCCTCCACTAAATTTTTGTCTCTTCTCTCTTTTCTCTTTCTCTCTTTATGCGTTATTAAGAAATATAATATTGATAAACTTTGTTCTTCTTATTGAGACGATTTTAACTACATATTATAAACATATATCGGATATCATCTGGTAATTTAAAAGTCTTTCAAAAGTATGCTACATAACGCTGAAAACAAACTAAATATTACACATTTAAATTAAAAAAGGATTACAAGTTAAAATTAAAGAATGAATACACTCTAAAATTAAAGAAAGATTACACTTTGAGAAATGAGAAAAACTAAAGCTTACACACAAAAATTAAAGAATTATTACAAGCTAAATTTAAAGAAGGATTACATGCTAAGATAAAAGAACACGCTGAAAGTTAGCACATCCAAGGACGTACCAGCCAGGATATTTTGTTAGGGTGGGATAAAACAAAACTAATTTTTTTTTTTAGTGAACATCAACTATACGAAGAAATTTCATTCATTGAAAACCAAAAATAAAACAAAATACCTCTCAATATCTTGGGTATGTCCCTGGATAGGAAATAAAATGGTAAAGTTTCTAGGAGAAGAAGACTTCAGACTTGGTCCCTTGGACTTTGAGAAGAATGGAGAAAAAGCACGCTTGGAGTGGAAAAGATCTAGAATGGAGAAAAAAAATGGTAAAGTTACTTTTAATATAAAAGGGTAAAATTGTAATATTAATACATTAGAAGGATAAAGTTGTAATTATAAAAAAAAAATTCAAAAAGCTGGCTCGGGTTGGAGCCCGGGTCAGCCCTCTCGTTGGGTCGTCACTGAGTCCATCTAAAGCTGACAGAAACATGAAATACATCTATGTTAGGAATTACGTTGAATTTCAACGCAACGAAATTGTTTTGTGGTTTAATAAAACTCACACATAAGAACAAATAACAAATAATTAAACAAAACAGAAAATAAGATATAAGAAAATTTTACGTAGTTCGAAAAATATTCTTATATTCACGGAGCGCACCAACATTCAATCCCCTATAATCGGAGATTATAGACTCTCTTTTTCGCTCTCACTTTTCTTTTCTTTTTATTGCTATTACATTAATGTACATAATATAATATATATATATATATATATATATATAAATATATGTATGTATATATAATGATAACTAGGTTTAGGATTGGACTAAGGAGAACCAGTTTGAACAGGAAATAAATTCTTCCAAAAAATGATAGTTTTGCTGGAATCAAAATTCACGAGCGACCTGTCGCGTAATCACCTAGTCGCCCCACTCTTTGGAAAACTGCTCTCTTCTTCATGCGCGACCTCGGGCAGCTTGGACCTGGTAGCCGCTACCACATGTCACGACCACATAGGATCGCGCGACTTATGAGTGCTTAAAAGTGATATTTATTATCTATAATTCTTATATATTTTGAGCATGTTTGTCTGATAATATAATTGATTTATCTATAATTTATCTTTACTCTTATGTTGATCAATCACATAATAAAGAAGTGAGATAGAGTTGGACCTAATTCTAGAGCATTAATATGATGAAGTAAGATTGGGATGAAAGCTTAATTGGATATGGCGACTTGCAAGACCCAAATGAATCTTTTATCAACCATTGGCCCAATTGAAGTTATTTCACACATTGATCCAAAACCTTGGCAGTCCAAATTTAAGAAATGCAAATGTTTTATAAGTGAGCCAATGGTGTGATGCTATGTGGCACGGAGAAGAAGACTTCTTGAAACAAAATTGAGAGGTTTTCGGCCAGCAAACAAATGAGAGGCCGAACAAAACAAGATTCATTTTTATTTTGTTGGAGAAAGAACAGAGGAGCAGCAGCCGAACAAGGGAGGAGGAAGCTGCTGCCTCTTGCTGATATTCGATTTTCACTACCAAACTCTATTTTTATCTGAATTGTATTTCTTTTTATGGAGAACTAATCTCCTAACTAAGATAAGGGGAGAAATCTAAGATTATTTATGTGTATTGTTGATTCAATTTAGATAATTAAATATAAATTTAATTTTTGGTTTGTTCAATTTAATATTTAATTTAGTTTCTTGTAGTGATTGATGAGTGTCATATAATCTTATTTATAGGTTCAGTCATGTTTTTCTTATTATTTAGTAAAAGCAACCACGCTTTCATAATTTTGATAAGTCAATAGATTATTTAGAATTTCGAATAGAATTATTTCTTGATAGATTTTTGATATAGGTACAAGCTATATTTGAGATTTTTCCTATAAGAAATTAGTTGTGTGTGAACACCATTAACCGAATTTATCTTTTATATGTCCATTCTTATGTAAGTTTTAAGAAAGTAATTGAATCAATAATATTGCATAAATAATTGAAGGTGGAACCCGAACCCTTAGTGTTTCTCATCTATAAGTTTTACTCTCAATTAGGCTCAATCAAATTGTTTTATTAATTGTAATTTTGCCATCTTTCTTACTACTCTTGGTCGAACGACACTCGTTACTCCGAGTTATACTGCTACGCGACTCCTGCACTTGGGATTAGCAAGCAGCGACTCACTGTTCTTCACTTCTTGAATATGATTCATCTTCACAATCCCCACAATCTATTCAAGCAAATTAATCGAGGTAACTTGCGGATCTAATATGTTAAGCATATAATATGTCAAATTAAAGAATAGTTTAGGCACTGTTGATTTGGGCCAACTTTTGTTTCGAATGGAATCAAGCTGAGGAGAAAATCTTTCATGCACTCGATGTAGTGCACCATAACCATTGGTGTATTGCCATATGACATAGATAACCAATTAAATTTATTCTTTAGAGATATCCCTCTCAAAACCTTAATTATAATAGTTAAAATATTTTAATATATTAATCAATAGTGTGACAATCAGAATCATATGATATATGATAAGTGAGATATATTATCACTAATATGTATCAATTTACTAATTATCATATCATTAGAAGAAAAAGGAAAAACAAACTGGTGAATATTTCTTGCAAATTATATTATATTATAATGTTGATCATATATAGGATAAATTTGATGCAAAACTAAATTTGAAGGACAAATGCATTACTTTGAGTTTGAATTATTAATATGTTATCTTAAAATGGAAAAAAAAAACAAAAAAACAAAATTTCTTCATGTTTTAGACTTCAAACTAATATTTTTGAAGCATTTCTCTAACTAAGTTAATTGAGTAAGTATTTAGATGAAGCAAAGCATGTGACATTTGAGAGATGCAGTTTCTATATGATCCACAATACACAGCTGAGTTGACAAAGAAAGATGGGAGGATTTACGATGAGGTAGCTGAAGAACAAGGCCAATTATATTGGTTCTTGTCTCACAGACAGACATACCACCCGCCCCCAAGCAGCACCAGGCATATTGGAGACTGCTGCAGTTTGAATTTGGGAGGTGAGAGTAATCGATCTGGTTGGTGGTCACATTCAAGTCAAGTTGGACAGAGAGAAAGGTCTACTGACGAAACTTGGTCTTAGCAAACTCATTGTGCAAGCAACCTCACCTGGGAGACTCTACTTTTGCACTCCCCGGAATCAGATTTGGCCCAACCAAAGTATAGTAATCCTCATCAGCTCATCTAATTTATTTTATTTTTCTTTTTCGTATTTTTCTTTTTTAAGGCAAACCACATTGCATTGTATCAAAGAAAGATTACAAAGGACAACGAACATCTTCAGCCAGGATCGATGCTTGAAATACTAGATGGGTACGTAATCTTCCACCCAGACTAAAGGCTGATCAAAATCAAAGGAAATCTCAGATAGAGAATTCGCTACTCTATTACCACTTCTAGAAATATGAGAAAATTTAACAAAAGCATTAAAAGATTGCACTACCGAAGACCACCATGACCACCAATTTCAGAGAGAAGGAAATAGTCAAATAACTACAATTTAAACGATTAATAATCGAGGCCGTATCAGATTCTAGAGAAAAAGAAAAACTGCCACCTTCAACAGCCATAGATAAACCGAAAAGGATGGCTTTAGCTTCGGCAATATCAAGTTTCAGGACACTATCAAAATAATGCACCCCAGTTAGCAAAACAACACCTTTATAATCCCTTAAAACAGCTCCTAAACCAGTTTTACGACTCGAAAGGTCTAAAGCCGCATCGATGTTCAACTTTAAACAATGGCAGATAGGAGGAATCCAACGCAAAAACATCTCAACACGGACAAGAGGCTCACGATTAGAAACAGCTTGGAAGTCAGCCAAAAAAGAAGAACACCAGGAGACTACCTCTTCAGCCAGTAAACACGGCTGCTGATGAAGAATGCAATTACAACGATGCCACACTTTCCAGAGGATAACGCCCAGCAATTGAAAATCAGCACATGAAAACTTAGATTTGCAGTCTAACAAAAAATCAAACATAGAGTTTTGGTTCACATTAGATAAGCTTCTCAAAAACCTGCAATCCTCTCTAACCCTTTTCAAAGAGTTGCACGACCGTAAAGCATGAGACATAACCTCAACTTTCTGGTAGCAAACACAGAAGAGAGGATCCATAGGCATTTTTCGTGAAACAAGATTGACAGAGGTGAGGAGCCCATTATGACAAACTCTGCACAAAAAAACCTTGACTTGGGCAGGGACCTGAAGCTAATTTATATACATAACTGCCATTTATTTTAAACAGAATTTATATATTTTATTTTGTTTATAAATCACTAAAAATGTTAAGTGATATGGTCAACCTCATTATATTTTACCAACATTATGCATTAAAACCAAAATCCCAAAATTTCCAACGTAGAAGATTTGATGTAATTTTTTTTTGGTAAGGGTGATATTTCGAAGAATATAATAATACATCAGCATACAATAAGGTGTCGATATTATTGTCTATAAAAATAATTTATATATTTATATTTTATTTAAAATTTTAATTATAAAAATATTTCAATACAAAATGATCAGTAAATGCAAGCTAATTTAATTAAAAACGATTGACTATATAAAACCCTTTATTATTAAAAAAAAAAAAGAGCTTACAATCAATCCTAATTATATTCTAAGTATTAAATTTTTTCATGAAATTATGATTATATAATAAAATAATAAAAAAGAAATGCCTATGGATTAAAATTCAAAACTGTAATTTTATTGTTTATACTTCTAAACCAATATTTTGCATTAAAATTAAATAAAAAATTATATTTGTTACTATTATTTTTGATTAATTTTTTTTTCTAATTTATCTTATTATTATTATTGAGAAGAACAATGGCTTAGTTAGAGCATCTTCAATGTAAATATGTATTTTTGAGTATCTAAATAGTATCAAATTAATATTTTTAAATAATGTAGATTTACTTTGTCAAAAAAATTTAAATAATAATTTTAAACCAATCAGCACAAATTATTTATTATATTCTCTCCATTCAATATAATAATTAAATATATTAATAAAATATTAAAATTTTATTAATAAAAAAAGTCAAAAATTCTAATCTACATATTAAATAGGATATTTATAATTAAAAATTATTAAATTAAATAATTATATTAAAAAATATTATTTTAACTTTTTTAATATAAATATCACACTCAATTTTCTCTAAATACATCATCATAATAATAATAATCATAATCATAATAATAATAATAATAATAATAATAAAAAAAATCTGCTCTTATGATATAATAGAGATCACCACTCAAGTCACATTCTCTTCCCTCTCTTCTTCAACTTCATTTCTCTCTCTGTCAGTCCAAACTTTGAAACTCCAAATCTCTCTCTCTCTCTCTCTCTCTCTCTCTTAAACAATTTCAATTTTTTTCAACTTCAAATTTGTTCTTGTTCTTATTCTTCTTCTTCTTCAATGTCGCTCTTCGCAGCCCTGCATCCATGGTAGGGCTGCATCCTGCTAAACACAAACCCTAGGGTCTCTCATTAAAAGGAAAAGAGAAGAAGAAGATGGTCTTCAAGAACAAGCTTTTCTTCTCCTCCTCCTCCTTGAAATCCGACACCTCCAGCCCCGACGGATCCTCCAACAGCCCCCGATCCTTTGGATCATCCAACTCCCCGATCCGATCCTACAAGAAGAAACCCAAATCCTCCTCCAAAGACGACGCCGTCCACACCACCCCAACCTCCACCGCCTCCAGCTTCACTTGCAGACAAACCCAGGTCAAAGATGGACTCAAAAAGAAAGAAATCAAAGGCAAAGAACCCCTCCAAACTCAAACCCAAAAACCAACTACAACTACAACAACCCCAACTAAACCCTGTTCGGTTTCGGCTTCCAATCAAGCAAGGGAGGAGGAGTCGATGCTACTAAAAAGGAAGTGCCCAGTTTGGTTTCTGCGATACTGGCGTCGTCTCTGGGACTGAATCGGATAAAGACTCGCTCTGGGCCGTTCAGGAGAGCTTTTTCAGTTTAAACAGAGGAGACAGTAATAAGGATTCTTCTGCGGCCTCGAGTAACTTGTCGAGGCCTGGTGGTGGTGGCAACGATGGGAATTTGAGTTCCGGGAAGCCAGGCAGTAGCGGGAAGAAGAAGGAAGTTGCGAATAAAATTGGGTTTCTGGATGGTGTTGTCGGTGATAATGGGAGTAACTTTGATACCATGTCGATTGGCAGTGGTGGGTAGTCCAGAGAACAGAGTCCGAATGTGCAGGGGAGGTCCCGGTTGCAGACTGGTGAACCGTCTTCTTCCGAAGCAGGTATACGATGTGTTTATTTCATTTTCCATGTTTGTAAGCATTGTTCTATTGGGTTGTTTTTTTAGCCGTGGATTTTTTTTTTCCCATGATAATGTAGTGGCTTTGATGTTTTATTAGAGACCTTACTTGTTTTTGTATTAAATTTTTCGATTTTATAACTTGCCATCTCGGCATTGTCTCCCTTAGTTCATGGTGATGTTCATTTACTCTGCCCGTCGCCCTTTAGATGACAGTCCTTTTCTAAATCTATAAGATTATGTGTTCGTGAACTCTGTTCTGACAGCTTCTATGTAAAGTAATGCTTACTGTGTGTTGGTTTAACTATTGAGTGTATAGTCCGTTTCAATGTGTGTCGGTGTTGTCCTTGGAGAAGTTGGTTGATCGCCTTTTTTATTCGTTAGGGTTTCTTTCCATTGCCCCGTAGCTTTGTTATTAGAGATGCTCCCTTAGTGTTTCAAACATAGTTCTCAATGATGATACTTAGGTAATATAGTTGAATTACTGATAGTCTCCTTCTAAACATGCTCAAAAATCCGGAACGGAGAGAGTGAGCTTAACATAGAATTATCTGGAAGAGCTAAAAAAAGGGTGTGCTGGTACTGATGCTACCACTGGTGCTTTGCCTCCTCCACTACAGGAGGTACCCAGATAAGCAACTGAGGCCGCCACTTGTGCTATAATAATGAAAGCACGAATGCTAAAGTAGCTTATTAATGTTGCTATAGGTTACGGATCTAATGCGATATGCCGCTACCCTTATCTTGTAAGGGCTTTGAAGCCAGCTTCGAAAACTGGTTCCAATCCTCCATTTTCGCTAGCCCACACTTCACAATTAATTTACAATTAATTTTATATCCCAATTAGGAAGACGATAACAAAAAAAGGAATGGAAACCTGAGTGATCTTGTCATCTCTCCTTGAGGGTTCATGTTGTATGCCGTGGTAAAACTCTCATGCTGCCAAGAGAAAATATGCTGATATTGATCTTGGAAGTATCCACTCTGTGAGGAATCACTAGAAATGAGGACCATTTCCTATCTTGTCTACCGAGACTCTATTTTGGCAGAACTTGTGCTAAATGATGGTCCTTTTTGCCATTAACCTGTGCTCTATTCATCACTCACATGCTTGGGAGGAATTTATTTTTTTAATCTCTTGCATTAATTATATTGGCCGTGGATCAGACAAACTGGATTGAATCTTGTGCAGTTTTGAGTAGGAATAATTTGAAAAAATTAAGTGCAGAGACAAACTTGGTCGAGTAAGTCTTGTAGATTTTCTTATGCTAACAAAGGTGATGAAAGATGATTAGGACATACGGACCAGAAACAAATGGAAGACGAATGGTAGAATGTACATAATGAATATAAAGCAATTTATACTATTAGCGTTGGATGTTTGAGAACAGTCCAGTTTGTTTGTAAGTCCATTATTTTTTTTCTTTTTTTGGCTCTCTTTTCTTTCCATTTTTACCTTCACGGGCAAAGTGTATTGTTATGGGAATGGAGATGATATTGGTGTATGATTTGTCTTCATTCTTTTTCACATTATACAACTGAGTTCCAATCCATAAATTAACAATTGCAGTCGCTTGTATTCCATAGTTTAGTAGCATTACAATATCATCATCCTGATGATATAACATTCGACTTGTTAAGTTTATAGTTAATAACGGAACAGCCCTATAACCAGCTAATTTGAGGAGTATACTATTCTGTAGTGCCATCATCTTTGTACGCCTACCCAACACCAAGAAAACAGGATAAAAATCCTATAATGAAATTATATGTAACCAGGCCATTTGGAGAGGACTATATCTTTGTTGTAGTCCGATCTCTTTGCTTTCTTACCAAAAGGGACAATATGTGATCAAAATTTTGTGTTCAAGAAACTAAACGTCTGAGGATTTTTCAACCTATTTTTCTTTCACGTCATTTCTTGCATTCGCATCGTGGCAGTTGCAAAATTTAACCTCAGTGGATTTTCTGAGTAATTCATGCATGCTTTTTTGAGATGGTTGCCTGTTTAAGGAAGCATGTAGTATGGAGCTTTGATAGATCTGAAAATGGCTTCAATTAATTCTCTAAGTGAATGACTAATGTGTTAGATTTCTTTCCCGATAGTTGCTTTTGATACCTTGAACTATCTAAGCAGGGCGATGTGAGTCTCCACTGGGCCGTACTGGGGGTTTAAGAAGTTCAGATGTTTGTACACCAGAGGTGAGTTCATTGATGCTTTCCCTGCATTTTTATAATTTTTCTTAATTCATTTTTTCTAGTCTAACTGTTGTTGAAGATTTAATATTTGATTTCTAGACTTCTTATGATTGTGAAAACCCAAAGGAGTCTGAATCTCCCCGTTTTCAAGCTATACTCTGTCTCACAAGTGCGCCTAGAAAGAGGTATCCTGCTGATATCAAAAGTTTCTCCCATGATTTGAACTTTAAAGGTTTAGTAGCATTACAATATATATATATATATATGGATTAAGTACACAACATTTTCAATTAGAATCTTCAACTCTTTGTCAACATTACCATAATTGCAATGTGCATATAATTTAACTTAAGACACTATTTTTAGGTTATAAGAATAATATCTTTAAATACATATCAAATATGTCTCTAATTGTAAGCTTGAGAACAACATACCAATTATATTAAAAAAATATTGTACATGTTAAAATATTGTACATACACATTTTTTATTTATTTATTTAAAAGAGATAGCTTTCCTACTTTTTGATGAAACATCACTTTTTACTTGCGTTTTCTTTTTTGTTCACATGGTTTCCTAAATAGATCAAATTGATCATTTGACCAACTTTTTTACGGTCAACAATTACAAAATTATCTAAAAAACAGTTTTACTCTTGAATAATTTAATTAATAGAATTACAATTTTACCTTCAAATTAAAATATAATAAAAATAATTAAATAGAAAAATTAATAAAATAATGTTAAACTATTATAAAAATTTAAAAATATAAAATCTATTAAAAAAATATTCAAATTAAGTTTTTTTTATTAAAAAAAATTAACATCTAAAAAATTAAAGAATAAAATTAAAAAATGGAGAATTAAAAAAAATTCAAATTAAGTTATTTATTAGAAAGATTAACATTTTAAAAAAATAAATAATAAAATTTAATTCTCAATTTAATTTTATTTTTTTAGAAGTGTTGAACCTTTTTATTATTTATTTATTAAATATTAATTTTCTAATAACATAATTTAATTTGATTACTTTTTAACAGTTTTAATATTTTTAAGTTTTTATAATTTAATTTTAATATTATTTTATTTATTTTTTCCATTTATTTATTTTTGTTATATTTTAATTAGAAAGTCAAATTGTGATTCTATTAATTCTTCAATGACTAAACTGTTAAATAGTGATGGTCGACCGTTAAATAGTTAATCGAAGGACCAATTTGATTTATGTAAGAAACGTCATGGACCACGCGAACTAAAAAAGAAAATCTAAGTAAACAAGTGATGTTTCATTAAAAAGTAAGCACTAAATTGAAGTTCTCCCTATTTAAAATGGTAAGGTTTGTCAAGCCTTTTCGCTGTCAAATAATATATAGGGGTCACAGTGCTGTCAATTTGATATAGGTCTTCCTTTAGCCAAGCATATTGAGCTCCTACAATTGAGAACAATCAAAATTAACGTTTGGAAAATGTTATTAGAAGCTTGTTTGAAAAGGAAACCACGGTGTCCCACATTGAAAGAAAACAACTCTTAAAAGTAATATATATATTTGAGCTATATATTTGAGCTATAAGCTAACGCTTTAATGCACAAGATCTCCCATGTGGGCTTAGTATTCACGCTTGAGTCCTTTAGATGGCGTTATACGTAGTATTATAGAATTAGTTGATTGTATTGTAATCTTGACCTTTCCTTATCATAGATTAGAATAGATGATGACTTAGGATCTATTTATAAAAAAAACTAATTTTGTCAAACTCCTATTATTAGCACGATTCAGATATCTACTTTTAATACGGGGAGTTGTCTACCTTAACACGGGAGAGGTTTATCTACACAAATTATCCTTTTATGCACAATAATAGGACAAATATATACACACATAGGTTTTGAACCTTGGTGTCTTGGAGGAACACGTGAAGCTTCTCCAACCACCAATGTAAGTGACCCTCAGTGAGACCAAGATTAATAGAAACCGCGAGACACTGAGGTAAAGGTGTAACGTCCCAGGTTTGACCCTATCGTCTACCCCCAGCGAACGTCACTCACAAGATACTGTCCGCTTTGGGTCATTGCCCTCACGGTTTTGCTTCGCCTCCCTCATCAGGATTCGAACCTGGTACTTGTCCATAAGTACCAATTCTTACCAAGGTACCTTGTGAGTGACGTTGGCTGGGGGTAGACGATAGGGTCAAACCTGGGACGTTACAATAAAAAAAAAAAAAAAAATTGTTAATAACGCAAAAATTTTATAGTAGCTCAATTGGTACTCAACTTGGTAAGAATTGGTACTTATGGACAAGTACCAGGTTCAAATCCTGATTGGAGGGAGGCGAAGCAAAACCGTGAGGGCAATGACCCAAAGCGGACAGTACCTTGTGAGTGACGTTGGCTGGGGGTAGACGATAGGGTCAAACCTGGGATGTTACAAAAGGCACATAAGCTTGGGTTACTGTTGGTTAGTTTGAGAGTAGAGATATTAATTTGGACTCCAATAGACACCCTTTTCGAAAGTATATCCATTAAAAATTGTTTGAGAAATTAATATATAAT
Organism: Xanthoceras sorbifolium; assembly: GCA_003430845.1. Taxonomy (NCBI): domain Eukaryota; kingdom Viridiplantae; phylum Streptophyta; class Magnoliopsida; order Sapindales; family Sapindaceae; genus Xanthoceras; species Xanthoceras sorbifolium. Next base: position 26,365,979 of record CM010610.1, on the reverse strand, counting down.
TTTAAACTACTTGATTCAAAAAATATTATTTCTTTAATTTTAATATTAAATAAATCTCATTAGAATTATTTTTTAATTAAATTAGAATTTCTTTATAAAAAAATATCTAACAGTTTTAGAGGGGTGAAAATATCTCTACTCTTAATTTAATTACTAAATTAAAACCCAATGAGCTTCAAGATTAATATGCATTTTTTGAGATATTGTTTGAGGAAACTGTATTGTAATTGGTATCCATTAGTTAGCTCCGGTTACTACTGATTAACTTAATTAATAAATTGTAGTACTTGTCTTGAACCTTTGGGCATCAAAAACCTTTGGATTTTCGTATCACAAAGATCAAATAAAATAATTACGTAAAAAAAATAAAATAAAAAAAGAGTAACAAAATACGGCAATATTATTATTATACCCAATTATATTATTGTTTTTCATGCATGTCATACATACATGCAATTATTTAGCATACAATCATGAGGCTACTGAGGGAAGCCTGATGGACGGACCACAATTATCATTGATATTGTAATAACAATTTTCTCTTTTTTGTTGTTGTTGCTGTTTCCGTTAACTTAATTTCTCTCTCCTTTTATTAATCATTTTTTTTCATTATGTAATCAGAGAAAAGATCGTCAGCTTGATGAGGCTATGACAATTTATTGGCTAGATTTGACAGGTTGATCAATGACTTTTTGTTTTGGTTTCATGAGTGGAGGAACCACGGCTCTACAAATCCTTTGCACCACATGAATGGTTTAGATTATTTCAAAAAACCTATAGCATTGAGGCAACTCCATGATCTACTCGGAGCTTTAAAAGAGAAGGATATATATTCCGATGGAAAGTTTTACGGTAAAACAAAATACATAGTAGCGATGGAATCCAAAATACATAGTAGCAACTAACTATCACACTCTTGTCTACTTTGATTTTGGATTCCATCGTTTCTATGTATTTTGTTTTACCGTGAAACTTTCTGTCGGGATATATATCCTTCTCTTTTAAAGCTCCGAGTAGATTATGGAGTTGCCTCAATGCTATAGGTTTTTTGAAATAATCTTAAACCATCCATATGGTGCAAAGGATTTGTAGAGCCGTTGTTCCTCCACTCATGACACCAAAACGAAAAGTCATTGATCTTAGATGAACCTGCCAAATCTGGCCAATAAGTTGTCATAGTCTCATCAAGCTGACGATCTTTTCTCTGATGACATAATGAAAAAAATTAATTAATAAAAGGAGAGAGAAATTAAGTTAACGGAAACAGCAGCAACCACAACAAAAAAGAGTGAAAAATATCATTAGGCGTTGGGATGTTCCTATTATTTGGTACTAAAGTTTTTCCATTTTTGTTGTATGACAAAACTGTTTTTTATTGGCCCTTGCAGAGTTGCAATGCTTTCCGCCAGATTTCGAGCGAAAGCCAGGCGGCCATGTTTGGACCAGCCAAAGATGATCAATAGGGCCAGCAGTACGGATTGGTGGCGCAGAAGAAGCTGTTGTAATGAAAAATATAATAACCAGGAGAAGTTTTGTCATATTTGCTGTATGTGATAGAATTCTCTTTACTGTATGAGAGCAGGAGAATTACAAGATCATGGACTCTTATATAGAAAGAGAAAAAATAAAAAAAACAAGAATCTCACAATTTTCTATTATAAAAGAAGAAATGTGTGAAAATCTGATTCAAAAGAAATAAAGAACATGCAAGACTTGCTTGATCACGAAAATGGTGCATGTGATCAAGAATTATATTTCATTAATTGATTAAGAGAGATATAAAATAATATATAAAAAATGTAAAAAAATAGACTGAATCAAATTTATTAATCATTTTCTAATATTAATTACAAAACCCAATTTTTAGAAAGTAAAATAAATATTAGTAAAGTTTTTAATTATTTTTTTAAATACTGAAGATAAAGGAAATTGGTTAATTTGATTTAATTATTTATTTTTTATTTGTTTTGTCTGAAAATATTAAAAATAAAAAGATATTAATATTTTTTTTTTTAATGTTTAGGCTTTTTTATATTATTTTAATATGAGATAATGAATAATTTGACTTGAAAAAATTCATTAAAACTATATGACCTGCTTCCCAATTAAAATAGAAACTAGAGTTGGATTCAAACAGTTGAATTCTAGATGTGGTAGGAGACTAAGGAGAGGTAGTTAAGAGATAAAACCTCCCCCGTTAGATTAAATAAATCGCAGCTCTCTATTGAGGAGGTAACTCACTATATATATATATATATGCTCGTCTGTTGTAAGGCATTCAAGTCAACCATATTTTGTAAACACTTTTTGAGAGTACTGCAATTCTCTTAATGCCCTTAAGTTCATTCACGGGTTGGCTGCGCAAAATCTAGACGGAGGAAGATCGAATCTGAGTTACAGATATACTGTTTTGCATAAGTGCTGAAAGTAATTATTAAGTTATTATAGATCCCAAAGGTATGTTTGTATATATCTTATATTTAGTTGATCTGTTATGGCTTTTTACTTGTTGTGTGCATTAAAAGTATATCTAACAGATCTACTACTTTGTTATTCTTATGGAAGCAAATCGAATTGACGGTCAATTTAACACTATCTGCTCAACTGTTATGGCAGGAAACAAGTATTAATTGGAATTACAACCTCAATAAGAGGATGGAGACAAAACATGGTGATTTTCATAATGATGTGATTACTGAGATTCTATCACGATTACCTGTTAAATCTCTTATGCGATTCAAATGTGTTTGTAAATGTTGGAATTCTTTAGTTAAAAGCCCTTATTTCATTTCTAAGCATTTCAGAGACTATAACGATGATAATACTCAACTTGCTTGGTGGGATTGGAGAGCCGAACGAGGGAGACGTGTACATTTGCTTAATGGCAAAACAGTAGCAGAATTATCACAAAAAGAAGCTCCTTATTTTGGAAACAATATACAAGTTCAAGGTCCTTTTGAAGGCGTATTCTGTTTAATTGACGATAGTGATTCCATAACGTTGTGGAACCCCGCGATAAGAGAATTTCGACAACTTCGAAAATGTTCAGAAAGGTCATTCAATGATGAAAGTTATTACTTTAATATTGGATTTGGATTGGATATTATTTGCAAGGACTATAAGTTGGTTGTGATACGTAGTGTAGAAGATTATGAAAGATTTCAACATGGATACTTAGATATTTGGTTGTACAACCTAAGATTTGATTTCTGGACACATATTGAAATTGCTAAACTGCATGATTATTGTTTGCTTAAATGGAAAGATAGTACATACTTGAGCGGTGTTTGCTATTGGGTAGCAACTCGAGATCGCAACAGGCAAAAAATGTGTGTCGTCTCATTTAACTTGTCCGATGAGGTATTTGAGGAGATACAAGGGTCATTCAGTAATCAGAGTTCAGATAAGTTTTTTCTTGGACTATATAATAACTCTCTCTCTTTGATGCTTTCAGATTATAAGACAACCGATATTTGTTTTGATATATGGGTGATGAAAGAGGGGTTTTGGACCAAACAATTAACAATTGGACCTCTTCAAGGAGTTACTGACATACTTGGATTTTGGAAGAATGGTGATATTTTAATAAAGTCTGACTTCATTAACGCACTCCGATATCTACTCTCATATAATCTCAATACCCAAAAAATTTGTGATTCCGGTATATTTATGTATAGTGATGTGTTTCGTAGGTACAAAGAGAGTCTAGTAACAATCAAGCAAGATGATTATGGTTTTGATATTCCATGGTACATTCTGGGTGAGCTTTAAGCTCTTATGCAAATACATGTTTCTCGTAGAGTGACATAATGTTTATCTTCTCATGACCTGTCTCTTTCTCATGACATTTGGTGGTTTATTTATCCAGAATTTTATAATCTTTTATTTATAGCCCATGATCTATCTTCCTTGATTTTTTTACCATTTCTCTTGATTTTGGGGTTTTTGTTTTGCCATGGTGGGATTAGAGGCCTTTGAGTTGCCAACCTATTTGGGATGCCTTGAGTCTCTTATCTTATACTTTTCTCCAATTGATTGATGTAAAAGAAAAAAGATGTTAAATACATGTTTTTACTTGTTGATTTCATTAGGAGACATGTTTTTTGTTTGTATTAAGAAAGAAAGGAAAAAACAATTATTTGAAACTAGTAAACCGTATAGTTTAAATACTCAAATTTAAAGATAATAAACAACGGATGTGAAAAAAAAAACCTTCTCGGACTCTATATTCGGGTCAAGAACAAATTTGACCTCTGAGTATTCTATGAATGCAACAAAAAAGTTAATATAGCATAAAAAAGAATGCTATGTCAGCCCATATTATTAAAAGTCCTGCACTTTCCTAACATTTTTCTAAATGCTACCTAAACAGTTTTATTCAACTGTATTCATAGAACAAAAAACCATGTAAACATACAATTGATTCTACATATTTCTAATACATACAAATTACACTATCCACCACATGAAAGTAATAAAATAGAAACATCTATACACGAATAGGAATATTCTCTCTGTGAAAGATATACACACACATACCAAGCTCATCAACAAGCAGCTAAGAATTCCACATCTCAGTTCAACAAGAGGAGTAGCACCAAATGCTTCAATGGTCTTTCCGAGTATAACCGTTTGATTAAATCAGCTGATCATCATCAAACCAAAGCCAAGAGATTCAGCAAGGCTGACATAGAAAAACAGTGAGGTTGTTGATCTAGAGGTTCTATACAGCTGGCCAGGATATAAATTACTAGATATTGCTTGAGTTTTAGATGGTGTTAGAGCCAATATAGGTACTAGAAAGTGAGTTTCACATGTAGTTTTATAAATCCTGCTATGCACAGTTAGTTTTATAATTTCGCATAGGATTCAAATTAATAATCTGCACATGTAGTTTCCTCCTCCAAACCCCAAAAAGTTCAAGATACAGTTTTCCCGTAGCAGATGGATGCAACAAACTAACTTCAATCATCAAAGAAGCACATGTTGTAATGTAATACAGCCCCAAAAAACTAAAGAATTCGGATTATGCAATCCATATGTACCTTAACGTAGGTACAAGGAAAAGAAGATGTTCGTAGTGTTTCCTGCATTACATCTTGTGTTTTCCTCTTGGTCGCACTAACTATAAATGCAGCTTGATCCTCAGAAGCAACTATTGAGGTAATTCTTGTCCCACTGTTCCATTATCCATTCCTAATGAAATAACCACAAAAGAATCAACTTGGTGTACATGATTAGAGTAGCCAAAAATGCTATATGTAAGCTAAGATTACAATTAACACCAACCTTGTGCAAGAAACTACTTGATAATTCATAAACTTGGGAAGTGAAGCCAGTCCTGGCATCCATGAAAATGGCCCACAAATTATTGGCAAAAGCTACACAACTAATATAATAACCATCTTCACTGCCCTTAGCCACATGCTGGTGAAGTCTTGAATCCAAAACACTGTAGTGGTACCTGCAGTATAATTCGCCTATTACTTAATGACAAGGGAATGAGACCGTATCGTCAACAATGAATAGACATAAATTCTAAGCAAAAACAAATGTAATTGTTTCATTTACTTTACCTTTGTTTCATTGGTGATCTGCAATTGTAGATTGAGATCCACTGAGGCAATTCGTATAGGTGGTTGTTGAATTTTGCCTGACCATTTTCAAATATAACCTTAATATAATTTTGTCATTATAGCTCCTGAAGGTTCCCTAACTTTCCACAAAATTTTGCCAGACCATTTTCATTGTATCTAAATTGGAATGTAAAATTTGGTTACCAGAATTTATTTATTAATTGTTACCAGTAATAGAACAATGAAAATAATAAAATATAATCACAAGACTACGAAATAGTTATGCCAAATTCGTGGTCTCTAAAACATATATTAGATCTAATGTTTTAGTACTTTTATGTTGAAGAATTTATAATAGAGGAAGGAAAATGGAGTTGCAGAGAAGGTAGAACCAAATTTTAATCAGGAATGTTGAATCTCAACATTGACAGATGTCTCCCTCTCTCTCTATAAAAAAGTAAAAAACAGACTTTTGCTTCTTTTTTTTTCTCTCTCTCTCTTTGTTTTTACACAGAGAATAGAAAGAAAAAAAAAGGTGAGGGGCAGAGGGAGAAACCGAGTTCGAAGATACCACACAAAAATCATATTCAAAACCATAAACCATAAAATAACACTTTTTCTTGCAGGGCTCTAGGTGGGTCAAAGAAACCAGGCACGACAGAGAAGTGACGGAGCGGCGGTGGCAAGCAACGGAGCGGCGGTAGGGAGCGGCGGAGTGGCGGTGGCAAGCGACAACAGTGGCATTCGTGACAAAAATTCAAGAGAAAAGAGTGAGGGGAGAAAAATCACACTGGGTGGGATTTGTGGGAAGGGAAATTTATGGGTGGGAAGAGATTTCTGGTCAATTTAGGTTAGTTTATTTTTTTTTCAAAACCAAAACTACGTATTTTTTACCATTTTCGAGGGCCAATGTAACCACGGTCGTTGATACATTTGGCGCAAATGTTTGCCGCCAGATGACACGTTTAATTTAATACATTTGTAGTCTAATTCCGACGTTAATATCCCCTCGAAAATAGTATGAATAAAAAATTTAACTATTATCGACGGTATCTTTTAATGTCGTCGATAATATCAAAATAAAATATTTTTTATGATCGTTTTTATGATATATTCAACGATCCTCTTCTCTCAGTAATATTACAAACAAAATATTTACCATTTTCGAAAGTAACTTTAATATAGTCGATGGTACTATTGGCAAAAAGCATTCCACTTTAAAAAATGTATATATTTCCAACGACAAATATGACAATTTTCGACCTTTGATCTCAAAAATATGGTATCTTTATTTGCTATATAAGTGACGGCCTTAGATTTTGCTGTCAAAAATTGGCGGTATTTTTTAGAGTTTATGGTGTCATCGAAAATGTTTAGTCGCTGATAAACAAACATGTATTTGCATAAACGAAAGTAGTGCAAACACCACCGCCCCAAGAAGAGGAAAACTTCAAGGAACATCAGAAGAGCAAGTCGAAATAAGAACGACCATCTTTTTAAAGCACACCCATAATATACCATGGAATATCAAAACCATAATTATCTTGCTTGATTGTTACTAGACTCTCTTTGTACCTACGAAACACATCACTATACATAAATATATCGAAATCACAAATTTTTTGGGTATTGAGATTATATGAGAGTAGATATTGGAATGCGTTAATAAGGTCGGACTTTAGTAAAATATCACCATTCTTCCAAAATCCAAGTATGTTAGTAACTCCTTGAAGATGTTCGATCGTTAATTGTTTGGTCCAAAACCTCTCATTCATCACCCATATATGAAAACAAATATCGACTGCCTTATAATCTGAAAGCATCAAAAGAGAGAGTTATTATATAGTCCAAGAAAAAACTTATCTGAACTCTGATTACTGAATGACCCTTGTATCTCTTCAAATACCTCATCGGACAAGTTAAATGAGATGACACACATTTTTTGCCTGTTGCGATCTCGAGTTGCTAACCAATAGCAAACACCGCTCAAGTATATACTATTTTTCCATTTAAGCAAACAATAATCCTGCAGTTTAGCAATTTCAATATGTGTCTAGAAATCAAATCTTAGGTTGTACAACCAAACGTCTAAGTATCCATGTTAAAATCTTTCATAATCTTCTACACTATGTATCACAACCAACTTATAGTCCTTTCAAATAATATCCAATCCAAATCCAATATTAAAGTAATAACTTTCATCATTGAATGACCTTTCTGAACATTTTCGAAGTTGTCAAAATTCTCTTATCGCGGGGTTCCACAACATTATGGAATCACTATCGTCAATTAAACAGAACACGCCTTCAAAAGGACCTTGAACTTGTATATTGTTTTCAAAATAAGGAGCTTCTTTTTGTGATAAATCTGCTACTGTTTTGCCATTAAGCAAATGTACATGCCTCCCTCGTTCGTCTCTCCAATCCCACCAAGCAACTTGAGTATTATCATCGTTATAGTCCGTGAAATGCTTAGAAATGAAATAAGAGCTTTTAACTAAAGAATTCCAACATTTACAAACACATTTGAATCGCATAATAGATTTAGCAGGTAATCGTGATAAAATTTTAGTAATCACATCGTTATGAAAATCACCATGGTTTGTCTCCATCCTCTAATTGAAATTGTAATTCCAATTAATAGTTGTTTCCTGCCATAATAGTTGAGAAGATAGTGTTAAATTGACCTCAATAAGAATAACAAAGTAGTAAATCTGTTAGATATACTTTTAATGAACACAATAATTAAAAAGCCATAACAGATAAACTAAATATAAGATATATACAAACATACCTCTGGGATCTATAATAACTTAATAATTACTTTCCGCGCTTATGCAAAACAATAGATCTGTAACTCATATTCGATCTTCCTCTGTCTACTTCTTGAAGGACATTGCCTTTATGTCATGAGGTTAGATTTTGCACAACCAACCCGTGAATGAGCTTGAGGGCATTAAGAGAATTGCAGTAATCTCAAAAAGTGTTTACAAATATGATTGCCTTGAATGCCTTACAACAAATGAGAGCATCTAATATTCAAAAAATTAAAATTGTTTTTAGGAGTACTACTGTACTACCATAAATGATTTTATTCGTGTTCATGAACCAATGTTTCCAAAGATCCAATTAGAAAAATCAATGCTTTAATTGTCTATTAATATGTAGAATCAAACACTGATTTTTTTTTGTTTTATAAAAATTTAATACTACTTGCGAGAATCAATACAAATTTACAAATGAAAATTTAATAAATGATAAGAACCCACTAGGTAGAACTTACTCTTAAAAACCGGCTTGTAAGAGGAGGGTGCCTAGCAAGTTATATACCATCCACTAATCCCATACTTAGTAGATGTGGGATCGTAACATTCAACCACGCTTCCACAGCCGACGGCCCATCATTTCCAGCTGGGTGACTCCGCGGATCCCGCATCGGGTAGCAGCCCTCCCCAGGTCGTCCCGTCCGTACGTCGTGCATGCGGGTGCACGTGGTGCAGGCTCTGATACCACTTGATAAGAACCCACTAGGTATAACTCACTATTAAAAACCGGCTTGTAAGAGGAGGGTGCCTAGCAAATTATATACCATCCACTAATCTCATACTTAGTAGAGGTGGGATCGTAACAATAAACCAAAACAAAATCAGACAAAACGAGAAAAATAATCCAAGAAGAAGTTCAGAAAATTACTACTGGTGAGGTGTTGCGAGGAAGACGATGAAGACTGCGGTGACAGGGTGCGGCGAGGATGACGACTACCGGCAACGAAGACTCCGGCGACAACGTGGCTAAGAGCGAGCAGTGGGTAAAGGCAAGACAGTAGTAGTGGAGCGGCGCGGGTAAGCATTTAAGCAGATTAGTATTAGGTTTGCAAAAAATATATATATATATATATATATATATATATATATTTTAATATATTACCAAAATCAGGTTGGGTTGTCGGGTTCATAATAAACCCGAACCAACCCAATTTTGTATTGGGTTAAAAATAACCCAATAGGGTCACTTATTTTTTGCAAAATGAACCCGACCCAACCCGGTAATTTCAGGTTGGTTTGTATCGGGTCCGTTGGTTGGGTTTGCAATGCCCACTCCTAATTAACAGCCCATGATTCAGGAAATTCTATCATGCTTCTCAGCTGAATAGTGCAGTTCGAATTCTCCAGTTGAATGCAGCTTGGCTCCATTGAAGCATGATCCTTTCGAGCTGCGAATACACTGCTGTTACCATGAAGATATTGTAATCTTTTCTAAATAAGATTGAATTCCACAAAACGAATTGTAACCAAATGAAGATATTGTGAAATCAGTTGATTGTACTGTAATATTGATTCGTTATAAGATGTCTTGACAAGTGTCAATATGTCTCTATTGATATTATAAGAAAATTGCTATTTTACGGGACTATTTAGACATCACCAAATTATATTATATATCGATAAAGAGTTAAATAACTAAATGTAAATATCTCCACCTCGTTGTTTTTTCACGTCATCATGTATTAGTATAGGTGATGCCTTATGATCTATGTATCAAAATAACTACTTTTATTATGCCAATATTATGTCATTGTAAATATCAAAAGAGCTGAATTTATTACCAGTAGCACACTTTTAGCCAAAAAAAAAAAAAAAAGTAGCACACTTTTAGCAATACTCAAAAGTCAAAATACGTTCTAAAAAGTAAAATTATTTTATAAATATTTTGTATTTTCTATCAAAATTTATAATATATATTTAAATTAATTTTTAATGACATTGTCATTATACATTTAGCAACATAATAAAGGGGTAATGAAATGCAATAATAATAATATTTAAATTGTTTAATTCTAAAAATATATAATACATATTTAGCTACATGCAACTTTTTTATCACTAAGGGCGTGTTTGTTATATAAGATTGGACTGGACCGGACTATTTCTACTCCAGTCCTGTATTTGTTGAGTGCATGAGATAGGATTTCTCCAATCTCATACACCATTTTTGTCCAGTCCCGCCTGGAAGCATGAGACAAATTTGTCTCATACTTCTTTTTTTTTAAAAAAAAATTAAATTTATATAAATATTTATTATTTATTATTAAAATATTTTTAATATCAATAAAAAATAAATTATTTATAATATTTAAATATTTATTTTATTATAATTTTATACTTATCAATCTGACCCTATATAAATATAAGACATAATTATATTTTGTTCAGTTTCATATTACATTAAATAAAATAAAGACCTTGATGGTCTAATATTTTTATATCCTTTTAACTTTTTTTTATAATTTTAATATGTTATTAATTACTATAATATATTTTATTTATAATTAATTTTAAAATATTTAATAAATATATTTAATTTTTAAAATTTTATATTTATTTGAAATAATTTTAATTTAATTATATAATATTTAAAAATTATTTTATTTTATGTGAAAATTAATTACTATTTTTAATTCAATTCATACTTCACCAAACATATCATAGTATTAATTAGTCTTATCCAATCCAATCCTATCTTATAAAAATAGTCAAATTCAATTCCGCACACCAAACGCACCCATATTGGAGAAGTCAGTTGGGTTTGACTTATAGAGGAAGCGCTTCCAAAAATTATCAGCACTTGTATGGTAAATTCAAACAACCTCATAAACTACTTTTAGAGCTTAAAAGCCAAAAACAAACTTTTAAAAGTATTATCAAACAAGACTTAATTACATTTACAGATGCTTTTAAATTTAATCGACAAGTTGTGAGATGAACAGAATATTAAATTAACTGAATAACTGATGTTTTTATCTTGTAATGAAAGAGCTACGGTCTCACCAACGAGTGCGTAGATCAGCTGGTATGAGGCTGTTCTAGCTTAACTAAAGTCCTCGGTTCGAGATTTAGGAATGTAGCTGCGTTAAATACTCGTTGGAAGAGCTTCGTTATGCTTGTGGTCCTACCCGACTCGAATGCAGATTAGTCGAAGCCCAATGTGGTCTATAGATACCAAATGGTTCCTTTAATTTGATTAATGAAAATTGGATCGGGATGTGCCTGATTCTGTACAGACCCAGCATAGCACGACCAACCTCATATATTTTGCTTGGATGAGTTATGTGGCCCATCAGGCCAATGCGGCACACAAGAGACACATCCCGAGTATTGTCGAATGGGCCACATACCCAATTTCTTACATAATAAATTTACAATTATTTTTAATTTCAAATTATGTAGTTGTCATTGATGTACAAATATGAACGTGACCATGTTTTATCCCATACTAGATTTGGACCCCAATAACACGTTATGTCTTCAATATTTTTGTCTCATTTTCACTACTACAAAGTTGAGAATTCACGTCTCGTTACATAAATGTTACTTTAAAAATATATTTTCTTTACATAGGTTATTGGTAATTATTGTTCTTTTTCTTTTTTCTTTTTTTTTTTAAAAAAAAAAAGCTTCATAACACTCACCTGAAAGGGCCAACAACAAAACCAGAGCCATCCAAAATCAACTTAAACAGCCAAATCCGGGAACGAAGACAACCACATAACAGAGCTATTACAACCTAAAGCTCTCTTAATCTTGACAACACCATGTGACACACAATTACAAGAACGAGAAATAAACAAAGACAATAAAAATTTAATATCAAAAACTAAATTATCCACATCACTCCTAGAGCAAGGAACCCCATTGCAAAAGTTGATGACGTTTAAAGTATCGGGTTCCACTTCGAGAGGAAGAAAGCCCCCGTCAATAGCCATTCTAATACCCTCCAGTAGAGCTTTTGCCTCAGCCACTTCAATATATGCATATTTTTAGGATTAGAAAAGTAAATTACATTTTGTAAACAAAAAAATTAAAAAAAAAATTATTTGACCCAACTTAAATATTGTATTTATTTTATTGGCTCCAAACAAAATATTTTGACGCCCCTTATGAATCAAGGGCTCCATAGTTTGACACGTTGAATTTCATATAATACTATTCATGACTTTGTGTATATTTGCTACATTTTTAACTTTATATGTTATTTATTTTTTTGGGTTGGAAAAGTGGAATTCCATGAGGACCATGATTAAAATTGATCACTCGAGGATCGATTCTTTAAGTTGATTTATAACGACAATTTTTTTTCTTTTTTTTCTAAATTCTTTGTTAACCCTAGTTTGTCTTGGTCCAATCAAGTTAAAGAAAACTTCATCATTTAGCCTTTAAATTAGTGTAAAATTTAAATTTAACAAATCCTAGTAACTTTTCTTTTCTGTCAACTTTGATAACTGACTTGACCAAAATACCCTTAATGTATGTTTTACCTTGCCTCTTTCCCTCCGCTAAGTTTGTCTCTTCTCTATTTTTTCTTTCTCTCTTTAGGCGTTATTTATTAAGTGTTACTAAAAAATACGTGCTAATAAATTTTGTTCTTCTTATCGAGATAATTTCAACGACATATTATAGACATATATGGGATATCATCTAGCAATTTAAAAGTCCTTCAAAAGTGTTCTACATAAGGATGAGAACAAACTAAATATTGCACATTTAAATTAAAAAGGTATACACTTTAAAATTAAAGAATGATTACACTCTAAAATTAAAAAAAGATTACATACAAAAATTAAAAAATTATTACAAGCTAAATTTTAAAGAAGGATTACATGCTAAAATAAAAAAAATGATTACACTCTTTTAGCGCATCTAATGTTGATGGAAACATGAAATACATCTATATTATGAATTATATCGAATTTCAATGCAACAGAATTGTTTTACACAAACAATAACAGATAACAAATAATAAACAAAACAAAAAATAAGACATAAGAGAATTTTACATTGTTCGGAAAATCATTTATACATTTATGAAGCGCACCAACACTTAATCCCCTATAATTAAAGATTATATACTCTCTTTCTCTTTCTCTCTCTCACTTTTTTTTTTTTGTTATTGCTGTTACATTAATGTATATATAGTGATTAACCATGTCTGGGGTTCAACTAAAAAGAGCCTGTTTGAACAGGAAACAAATTCTTTTAAAACTGACAGTTCTACTGGAATCGGAAATCACGAGCAACAGGTCACCCCACTCTTTAGAAAACCGCTCTCTTCTTCTCGCGCGGCTTAGACTTGGTGGCCACTACCACATATCGCGACCACATTGTCGCGCGACTCATTGTTCTTTACTTCTTGAGTCTGGCTCATCTTTACAATCCCAGCAATCTATTAATCAAGCAAATTAATCGAGGTAACTTGTGGATCTAATATGTTAAGCATATAATATGTCAAATTAAAGAATCGTTTAGGCACTGCTGATTTGGGCCAACTTTTGTTTCGGATGGAGTCAGGCTGATGAGAAAATCTTTCGTGCACACGATGCAATGCACCATAACTGTTGGTGTCATGCCACATAATATAGATAACCAATTAAATTTGTTCTTCGTCCCTTTCAAAATCTGAATTATAAAAATTAAAATATTTAAATATATTAATCAACGGTGTGACAATTAGAGTCGTATAATATAGACAAATAAGATATATCATCATTAATATGTATCAATTTACTAATTATTATATCATTAGAAGAAAAAGAAAAAAAAACTGATGAATATTTACTGCACATTACATTATATTATATTATAATGTTGATCATATATAGGATAAATTTGATGCAAAAGTAAATTAGAAGGACCAATGCACAACTTTGAGTTTGAATTATTAATATGTTATCTTAAAAAGGAAAAAAAAAAATCTTCATGTTTTAGATTTCAAACTAATATTTTTGAAACATTTCTCTGACTAGGTTAATTGAGTAAGTATTTAGATGAAGAAAAGCATGTGAAACTCGAGAGATGCAGTTTCTAAATGACCCACAATACACAGCTGAGTTGACAAAGAAAGATGGGAGGATTTACCTTGAGGTACCTGAAGAACAAAGCCAATATCATGTACAACACAATTATATTGGTTCTTGTATCACAGACACAGACATACCACCCACCCCCAAGCAGCACCAGGCATATTGGAGACTGCTGTAGTTTGAATTTGGGAGGTGAGAGTAGTCGATCTGGTTGGTGGTGACATTCAAGTCAAGTTGGGTACAGAGGGAAATTTTAACAAAAGCATTAAAAGATTGCACTACCGAAAGAATATCTCCGAAGACCACCAATTTCAGAAATAGGGAAACAACTACAATTTAAACGATCAATAAATGAGGACGTATCGAATACTAGAGAAAAAGAGAAACTGCTACCTTCAACAGCCATAGATAAATCGAAAAGGATGGCTTTAGCTTCGCCAATATCAAGTTCCAGGACACCATTAAAAGAATGCACCCCAATTAGCAAAACAGCACCATTATCCCTCAAAACAGCTCATAAACCAGTTTTACGATTCGAAAGGTCCAAGCCGCATCAGTGTTCAGCTTTAAACAATGGGAGATAGGATAAATCCAACGCAAAAACCTCTCAACACGGACAAGAGGCTCGCTATTACAAGCAGCTTGGAAGTCAGCCAAAAAAGAACACCAGGAGACTATCTCTTCAGCCAGTAAACACGGTCGCTGATGAAGAATGCAATTACGACGATGCCACACTTTTCAGAGGATAACGCCCAGCAATTGGAAATCAGCAGAAGAAAGCTTGGATTTGCAGTCTAACATAAAATCAAACATAGAGTTCGATTTAGTTCAGTTTTGGATAAAACCGATAAAAGCCGACAATTGGCTGGTTTTTAAAAAAGTGAACCAAGCCGATAACCGATAATAAAGTGAACTGAACCAAACTCAACCGAATTGGACCCGGTTGGTTCGATTCGGGTTAATTGGTTTGTGAACTTATTGAGCCATATAAATTATAATAAGCTTTCGGTTTTTTTACATCAAAATATTTTCAAATTGCAAAATCAACATCCTAAATAACCAATAATCAATTTCCATTTATTTACATGCTTCATTACCATAGCCACAATATCAATTTTCATTTAATTACATTCTTTATTATCATAGCCACAACATTAACATCAATAGAGAACATCAGTTGTGCTAAACTCTACTAAACACAAAGCAAAGAGTATTAGCAATGTGCAAAAATAACAGGCAGCTCTCCATCCAAAGAAAGTACAGTGTAGAAGCAAAGCTTCAGGTGATGTCTTAAAGGTTCGTTAGTTTGGGTTCCAACAGGCAGTTTAATATATATACTCGGTTTTACAGTTCAGACCGAATTAGTTCGATTGGTTTTAAAAAAAACCAACCAAATTAGTTCGATTAGTTTTAAAAAAACCAACCGAACTGAACTAACAAAATCTGTTGAACCAATTCAAAACTAACTGGTATGGTTTGACTCAGCTGTTTCGTGGTTCGGTTCGGTTTCATACGCACTCTTAATAATAAGGGTGCTAATATTATTATACATAACTATAATTTATACATTCATGTTTTATTTAAAAATTTAATTATAAAAATATTCCAATACAAAATGATCAATAAAGGCAAGCTAATTTAATTAAAAATAAAATAAATATTATGTACACCTATCTAATTTGTAATTATATTAAATCCTTTAACTTCACATAAAGGTAATATAAAAAATTAGCTTAAATCATAATTATAAAATAAAATAATAAAAAAGTAATTTAAGAAGACTTTGATCATATAAAAGTATGTATTGCCATAAATTTTAAGATGAACTTCTTCTCTTTTTTTCTTTTTTTTTAATCGTTTTCTTATGCTTAGTTATAAATTCTATAAATAAATAAAAAGTAAAGTATAATTTTTAACAAAAAAAAAATTAGACGTTCTCTATATTTATTCATAAGATTATTTTTTTTTGACAAAATTAAGTAAAAAAAGAAATATAATGGATGTTTGAGCAATTTTTACCTAATATGATGTTGTAAGGAATAAATTGAGCGTAATAATACTTTAAGTATTTACAAATAAATTAAATAAAAATAAGTAAATTATAAAGGTATTATTGTCATTATAATAAATTCTTATTATGATAATTTAATGTGTAAAATCATATTTATAAGGGTCATTATCCGCACCGAGATAATAAGTATCATATATGAAATTGGAATGATATTTTTTAATTTTTTAATGATTGTTATCTTACATACATATATTGTAATAAAAATATTAGCTAATTTGATTATTGTTCAGTAAAACCAGTTTTAACTTTTGAGAAATCCATGGACAGCAGTAAAGTTTGATGATAAATTAATTTAAAGCTAAATTGAGATAAGATTATCAAAGTTAAATTGCTTTAATACATTGTTAAATAAGTTTAAAAGAACAAGTAGAAAGTATAAAAGTATCCAACTTCACATAATGATTGATTTGTTTAAGTTTTTCTTTTGACTAGTAAGAAGAGAGATTCAAACTAGTTGAGCGATGTAATTACCACCAGATTATATGTGTGATCACTATTTATAATTAACTATTAATAAATAAATGAATATAAAGTAAATAACCTAACTTTCTAGTGTAAATAATGTTGCTATGTTATAAAACATGTTATAAAACTTTTTAAATGAGATTTTGAATCTATTTCTTATCTGAGTTATCCTAATTTTTTTAAAAATATAGGGTAATTATTAATAATAGTGAGACTAATTATCCGACCCACAAAAAAAAAATTGTCATGTTCCTTACTATATTAACCCAATCAAATCTTTGCTTTCATTTTGTCCCATCCTTTATAATCATCCCCATTGTCTTCTCCGTCTCCTCCCAGACAAAGGCGCCCTGAAATCCTCTGCTATAAACTACTCCAAACTCGACTCATCTTCTTCTTCTTCGATGTCCAAATCGGCCGGCGACCACAGCCTCCCTACTTAATTGTTCCTTGTACTGCTTCTAAATCGGGTTGTTGTTTTATTTATTGAACACTTGTTTTGTTTTTTTGTATTATATATCCATTTGCTTTCTCTTTCTCCTATCTTCATTTTCTTGGTGGGTTGTTTCCATTTTAGATCTCTTATACCCGGAAACAAACAACAAAAAAAGGGAAACCGAAGGCAAATAATTGTCACTTGTCAAATGGTTTCGAGACCAAGCCAACTTCTGCAATTGTCATGGAAAACAGAAACAAAAAGTCAGCAGTGACGCCCAAATCCAAATGAAAAAGAGGAAAGAAAAAGAAAAGATAAGGGAGCCGCAGCTGGAAGAAAGGGGGATTTGTTTTGGTGGAAGCTGGTGGCAATTCTTCTGGCAGGAGCAGAGAATCCTCGAAGGGTGGATTTATGTCAATTTTTGTTTCACTTTCAGTTATGTCTTTCTAAACTCTAATCGAAGGTTAGGGGGTGAAGCTTTTAAAGGGAATTATAGTATACATGTTCATACATATTTGATTCTTTTTGTTTATACATTTTCTTCATTGTTCAAATCTTTTAACATTGACCACTTTTGAGATTAAATTTTTATGCAATCACCGATTTAGCTTCCAATTGAAATAACTTTTGTAGTTGATTTTTAATTGAGTAAATAATTTGGACTTAGAATCAAATACTATCTGTTCCTTAAATGAGGTTAAAAATTATTAAAATTGTTGTTTCCATCCTCGGAGGCCTTTAAATTATCAGCACGTTATATTATAATTTGTTTAATTTATATACTATTTAGATAATATGAACAAAGTGAAACTCAAAGAGAAAGTTACATAATCAAATAAAAAGAATCTATCAACAATGATTTATATTTATAATTTTATAAAATAAAAATAATAATTTCTTTAAAAAATAAATAAATAAATAGTTCGAAAATTAATTTAAAAGAGCACCAAATACGAGTCTGGACTATTTTAATAGTCCAACTCTTAGTTTGATGCAGTACCAAGCATAATAGGTCAGGACTTAGTTTCAGCCCAAACCAAGTTAGTCCAGTCCAGTATAATTCCAGGATTTAGTTCAGTCCAAACCAGTCATGTCTGCCAAACGAGTCCTTAGTAACAACTAATCACACAATTTTAACATACTCATAAAAAGATTAAGAGAATAATAGAAATTATAAAATTTATCACAAATGACATTACAATTGATTTGCAAAATTTATAGAAAAATTTAATAATTACAAATTATATTGTAATGTCATTTCTAATAAAAAAAAATGTATGATAAGTCACTTTTGTAAAACACATGGCAGTAAATTTTTAAAAGTTTTTTATATTATTTAGTTAGAAAGCAATTAAGTGACACATTCAAAAGAAAAAAAATGTTATAAAATTCAAAACTGTAATTTTATTATTTATTCTTCTAAAACAATATTTTATATTAAAATTAAATAAAATATATATTTGTTACTATTATTTTTTATTAAATTTTTTTTTTCTAATTTGTCTTAGTTTTTTTTTAAACAATGTTTTAGTTACAAAAAAAATTCCCTTAAAAAAAAGTTAAAATATATTAGCGTAATTGAAGGGTGTGCTATATAATAGAGATCGCCACTCAAGTCACATTCTCTTCCCTCTCTTCTTCAACTCCATTTCTCTTTCTCTCTCTGTCAGTCCAAACTTTGAAACTCAAACTCTCTTTCTCTCTCTCCCCCCATCCATCTCTCTCTCTCTCTCTCTCTCTCTCACAAACAATTTCAAACTTGTTCTTGTTCTTATTCTTCTTCTTCTTCTTCAATGTCGGTCTTCGCAGCCCTGCATCCATGGTAGGGCTGCACCCCACTAAACACAAACCCTAGAGTCTCTCATTAAAAGGAAAATAGAAGAAGAATATGGTCTTCAAGAACAAGCTTTTCTTCTCCTCCTCCTCCAAGAAATCCGACACCTCCAGCCCCGACGGATCCTCCAACAGCCCCCGATCCTTTGGATCATCCAACTCGCCGATCCGATCCGACAAGAAGAAACCCAAATCCTCCTCCAAAGACGACGCCGTCCACACTACCCCAACCTCCACCGCCTCCAGCTTCACTTGCAGACAAACCCAGGTCAAAGATGGACACAAAAAGAAAGAAATCAAAGGCAAAGAACCCCTCCAAACTCGAACCCAAAAACCAACTACAACTACAACTACAACAACCCCAACTAAACCCGGTTCGGTTTCGGCTTCCAAATTAAGCAAGGGAGGAGGAGTCGACGCTACTAAAAAGGAAGTGCCCAGTTCGGTTTCTCCGATACTGGCGTCGTCTCTGGGGCTGAATCGGATTAAGACTCGCTCTGGGCCGTTGCCTCAGGAGAGCTTTTTCAGTTTCAACAGAGGAGACAGTAATAAGGGTTCTACTGCGGCCTCGAGTAACTTGTCGAGGCCTCCTGGTGGTGGCAACGATGGGAATTTGAGTTCTGGGAAGTCGGGCAGTAGCGGGAAGAAGAAGGAAGTTCCGAATAAAATTGGGTTTCTGGATGGTGTTGTCGTTGATAATGGGAGTAACTTTGATACCATGTCGATTGGCAGTGGTGGACAGTCCAGAGAACAGAGTCCGAATGTGCAGGGGAGGTCTCGGTTGCAGACTGGTGAACCGTCTTCTTCTGAAGCAGGTATACGTTGTGTTTATTTCATTTTCCATGTTTGTTAGCATTGTTTTATTGGGTTGTTTCTTTCACGGTGGATTGTTTTTTGTTCATGATAATGCAGTGGCTTTGTTGTTTTAATAGAGACCTTGTTTTTGTATTAAATTTTTAATTTTATAACTTGCCATCTCGGCATTGTCTCTCTTAGTTCATGGTGATGTTCATTTACACTGCCCGTCGCCTTTTAGATGAGAGTCCATTCCTAAATCTATAAGATTATGTGTTCGTGAGCTCTGTTCTGACAGCTTCTATGTAAAATAATGCTTACTGTGTGTTGATTTAACTATTGAGGTATAGTCCGTTTCAATGCGTGTGAGTGTTGTCCTTGGAGAAGTTGGTTGATCGCCTTCATTAGCATTTCTTTTTACCATTGCCCCGTTGCTTTGTCATTAGAGATGGTCCCTTAGTGTTTCAAACATAGTTCTCAATGATGATACTTTGTTAATATAGTTGAAGTACTGATAGTCTCCTAAACATGCTCAAAAATCCGAATGGAGAGTGAACTTAACATAGAATTATCTGGAAGAGCTAAAAAAGGTTATGCTGGTACTGATGCTACCACTGGTGCTTTGCCGCCTCCATACAGGAGGTACCCCAGTAAGCAACTGAAGGCTGCCACTCGTGCTAGTTAACAATAATAATGAAAGCACGAGTGCAAAAGTAGTTCTATTAATGATGCCATAGGTTACAGATCTAGTGCGATATGCCGCTACCCTATCTAGTAAGGGGGTTGAAGCCAGCTTCGAAAACGGATTCCAAACCTCCATTTTGGCTAGCCCAAACTTCACAATTAATTTATCCCCCAATTAGGAAGACAATAACAAAAACAGGAATGGAAATCTAAGTGATCTTGTCATCTCTTCTTGAGGGTTCGTGTTGTATGCCGTGGTAAAACTCCTGTGCTGCCGAGAGAAAATATGCTGATATTGATCTTGGAAATATTCACTCTGTGAGGAAGCACTAGAAATGAGGACCATTTCCTAATCATGTCTACCGAGACTCTATTTTGGCGGAACTTGTGCTAAATGATGGTCCTTTTTGCCACTAACCAGTGCTCTATTCATCACGCACATGCTTAGGAGGAATTTTTTTTTTCTCTCTTGCATTAATTAGATTGGCTATGGATCAGACAAACTGGATTGAATCTTGTGCAGTTTTGAGTAGGGAATAGTTTGAAAAAAATTAAGTGCAGTGACAAACTTGGTTGAGTAAATCTTGTAGATTTTCTTATGCTAACAAAGGTGATGAAAGATGATTAGGACATATGGACCAGAAGCAAATGGAAGACGAACGGCAGAATGTGCATAATGAATATAAAGCAATTTGTAATATTAACAGTCCAGTTTGTTTGTACTTTCATTTTTTTTTTTCTTTTTTCGGCTCTCTTTTCTTTCCATTTTTACCTTCATGGGCTAAGTGTATTGTTATGGGAATGGAGATGATATTGGTATATGATTTGTCTTCATTCTTTTTCACATTATACAATTGAGTTCCAATAAATAAATTAACAATTGCAGTCTCTTGTATTCCATTGTTTAGTAGGATTACAATATCATCATCCTGATCATATAACATTCGACTTGTTAAGTTTATAGTTAATTATGGAACAGCCCTATATCCAGCTAATTGAAGAGTATACTATTCTGTAGTGCCATCATCTTTGTCCGCCTACCCAACACCAATAAAACAGGATAAAATTCTATAATGAAATTCATTTGGAGAGGACTGTATCTTTCTTGTAGTCTGATCTCTTTGCTTTCTTACCAAAAGGGAACAATATGTGATCAAAATTTTGTGTTCATGAAATTAAATGTTTTAGGTTTTTTCAACCTATTTTTCTTTCATGTGATTTCCTGCATTCGCATCGTGGCAGTTGCAAAATTTAACCTCAATGGGTTTTCTGAGTAATTCATCCATGCTTTTTTGAGATGGTTGCCTGTTTAAGAAAGCATTTAATATGGAGCTTTGATAGATCTGAAATGGCTTCAATTAATTCTCTAAGTGAATGACTAATGTGTTAGATTTCTTTCCTGATAGTTGCTTTTGATACCTTGAACTATCTTAGCAGGGCGATGTGATTCTCCACTGGGCCGCACTGGGGTTTTAAGAAGTTCAGATGTTTGTACACCAGAGGTGTTGTTGAGTTCATTGATGCTTTCCCTGCATTTTTTAATTTTTTCTTATTCATTTTTTCTAGTCAAACTGTTGTTGAAGATTTATTATTTGGTTTCTAGACTTCTTATGATTGTGAAAACCCAAAGGAGTCTGAATCTCCCCGTTTTCAAGCTATACTCCGTCTCACAAGTGCGCCTAGAAAGAGGTATCCTGCTGATATCAAAAGTTTCTCCCATGAATTGAACTCTAAAGGTGTACGACCTTTTCCATGGAAACCTCGCCGATTAAATAACTTGGAGGTACTTTGGTTCTTTTTGGTTGTATTTGCACACATGTGATTAGTGAATCATGATTTAATATGTCACTTCTAAATTTTAAAATGCTTGCTGTTTTATACAGGAGGTCTTGGTTGCCATTCGGGCAAAATTTGACAAAGCAAAAGAAGAAGTGAACTCTGATCTGGCTGTTTTTGCTGGAGATCTGGTTGGAATTCTTGAAAAAAATGCAGAAAGTCATCCTGAGTGGCAGGAAACTATTGAGGATTTGCTGGTTTTGGCTCGGAGCTGTGCTATGACATCACCAGGAGAGTTCTGGCTTCAGTGTGAAGGCATAGTTCAGGAATTGGACGATCGTCGTCAAGAACTTTCTCCGGGTATCCTGAAGCAGCTTCATACCAAAATGCTTTTCATCCTCACGAGATGTACTCGATTGTTGCAGTTCCACAAGGAAGAAAGTGGGTTGGCAGAGGATGAACATGTCTTCCAGCTTCGTCAGTCAAGAGTCCTGCATTCTGCAGAGAAACGAATTCCTCAAGGCACAGGAAGGGATGGAAAAGGTTCTAGTGCTGCAAAAACCTCAAAAGCAGCTTCAGCTTCAGCCAGGAAATCTTATAGTCAAGAGCAACATAGCTTGAATTGGAAGAGAGACCAAGTTATAATACAGCAGGGAAATATTCTTTCTCCTCCTGCTGATGACACTGCAAAAAACTTGGAGTCCACTGTAGGTAGGGATCGAATATCCTCTTGGAAGAAACTTCCATCTCCAGCTGTAAAAAGCATGAAGGAAAGTCCTACATCCAAGGATCAGAATGATAGTAAAGTTGAACCGTTGAAAACTTTAAACCACAGAAGAGGCAGAATATCTGATATGGATGTGACAGCTGCTAAGCTGACTGAGCTTCCTCCTGCTAAAGAAACTCCAGAACATTCTTCCAAGCACCAACATAACTATTCTTGGGGTTGGGGAGATCAGCCAAATATTCCAGATGACAGTAGCTCAATAATTTGTCGTATTTGTGAGGAAGAGATTCCAACATCAACCGTGGAGGACCACTCGAGAATCTGTACCATTGCTGATAGATGTGATCAAAAGGGTCTGAGTGTCAACGAGCGTCTCATCAGAATTGCTGAAACTCTTGAGAAGATGATGGAATCCTTTGCCCATAAGGATATCAATAATGTAGGTGTAGGGAGCCCAGACATTGCAAAAGTATCAAATTCAAGTATGACCGAAGAATCTGATGTTCTCTCTCCGAAATTCAGTGATTGGTCCCGGAGAGGCTCAGAGGACATGCTTGATTACTTTCCTGAATCTGATAATTCCGTTTTTATGGATGACCTGAAAGGTTTACCTTCCATGTCATGTAAAACTCGTTTTGGTCCAAAATCAGATCAAGGAATGACTACATCATCTGCGGGGAGCATGACTCCTAGGTCTCCTATATTGACACCAAGGACCAGTCAAATAGATTTGTTATTGGCGGGGAAGGGTACTTACTCTGAGCATGACGATTTTCCACAGGTACTTCTATGTCGATTAATCATATAAGTCATTGTATATGTGATAAACCTGTGTATCTTTTAATTTTTATTTTATTTTTCAGTTTTGAAATGTCTTTTTATGCCTTTTTGAGTTTATACTTCGATGGCTCAGAGCTAAAATTCATTGTGGATTATGCAGATGAGTGAACTTGCTGATATTGCAAAGTGTGTAGCAACTACACCATTAGATGATGAACGCTCCAATCCATATCTGCTATCTTGTCTTGAAGACTTGAGGGTTGTCATTGACCGTCGCAAGTTTGATGCACTGACCGTGGAGACTTTTGGGACCCGTATTGAGAAGTTGATTCGGTGAGCGTTATTCTGATATATTTGTTGATGGTCTAGCCAAAATGGGCTCATTTACCTTCTCTTAGAATGTTTGCTTGATATGCATTTTTAGAACCTTCGTGACTAGAACATTGAAGGGACTGGGTGGAACTTTGTTGTGCTTATGCATAATGATTTCTGATACTGTAACTGGGATGCAGTAGTATTGTTAATGGTGTAAGTTTTTTCAGGTGGGATGTAGCTCTTGTTAACTGTGCAGTAGAGGTGGTATAGCTTTTTCTTATTTTTGTTGTGGACCCCTGGTTCACCAAATTTTAATATAATGTAATTGAACGAAATGAACTGTGATTCTGTAGGGAAAAGTATTTGCAGCTTTGTGAACTAGTGGATGATGACAAGATTGATATCACTAGTACTGTAATCGATGAAGATGCTCCTTTGGAAGATGATGTTGTTCGTAGCTTGAGAACAAGCCCCATACATTCTTCTAAGGACCGTACCTCTATAGATGATTTTGAGATAATAAAACCAATCAGTCGCGGGGCATTTGGACGGGTTTTCTTGGCTAAAAAGAGAACAACAGGGGATCTCTTTGCAATAAAGGTATCTGTGTTTGATGTTTTTAAGATCTGTTTTGAATTCATTTTCCATATTTTTTTCCTCATTTTATGTTAATTTTTACTTCTCAATTTCTTAAAAAAGATAGTTCTGGGCCATATCATATTGAAGGCACTGATCCTAAGGGTTGGGCTGAGCGGTAAAGAGGTCCTTTCTACCTAATAAGTTATAGGTTTGAATCCCTTTGGGGTCACCTACTTGATATATATATATATATTATCCTAGGAGTTTCCTGACTGTCTATGTTATAGGGTATAATAGTAGTCCATAATTTAAAAACCAATGAACAAAGAAAGGTTGAAAGATCTCTGAATGGGTCCTAAGAGCTATTCTGTATGTAAATATTTTGTATGTGTCTGTATTGAAGGCATAGCGTTCAGTGAACTTGCCATCAAATTAGTATATGGTCATGAAATACCCATTGTACTTTATCATAAGCTAATTGTACTTCATTTACATATTAGGCAATTTGGCATATGGTCAACCTTGCATTTCACAATGCATTTATGTGGTTACTGTAGAGTATATGTGAACAGCATTGGTTTACGGACACATGGTACATTGAAATTCTAGAATACTAAAAGTTGCAGTAGAAAGGTTGTTATTCTATCCTTTTAAGTTTTCTCATATTCAGGATAGATTCCACATAAGTTGGTTATGACGACCCCTATGTTTTTGGTTTCCTTTTTGTCGTCATACATCCTTGTTTTGAGCAACATCACTTGAACTGAACATATAATTCAGTGGTGCTTTGCTTATTTGTAGCATTATTTATGTTAGCCTGATGAGCCTTCATATAAGTTGCTGCTTTATTAGATTTGTCTTTTACTTCCCTGGCTCCCTTCTAGTTTTTACTCTTATTCTTCACGGGAGCTTATCTGGTTTTTTTCGCTTTTACTGATCGACATAAAATTTTCTATTAAGGGTTTTATGTGAGACCTTTCAACCATAAGGGAGCTTGTCAAATTTGAATTTAACTGTTACTTGTGTCATTTTCTTAGGTTCTTAAAAAGGCAGATATGCTACGCAAGAATGCAGTTGAAAGTATATTAGCAGAACGTGATATATTGATTTCAGTCCGCAACCCTTTTGTGGTGAGCAGGTCTAGCTTGTAAAGCATGTTACCTTGAATTGGAAATTGTTATCTCTTTCTAACTTGAATGGAAGCTATATCAGGTCCGGTTCTTCTATTCATTTACTTGTCGAGAGAACTTGTACCTTGTAATGGAGTATTTGAATGGAGGAGATCTGTACTCATTGTTGAGAAATTTAGGCTGCTTAGATGAAGAAGTTGCTCGTGTATACATAGCAGAAGTTGTAAGTTCTTCGTTTATTCTCTTTTCTACTTTTTGTTTTTGTGGGTTATATCATGGCACAACTCTTTTGTTTGAGCCTCTTGTTTCCTTTTCCCTTTTTATTTATATTGGAGGGTTTTGGCTATCCCAGGTGCTCGCTCTGGAATATTTACATTCTCTGCGTGTGGTTCATCGTGATTTAAAGCCTGATAATTTATTGATTGCACATGATGGTCATATCAAGGTAACTATTCGTTCAATTTTCCTTGCTGGATATGAGTGTGTGCTTATTATTGATATTTTAAAATAAAATAAAATTTCAGTTTGAGGATTATTAAGAGGCTTATTATCTTATAAGTGATCATTATTGCACACGGTGAGCCTTAGGCTGTCAGGTAGATATCAATTATAATTATTTTTGGGTGAATTGCACTAAGGTCCCTGAGTTTATCTATAATTATACGCATAATGTCAGTTTACTGTTTATTGTACTCAAGCACTCTATAGTTAGTTGACTTAGTTAAATCTAACGATTGACCAAAATCTTTGTGTAAAATGATATAGCTACCCCTATTAAAAATATAAAAAATAGTATTAAAAAAATAATAATCACAATCAACACAGTATCACTATCTTCCTCATTCAACCCACCATCTCCCTTATTTAATTCATTCAATCTTCCTTTATTCAAAACCATCCACCAAAAAAAAAAAAACTTCATGTTCATCACTACCATCCATCCGTCTTCCATGCGCAATCATTAACCATCCACCCAAAAATTAAAAACCCAAATTGCAAGTTCACAACTGAAAAAAAAAAAAAAAAAAAAAAAATTGGGGATAGGATCTGCTCCATCTGCTCCACTAAAAATGGAAATCACATCACCATCCAACAAAAATAATGCTCTTCTTCTTCCAACTGTTGGGTCTGACTAGTTTAGGAGCCAAAGCCGGAATCAGAGCAAACGTGTTGTTGATTTCCAGCCAAACAAAAAAATGAAAGAGAATAAGGAAAAAAAAAAAAAAGGCTTACCCAGAAACTCCATTTTTGGCTTTTGATTTCTCCATCCAATCTTCAAAGCTTTCATTTTTTCTTTTCTTTTTGGAAAATCTGAAAATGCCCCATTTCAGAAAAGCACACCTAGCAACAACACAACAAAAATCATGTTTAAAAAAAAAAAGAAAAGAAATGGTTCTATCTTTTTTTAGTTTTTTTTTTAGAGATATGGAAATCCGATCCCTTCCTTTTTAAATTTGTTTTTAATTTTTTTTAAATTAATTAAAAAATGACGTGGTGCGTCCTTATTGGTTAGGTGAGTTTTTTAAGTTAACGATAGTCAACGTGGTCAAGGACACTTGAGTGTAATAAATAGTAAACGGGCATTATGTGTGTAATTATGGATAAACTCAGAGTACTTTATTGCAATTCACCCTTATTTTTTTTTTGTAAGACAATTTGTCATGCATTTTTCTTTTTCCTTTCTTTTTTTGGCCCAAATTGTTTTTCTGATCAGTATTCATTCATTTCTGAGTGCTTACTGTGTTGCTCTAGCATGCCATAAGGTGTAGTAAATTTCTTGTGCCAAAACATCGTGTTATATTGTGTCTCTACCATAGTTGCCTGTGTCATGGCTGCGTTCTCTGATGTGAAGAGGAAAAGAAGTGGGGAAGTACTTAAAAATAAATTCCTTTCCTAGGAATTTCAATATGTTAATCAGTTTGTATCAGTCTACCTTGTGTTTTTAAATGGAGTAAGAGGCTTAAATATTTTGATCTTTTTCTCTCTTCTTTTTTTCCTTTTTGTGTGGCTATATTTTATACTCATGGTCTCAAGGCTAATTGTTATATAAATTTGTAGGTGTTCATATTTTCGGTGCCACTGTTAAGCATTTTCCCTCTCTCTCTCTTTTTCTCTTTTAATTCATACTTAGAGGAGATCTTTCGTTTCATCTGAGCAGTTGACAGACTTTGGGCTTTCAAAAGTTGGTCTCATCAACAGTACAGATGATTTATCTGGTCCAGCTGTTAGTGGCACTTCCTTGCTGGGGGATGATGAGCCACAATTATCTGTATCTGAGCATCAGCGTGAAAGGCGTAAGAAACGTTCTGCTGTTGGCACACCTGACTATTTGGCACCAGAAATTCTTTTGGGCACAGGACATGGTTGGTATAGCCTTTTTTTCCTTTATGTTGTTGTATTAGAATTCAACTCCATGGAAAATCCCAAGAGGATGCCATAATTAGTTTGACCTATTGCATTGGAGAAAAAGGTCGAGGAGTGATCTCCCTCGCACTAATCTTTTAGAGTGCTTCAATTTAAGTTGTGTTTGTGCATGGAGTTGGGGTTGAGGTATGGGTGGGATGTGTGGTAAAAAATAAAAAGAAAAAACTCTAGTCATACTGAAAGGAACATTTATACTAGGAAGATCAAAGTAGCTGGATCCAAAACAAGTTAATCATGGTTAAAAGTTTTATTTTGTTTAGTCATTTCATCACTATGAAGTATGGTGTCGTCTCGCATTTTTAAAGGAGTGGCACCTGACCATCATGTTTTTCTACTGTTTACCTTACAATCTAGTGGTTTTTTTTGTTGTTTTTGTTTTCTTGATGATCACTTAATAGAATGTTAAAGAATTACTATGTTTTGCATTTTTTTCTCAGGCACAACAGCAGATTGGTGGTCTGTGGGCATCGTTTTGTTTGAGTTGATTGTTGGCATTCCACCGTTCAATGCAGAGCATCCTCAGGTTAATACACTCTAAACATGTTATAGTTTTTGCTGTTGGTACTTCTGCTTGTAGATACTGTCTGATTTTTTATTTTTCTTTGGCTCTTCCTCTTTTTTTTTTCTTTTTTTTAATTTACTTATCATTTCTTTTACTCTCTACTTTAGATGAGTATTGTTACAGGAAGAATTCTAGTAAGCAGAAATTATTTTCTATGATTGATGGGGTAGATATTTTTATTCTCTGGATATATGAATTGTGGCAGTTGGAACATCAGTTTACATCTCTTATTAAAAAAAAAAAAAATCCGTATTTTTTGGTTGATTGAGTTCTGACTCTCTATCACAATGTTCCTATTGTGTGTTTTCTTTCCAGCAAATATTTGATAATATTCTCAACCGTAAGATACCTTGGCCCGGAGTACCTGATGAAATGAGCCCTGAAGCACAAGATCTAATTGATCGGTAAGAGAATATTTGGTTAACTGTTCTGAGTTAAATATCGTTGGTAATATGAATATTCTATCAAATTATTTTGCATCATATCCCTAATGAGAACTGTTTTCTACATTTCTTTTAATTCCATTTGATACGTGTGACTTGGTGTGGCCCCTGTCCATGAAATCTCTTGTTTATCAAAATTTTATTTTGTTTGGAACATTATTCTTTTTTTTCTTTGATGTTATGTTGATAATTAGGTAACTTGCCTTATTTGACAATGAACTCATGCGTTGATGATTTTACCATTTATATCTTTGTATAATGCTGGATTGTGCACCTGGAGTGCTTGGCGATCTGTAATTTGGCTATTCTCTCTCTCTCTCTTCTCTTCTCTTTTGTTCATTTATTTATCAATTTGATATTTTACTTCTCAATAGAATGCATTGATAATATGCGACTTAGAAAGAACTTGCTTCACCAAGTGCTTTCATGTTACATCTAGTTGAGTCTAGTTTTGTACTACTTCGTTTAGCTTAGTACAGATTACAGAATGCTTTAATTCTTGTTAACAATCTGTTTTGAGGGTGTATGCTTACATGATGGCCAAGATAGAGTGCCAATTCCTATTGAGTTGTTAAAGTTTGTGAAGTCATGATAGAGTTGCTGCTTAATCTATTTCCAGATTATTGACAGAAGATCCTAATCAGAGACTTGGAGCCAGGGGAGCATCGGAGGTGATCTTGGTTCTTAGTTCAACTTTTTTAAATTGTTGCCCTTGTTATTTTAGAATATGTTCTCCACACTATAGACGCTCAAATGATAGAAGAAAAATCTTATCATTCAGGTGAAGCAGCATGTATTTTTTAAAGATATCAACTGGGACACGCTGGCCAGGCAGAAGGTAGTGCATGTCTTTTCCATCATAAAAATAAAATGGCATCCTTACTGTTTAACCTTTAGGGTGACCAGATCATCTGAGCTTTTGTCTCTTTCATAGGCTGCATTTGTTCCCACTTCAGAGAGTGCACTTGATACCAGTTACTTCACAAGTCGTTACTCGTGGAATACTTCTGATGATCATGTATATCCAGCCAGTGAATTTGAAGACTCAAGTGATGCTGACAGCTTAAGTGGCAGCAGTAGTTGCCTGAGCAATCGCCCAGATGAAGCGGTATTGTAGTCCTAAAACTTAGCTTAATAAATTGATTTGGAGAACTTATGAATCTATTATTGTACATTTATTTGTTTGGGGTTGACTGATCGTTGGGAAACAATGATAAACAGGAAGATGCATGTGGAGGTCTCACAGAGTTCGAGTCTGGTTCATCCGTCAATTACTCCTTTAGTAATTTCTCATTCAAGGTATTCTCGTACATCAACTATTTGATTCTTAACTCTTAACATTTTTTTTTTTCTTGTGATAATATTGATTCACCGCACCTTTGTATTTTAATGTTATATTGAATTTATCTGCATTTGAGTCAATGATTTCACTATTTATAATCCATGATTAAGATTAATCTAAAATCTACAGGATCTTGCATTTGGTGTTATAGATTGGCTTCAATCGAACGATTAACATAATAAATCTGAAAAGCTGTATTTTTGAAATTTCAAAGAGCTTTAAGGGGTGTGTGATTCATGATGTGAAAATTGTTTTCAAAAACTAGTCCATAATCTTTAGTTGTAGGAAATATTTTGGATCAAACCCAGAACAAGTAGACAATACAACTTCTCTTTGTTTTTAAAATTTTGAACTAATT
This sequence comes from Xanthoceras sorbifolium, assembly GCA_003430845.1. Classification (NCBI taxonomy): domain Eukaryota; kingdom Viridiplantae; phylum Streptophyta; class Magnoliopsida; order Sapindales; family Sapindaceae; genus Xanthoceras; species Xanthoceras sorbifolium. Next base: position 26,334,827 of record CM010610.1, on the reverse strand, counting down.
TTTAAGATTATATAAAATATATATATATATAACCTTTTCTGAATGTAACACAACCAAACAATTGATTCTCAAATAGGTGTCCCTTTATTTCAAAGATGGATAATTTTAAATATCACGAATCACATGTCCCCTTATTATTTTTTTCTATTTCAAGATTTGTTAGGTAGATGACTAAATTTTCGAGATGTCTATTGTAATTTGATCTGATAGGATACTTAAAACATCACTATGCACAATAATGTGCACATTTTCTCTGAAATATTTGGATCCTGAATTAAAACTTCCATCTGGACCCTGGTATGGTGCTATGTTATATCCTAAGTAATAACATGGCTTTCGAGAAGTGAGTTGTGAGTAGCAGTTGGGTCGTTTAGTTTTTTGCTCCATGTAAAGGTGATGCAGTCTGTTATTGGTGACTAACGCCCCTGTTCTATTCTTTAATTTGAACTTTTTGTGTTTATCAGAATCTCTCCCAGCTTGCATCGATCAACATTGATCTTCTTGCTAAGGGTTGGAAAGACGATACCCCAAGAAATCCTAATGCATAACACAAGTTGTCAATTTGCCGCAAGCTAGAATTTTGCTATTATATGGATGTGGATATGTATTTATGGCCACCTTTTCACCAAGTGATATTTGTATACCTCTGTACATGTACGTTACATACCTCTGTACATGTACGTTACTTGAAGCTCTCTCGACTTCCATTTTACCTTATATTGTATGTGTTAATACCGTTTAATTCTGGTGTTTTACACTTGCAGAGATAGAAGAAAAGTCAAGACAGAAACTGCTTTGGGATGTGCTCTGTTCTCGTATATAGGTAAAAAAAAAAAAAAGCCTCCTCTCTGGCTGGGGTTTCAATTTTTACTGTTGAGTTTTGTTTGAGCTGGGGACCTTAAAAAATGCACCTAACTTTTCCCATTTTGATTATTGGCTTTTACACTATTGTTTGTGATTTTTGCTCCATTTCAATGAGAACTTCTACATCCCATTTTATGTTCAAGTTCCTTGTTTTTCATTGAATATAATTTTTGATGTGTCATATTCCAGTGTCGCTTTTTACGTGGAAATTGAGAGGGATTTGATTGCATAACTTTTTTATAAATACAAGTGATGATACAAATTTGGTAGTTTCCATATTTTTTTGAAAAAAAATCTCACTATAATTGAGAGATCATGGAAGATGGCATTTGGCAATTCTAAAATTTTGAATTTAAATTTATTTTTTGTAAATTGAAGTCTTGGTAGAAGTATTTAACTACCGTATTTGCAATATTATTTTTTTGGGAAAAAAAAACAAACAAAAGAGAATTAAAGCATCAAATTTTCATTAAAGGTAAGATAAAATTAAAAATAGCGATATTATTAAAATTCTCCTGTAGTTTGATGTATTCGTCAAAATTTCCCCTCTAGTTTCATTAATGGCCAAAATCTCCCCTATAGTTTAGTTTATTCGTCAAAATCTCTCTACCGTTAGTTTTAATTACTAAAATGCTCAAAATCTCTCTACCGTTAATTTTAATTACTAAAATGCTATTGACCGTTAATTTTTCAGTTGGTAATATTATTAAAATACCCTTCTGATTTAATATATTGGTCAAAAGTTTCTCATAGTTTCATTTATAATCAAAATCACCCCCATAATTTTATTTTATAGTCAATTTTTTTTCTACCATCAATTTTAATTACCAAAATATGTTTAACCATTAACTTTACGTTAAAAATTTTAGAGCACTAAGGGTATAAAGGTAAATATTTATATAGATTAAATTAAAATATTTTAATGTATAATATTAATAAATCTCTACGGTCCATCATATGATGCTATTAGAGATCAAATATAAAATATTAATAATTTTAAAATTTAAAATCTATGGAGATGGACGTGGAGGTGTAATTTTTAATTTTTTATAATTTTTATCTTTTAAAAAAATATTTTGTGTTTATATTCTCTACTATCCATCTATGGAGATGGATAGTGGAGATCCGTCGTTTTTTTAAAGTTCTTTTTAAAAATTTGGTAATTGTTTTTTAAAAATTTTGTATTTATGATATCCACCGTCCATAGATTCAATTTTTTTAAAATTTTTAAATTTTTAAGTTTTTAAAATTTGATCTCTAATGTCCATTATAATATCGAGGATGATGGAAATTTATCTTTTTATTTTTAATTATTTTTAATTTTTTTGTAATTTTTTAATAAAAATTTCTCCACCGTCTCCACCGCTCATCTATGGACGGTGGAGATCCAACTTTTTTAATTTTTTAATTTTGATGGACGGTGGAGATTCAACTTTTTTATTTTATAAATTTTTAATTTTTTAATATTTTAGATTTGATCTCTAATGTCCATCGTAATATAGAGATGGATGGTAGAGATTAATATTTTTATTTTTAACTTTTTAATTTTTTTTTTTAAAATTTGGTAATTTTTTAAAATAAATTATATTTGTGATCTACATTGTCCATCTATGCACGGTGGAGATCCAATTTTTTTAAATTTATTGTAAATTTGATCTCTAATATACATGATAATATGGAAATGGACGATGGAGATTCATCTTTTTATCTTTAATTATTTTAAATTTTTTGGAATTTTTTTTTTAAAAAAAAAATTGTGTTATAGACTATGAAGATCAACGTTTTTTAAATTTTTATATTTGATCTCTTATGTCATCATATTATGGACCTTAGAGATTCATTAATATTATAAATTAAAATATTTTAATTTAATTTATACAGATATTTACCTTTATATCCTTGATGCCCTAAAATTTTTAACATAAAATTAATAGTTAAAAGTATTTTATAATTAAAACTGAGGTAAGGGAAAAATTGACTATAAAATGAAATTATGGGGGTGATTTTGATCATGAATGAAACTATGAGAAACTTTTGACTAATATATCAAATTAGAAGGGTATTTTAATAATATTCCTAACTGAAAAGTTAACGGTTAATGGCATTTTAGTAATTAAAACTGATGGCAGAGGGGGATTTTGACGAATAAATCAAACTATAGGGGGGATTTTGGCCATTAATGAAACTAGAGGGGGAATTTTGATGAATACATCAAACTGCAGGAGAAATTTTAATAATATCCCTTAAAAATATGAATATAAATTTTGATTTTAAGACCATTATATTTAAAATGGGTTTACACTTTTTTAGTCGTTGAAGCAAACAGTATGAAAGGAAACCAAAAAACAAAAACAATCAATTCAAGACAATCATCCGAGACCCAGGATGATAAGGCTTGATAAAAAAAAAAAAATCAGAATTAGAAATTAAATTAACCTTTCAAGAGCATCCACATACACAGAAACCCAACCCGAATCACGAGCAAAACGAATACATGAAAAATAATTGTTTAAATTAAAATAGTTGTTTAATATTATTATTTTCCAGCTGGAACCTACTTGGGACAGGATTTATCTTCTGGAAATTATTGTGCAGGTGGCTTGGAATTATATGTATGTGTATATATATAAATTGCTCATAAATGTATAATTTTGTATTTATGTTATTATGATTTTTGTTTCCATTCAAATCCACGAGAATTTCTTAAGAAAAAAAGACAAAGAATACTACAGTTCAAGCCTATAGACAAAAGAATCCCATGCTGTTACAAGATGGAAGGTTAGTTTGCATTTTTAAGAAATACCCAAAATATATATAAATTTATATATATTTGAAATTGATGAGGCTTTGGATGCCAACATTAAAATAAAAAGAATGTTATAATAAAATATGACCACGATTTGACATCAGCACACTTGTCTGTTCACTTTTACAGCTGACCCCTCCAACCTCCATTTTCATGCAACTATCAAACGCCTTTCATCATTACCTTTATATATAATAAATGTCTTTCATGCCTTTTTTTTTTTTTTTTCCAACACTATTCAAAACTCAACCAAATAAGTTAATTACCTACTTTTTATGGCAATATTATTAATGCAAAGATAAATGTTAATATTAAGTGCTAGCTGAGGAATTGACTACTCTGGATGGGAAACAAAAAGACTACACATTAATTTTTTGCCAAAATTTCATACCAACTATGCTAATATATAAAATTTAATGTTAAATTTATGAAGTTTAATACAAAATGTGTAATCTAATATAATAATTAATGTGAAGACAAAAAGGCAACTTTTTAGTAGTTCACGGGAAGGTAACATGTGCAGGCCTATGCATGCATGTTTGGTAACAAACATGATTATTTCATTATTAATTTATTGATTACCGAAGACTACTAATTCACAAATCACAATCAAATTACTCATCAACATTAATAGTCAAAATTAATATGGATTTTCTGTTGATAATTATCTCTATTTAATGAGAATTAGACTAATGGTTTCTAATTAATAAAAAATGTAATCAAGAAATGAATGAGAGGATTCAAGTCTCGTTTTTGTTATGGAGAGACATCCTTGTGAGGAATAGAATAAAATTGTCCTGTGGTTTGGTGAAGAACAAAAATCTTTACCAATTCAAAACTCATTGGTGGGATTGAATTGAAGAAGCATCTCAATCTAAACAATCAAAAGTCTGCATCAAAAGCAAAAGCTAAAAAGTAAAAGCAAAAAGTAATAATTACAACCACCACCCAATATCCACCCAACAAGAACAAATGCAACAGCATATATCCACCTCAAACTATTAATGAAAAAGGAAACTGAAACAAAAATAATAATAATAATAATAATTAGTACAATGGGGAATTAGGAAAAAAGAACAAACAGATGGTTGGCTCCTACGAATGATGAGGCTGAAATCAAAACATACAACAATAATGACACATTTAACATGCTAATTACCGAGATATGACAAAGCAATGATGATTTTTTTTCCAACTTTTCGACTATCCATGGGGGGGATTGATGGTGGTGAGCGGGACTGATGACTCATCGTGAAGATACATCATCTGCCTCTTTGACCTGATCAGGCTGCGGCTTCGGATGAGCTTCTGGAATGCTGGAAGGACATAGTTCCTCAATGCGCCTTCTCACTTCTGAGATTGAAGGGCGGTTATCAGGGTACTGAGCTGCACAATCTATTGCGAGCTGCAAAAGCTGAACCATCTCCTCCTCCACACTCTGGTACCTGAGGAGCTCGAGATCAAAAACCTCTGAAGTCCACTCCTCTTTGACGATGGACTGAACCCATCTGGGGAGGTCGACCCCTTCCTCATTCAAGACAGCATGAGTAGGGGCCTTCCCTGTCAGCAGCTCCAGGAGCAAAACACCAAAGCTATAGACATCGGCCTTCTGGGATACTTTGCGAGGATCAGTTACTTCTGGTGCTCGGTAGCCAGCAACTCGGTTGGGGGTAGAGGAAGGCCCGACCAGGTGGGCAAGGCCGAAATCAGACACTCGGGCATCATAAGATTTCGTTAGTAAAATATTGGATGATTTTATGTTTCCATGGGAGACAGTAGGGCCTTGTGAGTGTAGGTATTCAATTCCTCGGGCAGCTCCAAGGGCGATGCCAGACCTGATTTCCCAATTCAATGGAGTCCTACCTGCTCCCTTGTTTCCTGTAGTATTAAAAAAGAATGACAAGATTGTAGTGAAGATAAGCTAACAAGACTAAACAGTTACAAAATTCTTCTTGGTTCTCTCTTATATGCTTATACAATTTACTTTCATTCATGAAGGTTGCTTCAAAGTTCTGATATTATCTGAAGACTCTTATATAGAAAATAAAAAATCAAACACCATATAAGAGCTTTGAAAAATCGAAATACATAACTCACTTTAGAATATGAATAAATTTCATACAATACCAAAATTGAACAAATTTCACAGAAGCAATGACAAATGTTCCATCAACCATATAAAAAAAAACTAAATGCTAGCACACAAAATAAATTTCTAAGAATATTAATTCAAAGCATAAAGAAGTAGGTATTTTGATCTTGTTCATCTTGGTGTTTAAGAGAGTGAGTATTATAAAAAGTAAAGAAATACCAATAAAAATGAAAAACCAAAACCAAATACACATAAACATAGTCATCTCCAGCAAATGATAAAGCACAAGAATCATGCAAATGGAATACCAACAAGAGAAAACTTACAAAACAATCAAACAATCATAACAAGAGATCTAAAGAAAGACGAGAACAATATTTGAGCCAAAAATAGAAATGCTCACCATGCAAAAGTGCAGACAAGCTTCCCATAGGCATGTAATCATAGACAAGCAGCTTTTCATCTCTGCTAAAATAGTAAGCTCTAAGAGGAACCAAATTCTGATGGTCCATTGCTCCAACCCCATCAATCTTCTCCTTGAACTCCCTCTCTGAGATGATCACATCCTTCAACCTTTTCACAGCCACCACTGTACCCATCTCCAAAACAGCTTTGTAAGCTGTCCCAAAAGTACCCTTCCCCAAAACCTCAGCAGAAGCTCTCAACAAGTCCTCCAAATCGAACACCCTCGCTGAGTTCCCGAAAAACACCAGCTTTTTGGTACCATTTCCGTTCACTTCTCCCTTGCCGCCATTCCCTGCCATTGCAGCTGCCGCAGCGGCCGCCACCGAGAACCCATTTCCATACCCACCATTATCCACCTCTCCAACTGGCTTATCACCAGGAATCTCAACTTCTTGTTGCTTGAACGAAGCAATGTCCATCGACCTCGCTTTGTTGCTACGTTTCTTCCTACACAAAATCATCAATATCACGAGAATTAACAGGAAACCAAGTATAGATCCAATCACAATCCCTGCAATTGCACCACCAGAAAGCTTCTTTTTTTTGTTATTTCCACTTCCAATCTCACCAGTTGGTGTTCTTGGCACAATCAAACCCGTCGGCGCATCACAATCTTTAAGCGGTTTTCCACACAGCGAATTGCCCACAAACGAACCCGACCCAAATGCCGAAAACCCTTTTGGAATCGACCCATTTAACAGATTGTTAGAAACGTTGAACTGTGCAAGAGTCGGAAGAGCCAAATCCGGAATCGACCCGGAAAGCTGGTTGCTTTCGAGATACAAAGTCTTCAACCTTGTCAAATTGTTGAACCCAGTTGAGATCTCACCGGAAAAATTGTTGCTTGCGAGATTCAACCTCACAATGTCGTGCAAACCGAACAAAAAACCCGGAATCTCGCCCGAAAACCGGTTTCCTTGCAAGTACAAATTTCGAATATTTGAACATTTAGCGAGATCCGGAGGGAGCTGACCAGTGAGCAAGTTCAGTCTCAGACTCAGCGTTCGAAGAGAAGTCAAATTGCCAAAAACCCCAACAGGGATTTCCCCGGAGAGAGCCACTCCGGGGAGTCTGAGCACCGTGACCCGGTTCTGCTGACACAAAACGCCAGCCCAGTTACAAGGACTCGGGTCGGACGCATTCCATAACAGGGTCCGACCGCCGACGGAGGAGCGGAGAACGAGGAGAGCTGCTCGGTCGGAGCTAAGATCTGGTTTGGAGACACCAAAGCAGAGGAAGAGAAGAAGAGAGAAAACAAGAAGCTTCTGGTTCTGGGTCTGCATTTTCTGGTGAAATGTAGGTCGTTTTTGGGGTTCAAAGTGCAGGCATTTGAAGAAAATATTTGAGGGAATTTCTCAGAGAGGAAAAGATAGTGTTGAAAGTAAACACACCATTGAAGAAGAAAGATAGAATGAGAGACAGAGAGAGAGACAAGGTAGGGACAATATAGTAAAAAGAAACCCTAGCTGTACTGTCAACAAAGTATAGACACTAGAGAGAGAGCGAGAGAGAGAGTGTGTGTTTTTACTCTACTGGCTTTGTGTTGTATGTAGTATAGTGAGTGGGTGACTACATTAGTCAACTTAACTCAAACTGGTTTCTTTCTCTTTTTTTTCGTTTTCAAGTTTTTGTTTTTAAAAAACCATTTTCTTTTTGTCTTTTTATTTCTTATATTTTCCAGATTTTTGTTTGTTTTTGTTTTTCTGTTGTCTCTCTCTCTCTCTCTCTCTTTATTTTTTTTTTAATAAAAAAAAATTATTGGGATTTTCAGACAACAATTCTTATTATTTTACTTCTCAAAAAAAAAAAAAAGTTTCACTGGGACTGGAGTAAGATTATTAATTCTTATATCTGTCTTGTTTGTTGTTTTTGGTACGAGATTCTGTCAAAATCACATTTTCAAATTTTGAAATATGTCTTTATTTTAATTTAATTTATTTTTTAATAAACTAATTATCCTTTATATTTTTGGGAGAAATATAAATCCCTGATTAAGCTTTAACCAAAATTCAAAAAAGAACCTTAAGGTTTCGTAATTTAATAAAATTCTACTTTGCTGACAAAATTTTTATTTTTACCCTTTTTTAAAAAAAATTATAGAATTATTGTTTTCAAAGCCTCAAGCAACCCTCCCTATATTAAAGTTGTCTTTGAAAAATACAAATTGATTTTCAATGATATATGTATCTAATTAAATTCATTGTAGAATGTACGAAGGCTGTTTACTTTTAAAAAAGCTGTAATTAGATGACAGAATATAACTTTTGAATAAATTAATATGAATGAAAGTAAAAGCAACATGTGTTGGGATGAACTTTTCCAATTTCCAACCAATGCCTCTTTAATCTTTTACTAAACAACTCATTTCATCTTCAATATTTTTTAATTGGTTTTCATTTTTAGTATATGTAAATTCATTATTCAAGTCGATTGATTTAATATACATAGAATAAAATAAATTACACAAAACCGTTTAATTACATGTATAAATAACTTTTCTATAAATTTTAATATTGACAGCACTTAGAGTTAGTTAAAGTTGATTAAATTTAATTGGTGAGGTGATATTTTTATCTTTTAATCATATTTTTTTTATTAATTCTTTGTTTCTTTTAATTGAGAAAATAAGCTAATGGAGATTAAAAAAAAAAGCCATGGATGTCCATTCCCTTAGTTTTCTAAATTTTAAAAAACGACGGAGATTCATCTCTTATGTTTTAAAATTTAAAAAACGAAATTAAAAAAAGGAAAAAAAAATAGTTATCTCCCCAGTCCATCTCTAAAACTTAAGCCAGTAGAACGGTGAAGATAAAAAAAAAAATTTAAAAAAATCAGAGAACTTTAAAAAATAAAATAGATGGATCTGAAGAGATCCATATTAGATCGTCAAGGATCCATATTGAATCTCTCCAAATCCATTTTTGGATCTCCATGACACCTCTCCCTATTAGTGCAACCATCCGCCGCGACCATCCTCCCGTGATTGAGGAGGGCTAAGTCTCTCCCATTTTAGCGGCCACGACGGCTTGTGAATGAGGTCACCGTGAAAAAAATGGAGACTTGAGGCTGCCCTGCCCTGGATATCTAGAGATAGACCTATGGAAATCCAATTAGATTTCCATTGAGATCCAGATATATGGATATATGGAGATAAAGTTATCTCCATCGTATGGTAGTGATCTTTTTTTTTTTTTTTTATCTTTTTTAAATTTATTTCTTAAATATTTTTTATTTTATTAAATTAAATAAAACATGGGCATTAAAGTCTTTAACCCTTTTGAAAGGTCAATCGTTAAAGTTAACGATCAAACACTGATAGTGAGGAGGTCAATGTCAGATGATGAAAAAGTTGTTTATGCCCATAATTAAATAAACCTCAGTTAGATTATACGTAATTTCTTATAATATATATATATATATATAGGGAGAGAGAGAGAGAAAGAGAAATTACAATCCACCTATGTATGATATGCCGATTTGCAAGTGGAGTCAACCTTTTGGACAATTGATAGTTAAACCCCATTCCATTAGTGTTGACCGTTTGACTTAACGTCTTGACCATTTAACTTAATGCCTTGAAGGTTATAAAGGTCATTTTCTCGTAATAAAAGTTGGAGATTTGTTTTTTAAAAATAAATAAATAAATAAAACTAAGATCTACACGGTCCATCTCATTTGAATGGATGGTGGAGATTTATTACGAAGAAAAAAAAAAGTAAAGAAAAAGGGTGGAGATCTAGATCGTCCATTCATAAGATAAATGGTGGAAATTCAACTCTGAATTTCCACCATCCCCATGGATCTCCATGGAGACACCAAGCGAGGCTCTTCGCTTCCGCTCGTGCAACAAACCAGGAGAGCTACCATTGGTTCACTAGTCGCCTCCCCTTGTGGCATTCTATGTAGATCCTAAATGGAAATTAGAGATGACAATGGATCGAATCATGACCTGATCTACCCACTCAAAACGTGAAACCTAATTTGCATGAGTTGCCCAAATCCGACCCATGCTTTGAAGGAGTTTTCATTTTCTGTCCCAAACCTAACCCGAAATGACAAGGGACGCCCTGTACCTGACCTAAAATGACTCGTTTCATTAAAAAAAAAAAGAAAAAAGGCCAAACCATTAAATATAGAAATTTAATCAATTTACAAATACAATTAAATTTATATATACACTTAAATTCAAACATACACTTGAGTTTAAACATAAAATACAAATAATTATTAAAACTTAAAGTTTAATATTCACTTAAAATTAATATATAAAATTTAATTTAATATAACGCAACTAATTCTAATAAACCTTAAATTCAAATATAAAATACAATTATGTAAACAAATAAAAGATTAGGGTTTTATTTGTCCATTTATATTTTTATATTAAATAAATATCGAATCAAACGGGACGTTGGACATTAATGATTTGACCCATACCCTATCTAGTTGCAATCCGCGTAAAAAAAAAAAGACTCGGACCCGACTTAAGTGCTCTAAACCCTGCCCTTAACATATTGGAGCCCCGCCAATTTAGAGCTGATCTTGAAATTTTTCCACTCCTTATACAGATTTACACATGGATCTCCACCCCTTTTTGTTTTTAATTTTTTTAAAAAATAAATCTCTATCGTCTATCTCTGATCTTAATTTTTTAGAAAAAATCTTCATCGTCCATCTTATATTTTTATCTTTTTTCATATATATTTTATTTTAATTTTTTTACCATCAATTTGGATAGTGAAGATCTAGATTTTTTTTTATTTTTTTATTTTTTTAATTAAGAGTATTTTGATCTTTTTATACTTTTGAAACAGTTAACAATTATCTTTAACGATCAACAATAACGAAAATGGAGTTAACTGTTAGTTTTTTAATAAATTAATTTTGATAGTAAAAAGGCATATTCTAAGTAAGTTGGCTATAATTTATCTTATATATTATGAAAAGGTGTAATTTCAATCAAATTTTCATATTTCTAAAGTTCGACAAAGGTCATAATAATTACTAGAATTTAACGTTTAGATTTTGTAGAGGCAAAGAAAAAAAAAAAGTTAATGAGAACATAAAGCAAACAAATTGAAAGATGTTTGATTTGCAACCTAACAACAAATAGTTTTCATAAATTACAATATAATTCGAAAACTTGAGTTGTAGTTTTAGTTTCTAAAAAAATATCGTGGATAACCATCTCCAAAAAAACTGTCATTTTCAAATTTTAAAAGTAAAATTGTTTGCTCTCGGCCTTGGTTGAGTGATTACATCTCTCATTTTATATTTACGGTGGGGTTTCAAGTTGCAAATATATTTATATGCACGGTAGATTTCTCTATTATTATAAAAGTAGATAACTTTCGATTGTGGGAGTAGATATTTAAAATATAGATATAGTATTTAATTTTTATAAATCATAACATATCACTCACAAAGTTTTAGTAACATATTATAAGAAAAAAGAGTATGTATGTGGATGACATTTTTAAAAAAAACTATTTTTAATGTGAGAATCAAGTGATGTGTTTGAAAATATAATTCTAACTCATAATTTCATTAATATGGATACGAGTGGATAACTATTATGTCACCTCATCTTTCTACCCGTTACTAGATTTTTTTTAAAAAAAAAAAATAATAATATTAGCCTTCTTGCATGTGAGGTAATCTTTTGCTTTGATTAGTTCAGCTACCCAGGAAACACTACTGCTGTTATTCAATTTCTTCTCTACTTCTTTATTTTGACTTTATTTTTGTATCATTCATGATTTATATAAAATACTTTTGGTATATATTTAACTAAAAATAAATATAAAAAAAGATATTTTCCATAAAAATAAAGAAATAAAAACTTTTAAGTCCCATGTACTCATATCAATGAGATTTTAGATTCCAATGATGTCCTATTCTCTAACTCTAAAATTTATATTAGTTAGGTAAAAAAAAAAAAAAAAACTTTAAACACTTAATAGATATTTTTTTAAAAAAAAATAAAGAAAACACTTTTAAGTTTAACTATGTTTTTTTTTTTTTTTATAAAAAAGGGTTTAAATTAAAAGAAGTTTCTACTGTCAAAATTAGATTTTCGAAGCCCTATAAAAATTCCTTGTGTCTTGAGATTATTGTTGTAGTGGTTTAAAATTGTTGAATTTTTTTCTTCTTAAGTTTCATTTATTAGAAGAAGCAGAAGAAGAAGTTATTTGAAGGCACAAGTCTTACCAAATCTCAAGAGTTTGGTTTGATTATTTGGGAAGAAGACAGGTAAGAGGTAACTGACTCAACGGCTACAAATTATGCCATTAATTGTTTTCCAATTATTCAATTGAAATTTAAATGACTTTAGATGGCTATCATTGATAACATTTTTGTTGTAATACAAAGAGACGTGCTTATAAATCAAATTTCTGTCGTGGAGAGTTTGATATATTTGGTTCACAATTATATATTATTGAATAGAGTTAATTTTGACATTAAAAAAGTGCAGACTAAATTTTTTATTTGTATAGACAATTACACAAAAGAAATGTAAAAAAAAAAAAATTCAAATCTTATTATACATATTAAAAAAGAGTTAGTACCGAAATATATTTTTAAAAATAATTATTTGAGCTTATAATATTTTATCTTATCAGATATCAAACGATTGGCCCACAAAATTCAAACTGCGGTGTAAACTTAAAAATGTATATATAATTAATTTTGGATTTTATACTAATTTGTTTAGTTGAACATTTTTTTTTTAAGGTTTAGATGCTGTTCGTATACTATTTTATAGGAATAAGACAAAAAGAGTATCTAGAAGAATATTTTCTTTCTCACCAATTAATTTATTTATCTATAAGACAATGATTCGAAGCTAATATTCCAATCCATCACCAATTAATTAAGAAATAATTAAATTAGCAGTGACCAGTGTACTTATCTACTATTTGTCTGTCATGTTTTATATTTTGTTACTGACACTGACACATGTTCTTTTACTAATTTCAGTTACTGTCAATTTTTGAGATACACAATTATTAGTACCATCCGAAATTAAATTATATAAATACTGTCTGAACAATTATTCTCAGAGAATTACATAAATCAACTGAGATTAAATTATATAAGTATGGCCCGAATAATAACTTCCAATAATAGGAGATGAGGACTATTGGGATCACGGTCTAGACAGAGCGGACCCTAGCCCTCATTCTTGATTATTAGTCAGGACTGAAAAAAACCCTTTAAAAATCGACCCTTCTAGATTCATGATTCAGGAACGTAAAATGTGAACCAAATAAATGTTGATGGTCCAATAATATAAGAATTGTTTGAAAAAAAAAATAACTACTTGTGAACCAACATTTTTAATTATTTAATTCAAATCCAATAATTTAATACAAATGTCAAGTTAGTGTCATAGAAGACCATGACTCCTAGAGAATTACAGAGACCAACTGAAATTAAATTATACAAGTATGGTCTGAATAATTACCCCCAATTATGGGAGGCGAAGACTATTGGGACCACAGTCCAAACAGGGCGGACTCTGGCCCTCTCAAAATTTTTGAAAAAAAAATTGTATGTAATTTTTTTTAATAATTAATTTAAAATGTAAAAGAATTAAACATATATGAATATGACCCTCCAAATTTTATCTTTTTATTCTACCGCTGGGTCCGGACAATTATTTATAACAACAGAAAATGATCTACTTCCAACACGGGTGAGAAGTCTATCTAAATAATTGCGTTTTTATGAACAATAATGTAAATATATATTTACGTACTTATACAAGGTATTAAATCTTAGTGGTTTGAAAGAATTTGAGACATCCAACTACCAAAACAATAGACCTTGTGTTTCAGTCACGTTGTAAATAACCTGTTTTTGAGAGACTTTTAACACTTCATAATATATATATAATAACATATGAATGATGTTATATGTCTGTTTTATAGGAGATTTTTTCACGAGATGTTAATATATTGTGGTGAGTTAGCATGATTGCGGCATCCACCGACTAGTAGATCGGTTAGGTGTTGGTGGTGGGTTTGGGCCCATGTCATAGACATGTGCGTCTGGATAATGTTTATAGTAGGCTGCTAATTCAATCTTCTAAAATACTATCAATCTACCACGCATATCTTTTCCCATTATATAACATGACCATGACCATGACCTCGAATCTACCTTTTCTTTTTCTTACAAAATATTTTTTTTTTTGAGAAAGATATATTTTAAAATTTTGTTTGTTATCGAAATAAATACATGAATTTGATTTACCTTTAAGTCGAAATCATCAGTTGAATTGTCATGTAAAACAAATAAAATTAAAAAAATAGATTAAGACGTATCTCGTGTTTTAATATTGCGTATAAGTTCACGTAATTGTAACCTTAACACGTTTTTACCTATTTCAATTAAAAATAAGAAAATAAATAAATAAGTACTTTCAACTATTTAAAAGTGCTACGGATGGTAACCCAAATGAACCACTAATGACTGTAACTGAGAGCAGATTACAATGAAGAGAACCCAATAATATGAGAAGAAAACATGAATTATTATGTGTAAATATTCAACCCAACAAGAGGACATTGATGATGAAAAAAAAAAGCAAAAGAAAATAATGAGGTGAGGTGCACAGACACAGTGGAGGTTGAGAATCTTAAGATACTCTTTTTGTTATATTTTGGTACAAGTTTGCCAACCACACCGCACATTTAATAATGACATAAATTAGCTGTTTTTGCTGGGAAAAAAACCCCTTTTGTTGCTTTTTATCAGAGAGAGATAGAGAAAGAGAGAGAGTCAATGATATTGTTGCAGTATTTCTCTTTTTTATGTCCCCATTTTATTCCTTTTACAGAACAGAGACAGAGGTCTGAGAGAGCATAAAGAAACTTGCTACCATGTAAATATGTAAATATTACATAGTTTTCATTTTATAATTTTATAATAGGTTGTGCATAAAAATAAACTCTTTTAAACTAATAAATATTTTTTTAGGTTTTATTTGATCATTTTATTCATTATAGTAATTAAAACAATGTATTATTAGTTGTAAAAAATTTCATTTCAAATTATTTGTTTGTTTACTTTTAATAATTATACAATATACCACACTATCCTAATTAAGTAGGTTGAAAATCAATTGCTATAAAGCACTTACAGCTTAAGTGGTTGGTGCACCTTCCTTCCACTTCTATAATGAGAGTTCAAATCTCACCATGCACATTATCAGCAAGTGTGGATAACCCTAGTTAAGTAGATTGAAAATCAGCTGCTATAAATCTCTCTCACCTCAATAGTAAGGGTTCAAGTCTCACCATATACATTTACCTGCATGTGTGATCCCGACATTTGTTAAGATTTTTGTATCATTTATATTCAAGAACAGGAAATTATATCATATCACAAAATCAACTGCCCCATTTAATAAAAGATATAATAAGTTATAAAGGGTCAATGTTGAATGTTGATATTTGACAGCACATTTTCATTACTTGCACTCTCTCATTTCTTCCAAGTTCCAACAACGAATTATTGCTGGAAAATGGTGAATTAGCTGAGGTTGGTGGTCTCAGTAAGTTGTAAGTTTTTCCCAAGTTTCTTTACAATCACTCCATATTTGCTACCAATATTGTTTTAACTATTGACTATAAATTTAGGGACTATTAGACCAAGGCCTCATGACTTTGTACCACACTCACACTGACTTCTACTTTGTTGCAATAATAACTTCACAAGAAAATAATCCAAGGACCTAACTTGCACATCGCACATGTGTGTGATAAAACATTTTACAGAAAAATTTTGATCCAGAAGATCCTTGACTGTATAAGGGAAGTATGTAGATAAACCTCATAAAAGTTACACATTAATAAGTCAAATTCAAAAACATGATTTTGTGCTACTCTTTTAGGGTTCTACCATTTCTTCGCCGTCTTAATGATCTGGACTTATCTGTGTTTCCAATTGAGTTAAAGATACAAGTCATTACAAAAACTGTAAAAAATGAAACCATCAGCAATGAATCTGGCTTGCCACTATTCCACCAGGGTGTTGTCGAGACTGCACTGACTGATGCGAACCTTTCTCCAGACTGCCTCTGCCTGCAAATCGGAGAATAGATATGAAATTACCATAAACTCCATGAATCATTTAGGCTTTGCTTGTACCATATCTCTGGTTAAGACTAATACACAGTGTAACATTTCCATTGGCAACCCAAATTCTCATTGTGGGAATGTGTGCAAGTTTGTGTGTGCATGTTGCGAGTCTTTGAATCTGTCGAAACAAGCATGTCTATGTATAGTGGTGCCTTTAATATTATTAAAGAACCCACACGTGAAGCTATAGATGGTGAGAATGAATTTCATATTGAAAATATAGAAACCCAAGAGAATGGTATATATATTAGTGAATGCTACAACCCAATAGACTATAATATTTTGGGCTGTAAGGCTATTCACCAATATATATACACCACTTCTCTCATAAATACTAAAATGTCACTAGTGTAGAAACTTTACAAATATGATATTCGATAATTGAAATTAAAAAGCAGAACATATTTTACAAGAACTGTCACTGATGCATACCCAAAAAAGCCCCCGATAGAGTTCCAGAAAGATCCAGCACGATTAATCCCCTTCCTTGAAGTATGAAGTCTCTCTGGAAAGAAACAACACAAATGAATATACAAGATCTGAATGCCCATTCTACCATCAAACAATCTTCGAAATTAATGTTAACAATGGCATTTAGTTAAAAATGAATGCAATACCTTTGCTATTACAAGAAACCGACTGACCTTTCCGAGATGATTTAAGTGAAGCTAGTTCCTCAACAAGTGCACGTTCTGTGTTGCTGTCATGACCATCACATTAAGTTCCAAAGGAAAATGAGCGCGGCAAGAAGATTTGTTTACCAAAATTATATAATAAATAAATAAGAAGTCCCTACAAGGTAAACTTCTGTACTCAGAAACTTCAAGAAAGATGATTGACATAGTAAATGGGCTCCAAACCTGACATCTTTTGGGATCAGAACGTTCACAATAAAGATATGATCACCTCGAACGGACGGTTTATTGATGTCTGGAACCCCCATATATCGCAATTTTACTGTATCTCCAGGCTGAATCCCAGCAGGAATTTTAAGATCTTTCATGCCTTCAACAGTTTCTACCTGAAGTTATTTTAAGATCTTCGCATAAACAATTTTTATGTACTTCTTAATGCATATAAATCCCATCAAACATAGATCACTATAACTATTACAGAATCACACTTCTATAGCCATCTTAAATATTACTAATATGAAAAGGGCAGGATTGAGAAAAATAATACGCAAACAAGGCAGGACTGAGAAAAATAATATGCAAACATCCTGACAGCAGTGCAGAGTATCTAAGAACTCATACAAGTGAAGTATGCAAGAAACCTGTAAAACAACAAAAGGGTGGACTTGGGGATACTAGAATTAAACATCAGGATTCAATTATAATCACTGTTTATTTTGCCTACTTAATTTAGTGTTTTAGTGTGATTCTATGAAAGTTTATTGACTACAGAATTAACTACATACATCTAAACAATATTCTAGCAGTTTAAATATGATGGTGTAGTGGCAATTTTGGGCTGTGTCTATCAGCATTGTGAAATGTGTTTAAGATATATTGTGTTTTTCAAGTTTCCTTCGAGCATTTCTTCACAAATACTAGGTTTGTAGAGCAGTAATATAGATTTCCTTCTAGAACATATAAGGATTCCAAAAGGTTGGAGCAAGAAAATGTACATAAAATGGCTTTATGGTTTACCCATTACTAATAAGTTGAATCTGTCACTAATCACTTACTCATCTTGCGAAATGATTTATTAGAATTCTAGAACCACTGATTCAATAATACAAATGTCTGGGTGTGAAGCATGTACAAGCACATGTTAAAAGCATGAATCTATGTCCAAGAAAAGGCATTGAATTGAAAATATTCACATACATGCTCAGCTATTGCAATCACAAAGATAAATCATGTGTATCTAAAGGATTTCTTAAGAGGTAAATAATAGCAAAACAGAAAAAGAATCTGGAAAGATAGATGCCAAAAGTTTTTCGCATGTCTAATGTAACCAACCTTAATTACAGATCCTAGAATTGCTTCAGTATAATCAACATCAATCTTTGAATACAGATTGAGGCCATTCCTCTGAATTCCTTGTTTTTCATCTATATGGAGAACTATGAAGAGATCACCAGCCATGTTCCTGAAGGACAAACCAAGTGTTAATAGCTCTATAAAATCTCAGGATTTTTTTTTCAAAAGTCTCCATTTGTATACACACCCTTTCTTATCGAAATTCCCCTCCCCTTGCATTTGCATAGTGGCTCCATCACTAACACCAGGCGGGATAACCACTGTCATACTTCGCTTCGACTGTACTCGCCCACTGCCACCACATCTTCGACAACTATCAGTTATTATCTTGCCATCACCACCACACTTTGAGCAAGTAGAAACCTATTGATATAGGGTATCATCAATAAGACTTACACCAAATACGGGAAGTAAACCTAAAAATAAATGGAAGAAGATAGATCAAGCAACATATAGAGAAATCATCCTACTTGTTTTCAGAATTAAAGTTTTGACTCAGATTGAAAGCTGGTTAAAGAAATGGGTATTTACTTAATTAAGATTCCGAACAGAAAATGCTACGATCAAAGATGTGTGACAAAGACAGTTTGTTAATACTTTAAAGAATTATTAAAAACGCATGCGTGAAAGTATATGCATGTCAACTGGGGAACATTAGAAGATATAACTCCTATGTTAGCAGGAATCTACCTTACAACCTACAAAAATTTGACACACGACTGCCATTCAGTAAACAAATCATCACTGTCTTTCTAGTATGTCAAATTTACCTGTGACATCATTCCAAATGGAGTTCTCTGAGTTTTCATTACCCCTCCTCTACCTCC
This sequence comes from Xanthoceras sorbifolium, assembly GCA_003430845.1. Classification (NCBI taxonomy): domain Eukaryota; kingdom Viridiplantae; phylum Streptophyta; class Magnoliopsida; order Sapindales; family Sapindaceae; genus Xanthoceras; species Xanthoceras sorbifolium. The sequence goes on along the minus strand of CM010610.1, from coordinate 26,315,637 downwards.
ACAAGTGGTACATGATTGTATGGAACTACTAGATCTAGCACCTGTTCCACCACAATTATCACATGTTTCAAAACAAGAAACTTCAATCTCACGCTGTCCCCCAAATACTGATTCTTCAAAGCTCAAATGAAGGTCATACCTACAATACAAAGGAATTCCAACTAATTTGAGCTCATACCTATAATACAAGGGAATTCAAACTACAGAAACACAACTTCTTACTTAAAAAGACAAAGAGCAAACTGCTATATGAATATGGCACGGAAACTAAAAAGAAGAAAAACTTGCAAGAATGTGTGATTGCAGGGTGCTTCCTGTTTTACTATTACTAGTGAATGCTTCTTTAAGAGAATATGCAAAATAAAAGCTTTGAAGTTTAAGGCACAAATTCCATTTACTTCTGTCTACTGAGGCATTAAGTAATAAGTATAGGTTTGGGGTCCTCACCCTATTTTGGACCAAAGACGTAAAGAACTAAAAACTAACGATTTTGTGAGATTATAATGTAAGGCTCTCATTAAAACAGCATATCCAATATAAAACATAAGAAAAGAAAATTCTTGGGGATCCAGATCTATGAAGATCCAAAAATAAAAGATATTAAGAAACCAATTCAGTTTTGTTAAGGAAAGTAAGAACGGCGGAAAAAAACAAAGGACCAGCAGACATTAAGTGGGAAAATTTCGTTAACTTCCTTTGGACACTCAATTCAACACTAAGAAAATGGGATTTAATAGGTCAATAGTAAATGATAACTGTATAGATATAGTTACCGAATGTCAAGACCCCAGCTCCCTCTGTTTCTCAAATTGAAGTTAATACCGCCTGGTTCACCCATTCCATCAAAGAGCCCATCTGAACCGCCAAAGAACGCATTATATACTTCAAAGGGATCCACCTAAAGATAAAAATTGGTAATTTTGAAAAATACAAATAAATTGTTATAACACATGAGCAAGTACTCAAACCCACCGCACCCACAAAAAAGAAAAGAAAGTGAAAAATTATATTTCCATGACCACCAAAAAGTCCACTCGTTTATTTGTTTATGAAGCACTTTCAAATTTTATTTTACCTCCTGTGGACCAGCTGACCCATCATATTCTCCACGTACACCTTCTTCACCAAAGCGATCATATAAAGATCTTTTCTCATTGTCTGACAGGACCTACAGAATTGCTTCATTAGCAACATCAACTCATGCATCATCAGTGAAAAGCCATGGCATTGCCACAAAAAGTATGATTCCTGAATGTATATAAACAAATGAAATAAATGATAGACCAATGCGATGCCAAGAACTTAACAATACCAACTAGATAAATAAATGAATGAACAAACAAACAACTACTTCCAATAAATCCGAAAAATAAATTTAGGACGCACAAACAGATAGATGACAGACAGTGAAGCATTTGCATTTCGGGAGAAGAGCAGTTACCTCATATGCAGAACTTATCTCTTTGAATTTCTCTTCCGCCCCAGAACTCTTATTCATATCTGGGTGATACTGTCCAAATCAACAATAATATCAACTTTTCCGTGCGATGTCACTCAAAAATCAAAACATAATAGTATCCATTCATTAATTTGGATGCATAAATACACCAATTTTTGCATATATTACAACATCACATCCTTCAATTTTCACAATTCCCATTTACAGAAAATCATAACGTACCCTCAACAAGTTCGATAATCATCAAGCTACATTATCTCATCCTATGCATACCAATCTCTAGTCTCTACCACTGAAAATGCAAGCCATAACACTCTCTTACAACGCAATTATATGTTCAAATTCGAATGCTTAAACCCAGCAAAAATCTCCTTTACATTCCTACTTATAGTTCAATTACGACAAACGGGTATTTCGTAGAACCAAATATCGAAGTTTTTTTTTTTTTTTTTTTTTTTCCAATTTCATCACCAAAATTCACTTTCTTTGAAAACAAACAAATCAAAGACGGACCTTTCGAGCGAGCTTCCTGTAGGAGGTCTTGATCTCCTGCGAGGTGGCGGTCCGATCCACGTTCAAAGTGGAGTAGTAATCGTTTTTGACGGCCTTGATAATCCGACTCCGGTGTCGATTCCGGTGAGTGAAACCCAGAGAGGGAAAGGGTGACGCACCATGTTTGGAGAAAGAAGAAGGTAAAAAAGCAGCGTTTGGAGTGGAATGATGGGGGCTCAGATTGGCATAGCAGCATGAACCATCAATTATGTGCATGCTCTGTTTACAAATTTTTTCAGTGGAAGAAGAGGCTATGGAAGACGAGCCAAGAGAAGATTATCGCGTTTAAGGGGTTTTAGGGAGGTTTTTGGGTTGTCCAATTTTTTTATAAAAAAATAAATAAATAGTTGACACAAAGATATAAAAGTATTTTTTTGATAAATTAAATTGTTAAAAAAGATTTAAAATAAAAAATATATTTTTTTATATTTTACATTGCATTGTCAAGTTTTTAGAAAGATAAAAAGTAAATGTTTTTATTTAGAAATTCAACTACTTTAAAGAAAATAAAAAAAAAAAACCCAAAGAATTCAAAATTACGCTTTGTTAATGAATATAATTTAGTTCAAATCCTTTCGGATTGACAAAAGTTAAGGTGGTTCAATTGTAAGCCCTCATAGTTATATATACACGTAAAAGTTATGAGTACACATTAAAGTTATGATTTTCTCAACTTTGTTCAAGTTCATTTTAATTTCAAGTATAATATATGCATTACATATCTTTTGGTAGAGTTTCTAAAGGTAGAGGTTTTGTCGAGAATAGATTATTCCTGATTGTTAATTAAAAAATATCTTTTCAATTTTTAGAAAGTATTTGATGAGTAATGTTAATCTGTCTAAGATTATTTGTTCAAATAATGTGACAAATGAATTGTAACTAACATATCAGTTATTACATCATCTCATAATTTAAGTGGTATTTAAATTTCACATGTCACATCATTTACATATATAATTTTAGATAAAATATTTAAACAACGAAGCATTACTCGTAATGTAATGATGTTACTTTTAACAATTTAAAAAAAAATTAAAATAACTTTTTAGAAATACCCAAAAGAGTTTTTCTTCATAGATATAAAATAACATTTATAATCAACCAGAAACTCAAAAAAAAAAAAAAAAACTTAGAAAGAGATTTTGAAATTAAGATAATTCTTTCTACCATTAAAGGATCACTTCCAAATGTGCACTAATACAGACAACCACCATGGAAGATTTTGGACCATGATAAAAGAATTCTAAAGAGAAATGTTAAGCATAGTTGTTCCACTTTGAAAGTGCATTTTGTCCTAAAGAACACCTTTTTCCAACTAATTATCCTTAGCATTCCTCAAATTATAAATTTAGCCATTGTCAAGCACACTTTGTACCTTAAGGTGCACAAGTGTTGAAACTCCGATGTCATTTTCCATGACAAAAGCACCGATGCACACTAATCTCTTTTGGCAACACAGGCTCACTTACTATCACCATTGAATTCAGTTTCATGCTATTTATATTAAACCCAATTAACTCCAATCATTAATATTGAATTACTGGATAATGATATTTCAGTTTTTTTCTCATCCAAGGCTCGAGCATGAAGAACATTGTTGGAACGATTTTAGTCATCGTCTGCAGATGATACAACTCAAAAGGATACAACAAGAATTATATTGAAGTAGAATACATATTTATTAACTGATGAAACAGTAATTTTGTAGAACCGTTTGAGATGGTAACTAAAATAAACAAAGACAAGCATATCAACTTAAGAAATCCGAAGCCGAAAGATACTCATCTCAATTCCTATATCTTTGTTACAGATTTGCCATTTTTTCAAGTGAAGCTTTTGTCTCTTACAGTAAAAAAAAAAGAGGGAAAAGAAGACACATGAGTGACAATGAGGGTCTCTGAGCTCACATGAAATCATCGTCATCAATTCCATCATAAGCAGCAACAACAATGTCATCATCAGGCTTATCAACAAGAAGCTGTTTCTTCTTTGTGCCTGGGAACAAAACAATAAAAAAGGAAAAGAAAAAGTGAAATCAATAGCAGATCCACCTGATTCATAAACACAACAAAAGCACCGGCAAGCTTGGCCACAAACAAGAATGAAAACATACACCTTAAACCTTGTATGAGAAAAAGTCAAAACTAGTATCTACTAAAACATTTTCTCGTAGAATCTAATTGGGTCAGTTGTATCTTAAAGCAATATCCTGGTTGATACAGTTGAATGAAATCTCAGGGTCCCAATTGTTAATGGAGAAAGAATGATATTTGACAACAATATTCAGGATCTATTAGGCCACTCGAATGAAACAAGCATATCCAACTATTCCCACCTGTTTTCCTTTTGCCAGCATTGGCTTCTTTCTCGAGTTTGAGCTTCTCATTTGCAATCGCCATAACTGAAGAGGCGACATCTTTTGCATCGGTTGATTTTAGAGCTGTCAATGATACCCTCATTACTGCCTTCAGTAATTCCATGTAATGGAAGCTTTTCTGTAATGAAAGCATGAAAATATCACACCAATTATCCCATTAACAATACAATAATATAAAATTATCCTGCAAACTTCACAGTACCTCATAGGGGAGCAGGTTATGAGAAATGAGCTCTGCATACTCCAAGAAATCACTTTCGGATTTCGGGATAAAGTTATCAAGTGTCTTCTCATCACTTCTCTTGGAAAACAGTTCCGTGGTGGACTGATCATCAGCTTCTTCAACAAGCCTACAATGGTTTGAAAAACATAAGTATTCAATATATAACCTCAAGCAAATACACCTATTACCACTAGAATGTGTAAACACAGGCCATATATCCATTATAGAGATACTTTTAGGAATTTCAGAATTCTATCAACTGAAGTACCTATCATACAGTCAGAAGAAACTATTCCAAAATCCAAAGCCATTACCTTTGTTGACGAGGGTTCTGTGCTACAGGATCCAATGGTACTTCCTTCACTTCGGCTATAATTTTCAGTTTTTCACTAGGTTTTGTATCAACGTTTTTGGAGACCTTTCCAACAGGTTGAACAGGAGCAGGTGCCTATCAAATAGATGACACAATTAATAATCGAAAACACTTTAAACCCCAAATAAGTGACAAAACAAAGAAAGACACAACTTGCATTTCGTCTCCTATTCATGATAGATGACCAATTAATTGATTGACCAATAAAAGACGCGTAAAATATTCTGTTTATTAAAAATGCACACTTAAGTATCCACATATAACCAAAGACAAGACAAATATATAAAAAGCATAGTTATGAAAAACAAATGAACAAGGATTCTATACGGTAGCTGGTTCTTCCTCCTCCTCCCAAGATTCTTTTACATTGTTTTCATCTACGTCTTCATCATCCCATGCATTTTTAAGTGGCTCCTTTGCAAGAAGGGATGGAATATGATCGTCCTCTACAATCATTTAAAATGTCCACATAAACTGATTATTTTGATAAGATAGAAACAATTAAACGCAAAAGGAATTGCAAAGAAACTAACAAAGACTAAATATATAAAACAAGATAACGGCAGTTTTCCAAGATATCAAATTACTAGATGCTGTGTAAGAGCTACCATCATCATAAACCCATCTTTTATGGGATTAAGTTATAACCCACTTATACATAATCAAAGGTCAGCTATGGGTGTTGTTAAATGATTATATCGGTGATTAAAACAGAATCTATAATGACAATTTAGGTAAATGCAATAGTCCAAAAGAAACTACGAAAACATAGGATCAAAGAAAAGAAAAATGCTGACCCCAATCATCCATCTTCAGCACAGTCCTAAACTATTGCCACAAAGGTAAATGCTTCCCTGCATATTTAGAAAGATCACAACATCAATTAGTTGACAACAAAGCAATCACTAACATATTTAAGATTCAACAGTACAAAGCATTAAATTTTTCACCAACAGCAAACTGCACAGCTATTCTATAACACATTGATTCCATGCCCATATCAAATATAACCAACTTAGAGTTTGGAATTCTGAGTACAAATACATGGTCATAAAATTCAAATAACTTCTCGATCTATCAATATTTAGTGCAGTTCCAATTATCAGTACGAACCAGTGTACACGGTAACAACATATAAGGAAAAAAATGCAAATGTTTTTGATAAAGGGAATCAAATACACTTCCATCTTAGCATTTATAAATCCCAAATTTTGATTCTTTAATCACCGTAGTTTCACCAAACCAAAATCCATATTCAAGATTATATGCATATAACATTGCATTCTAACCATAAAACCCTCTAACCGTACACTCTACTGCACCACCAAGTCTTCAAATGAGAACCTCAAATCTATTTTCAAAAATAATAACAATAACAATAAACTATGTGACACAGACAACTCAAACCAACAAAATTAAGTAACACCGCTAAATTTGCAAATAAATAGTAATAATATAATAATAAATGTGTTCTAAGAAGAAAATAGAAATTTAAATGATAAAACAGAAAGTAAAATCACCAAAGTTCAGAACTTGAAATGAACTGAAACAAATAACAAATTGAAATCGGAAACAACCCAGAAGAGAGAAATAACATACCCAGAAAAAGATAGAGTGAGAATTTTATGGGAATAATCACAAAAGCGAGCAAGTAGAGAGAAGTGGAATCTGAAAAAGGGGTTTTAAAAGGAAAGAGTAAAGAGAGAAACGTTAAAAAGGATTCGACGACAGGGTTTGATATTTACTTTCGATATAATATAAATATAAATGCGAGAGAGAGTGAGAGGCCAACAAAATCCTGTTGTGTTATAGTTCGAGTACTCACTGTTTCTCGTTCTGGATACGTTTGATTTAATAATCCGAATTTAAGCCTAAATTAGATATATGGATATTAAATTAAGAAAAAATTGCACACACTTTCTCCGACTTATATAATATTGTATGCAGGGTAACTCTCTTTATAATTGTATAAATATTTTTTTAGAATATGTTGATTAATAGGTGGATTAATTGTTGATTAATTAATTTATAGATGTGATTATTAAATTATTTTTTATTTAGTTAAATTATTTTTAAAATAATTATTTTTTTTAAAATTAGTTAAATTGTCATTTAAATAATTATTTAATAATTTTTATTAAAAAATAAATAAATTTAATTATAAATAATATATTTTAAAAAATATTTATATAATTATAATATGAGTTGAGGAGTTTATACAATTTTTTTTAAATTAATATAAATATTTTCTATTATTAATTGTTAACGGTTAGTCACTAATAATAAGGGGATAAAATAGTTTTTTACCCTTTAAAATATAATAATTAAATTAATTAAGTTAATAATTTAAAAAATAAATGAGACCAGATCTCCTCTTGAATGTCATTTTTTTTTAATAAAAAAATTGAAAACTACAAGGAAGGAGCTCGATTTGCTCACTGCCATTGTTTGCATTCTACCCAGTTTCAAGATTCACATTTTATGATGATGGTGATGTTAAAGAAAAAAATAATAAATATTTGGACACTTGAAAGAGATTATAATAAGAATTGAGAAGTCAAACAACCCAAAATCAAAGAAGTAAAAGTTGGTGAATACGCGGCGAGGAGAAGATTTTGAAGCCAAATGATAAACTGGGTAGCTCCAGTCTTCAACAGAGAGCAAGGCAGAGTTACAGCCAACTGAAGCTACTCCACTGTAACAGATCTGCTCTTTCCATATCCTCTTCCTCTTCTGTGGAACTATGGGTGGGCACGGTTCGAATCGATACGGTTTTGGGCAAACTCGAGCCGACTCGAAATTTATACAATTTTTTAAAAATCAAAACTGAACCAAACAAAAAATAGGAGGGCAAACTCGAACCGAATCGAACCGAAAAAATATGGTTCGATTCGATTCGGTTCATACGATTTTCGATCTATTAGGCCTAGTCTTTTGTTATATTTTTAAATTTTAATGATGTTCCTATCTTATTATGGAGAGTATATGAATAGAGGATCTGGTTCTAATACAAGTGCAAGAGTGACATGGCCTGGTTACAGGGTCATTAATAGCTCGACCGAGGCGAGTCAGTTTACTGTTGAGGGATTCTTACAAGGAACTGAATGGCTAAATGCTACAGGCATTCCTTTTTTCCTCAATTTGAGTCGAGAACAGGTTTTTTAGAGGTTACTGGAAAACTGGCATTTTGCATGGAGATGAAATTAGGCCTATCAGCTGAGAAAGGGTTTTAGTCTAAACATTATGGTTTAAAAAGATTTGATTGCTTGTGCACAGTCATCCTTTTAATTGTATTTCATGCAAAGACCCCTACCTACAAATTATTATATGCAGATGCTGATTGCGCAATGGTTGGTAGATATGGATTTTGACTAAACATCCACATTCAAACAGGATTTTGTTTTAGTTGGCTTGATACGATCATATTTCCAATAAAGGTCTAACTTGTAACGGAACAAAAAGCTAGGACCACACCTCCTCCTTCGACTTGTGTAATTTGTGCACAACCGACCGTGAAAATTTGGATATTATGGGCAAGGTCCAGGTCCAACACAAAATTAGGATTTTTTTTTTCTTTACATAGGACGGATCAAACTGGGTTTTGGAGGGACAAAATTAAACCGAACCGTTTTTTGACGGTTTTTTTCAAATTAAAACTAAACCGAACCGAATACAAACCCTAAACCGACTCAAACTATAAAAAACGATTCGAATACGGTTCGAACCGATTTTTGTGCCCACCCCTACGTGGAACGGTGGAAGATGGTGGATCTGCTCTGAAGCTCAGTGTTAATTTTTTTTTTTAAATTAAAACACTTAAAAATAAATAATTTGATATTTATTTTCTTAAACTATTTATTATTATTTTTATTTATTACGTTACAAACAACTAAAACCATATACTTTTATAAATCATAAATGAAGATTATCAAAACATTTGATAATATCAATTAAATTATTTTACTGATCACTATAAGTAAAATATTATTTTATCTAATAATATTTTGGAAAATATTAACTTCATATAATTTGAAATTAAATATATCATTTAAAAAAAATACATGGTTAAGCATATGAAGATTGAAAATTTCTATATATATATATATATATATATATATATATAAGATTAGGTTAAGCCAGTGGTATATGTCTCTCACATTTATACAATTAACGTTATGAATTCGAGTCGTATTTTCATTTCTCAAATCCCTAATTAATTGTAATATTTTAAAAACAAGTTAAAATATATTAATTTTAGAAGGCTACTTCTGAAATAAGATATTTTAAATATAATTAAATAATTTGATGTTAAGTGATAAATTTAAACTTTTAGCCTTTTATTATAAGTTATTTTTAGTATTTTTCAATTATTTCACCACTTAGAAAAATTCTCCCATAGTTTAGTTAGTGTGCACCTTCTCATTTACTTTAGTGACGGGGGTTCAAATTTCACTATACTCATTTAACATTACATATGTAAAGTTTTTTTCCCGTATTATGAGAATAAATATCTCGCGATCATGGGAGTAAGTATCTACACTAAGAAATAGCGGGTTCAAGTAGTATTTATGGACTCACTTCCTAAATTTGTAGTTAATAGGGTTTAGTTACTCTAATATCCTGAATTTAGACTAAATTGTAGTTTCATTCAACTTTTCATTTTAATGTACAAAGATTTCCTTTACATGCGTTGACTAACTAAAAATATGAATAAAAAAGGGAAAAAAAATTAAAAAAAATGGCCTAATAATTATGGAAAAAATTGTTTTTAACTTCAAATAAAAATAATCGTTTTAAACCATTTTTGGAATAACAAATTATTTTTAAATCCTTATATAAATATCTAGGTAAAATTTGCATTCAGCCCACCATTTATGTTTTCAGATAAGATTAGATTTTGAGATTATCATTTAATCAACCAGATTTTAGGAGAGAGAAAAAACTTAAGAATCCCAAATGTTTTCTCCCTCGCCGTCGTCGTTCATCGTTGCCCTGAGAAGTCGACGTTGCCGTCGCCGAGAGTCGTTGTCGTTATCTTATCACCGTTCATCGGAGTTTGCGACGGGTTCGAAGTGACTTTTTCAATGGTTGGCGGAGTCGAATCTACTGCCCAAAGGAGACTGGTTCGAAGACAAATGAGGTCGTCGCGATGCAATGAAGCCGGATCTGCTAGAGTTTTAACGTCGGAGACGAATCCCGCCGAGCAGCGAACGACGGTCAGTTTATTTAAAATAAAATTTTGATGTTGTTCACTTAAATTGTCGGGACAAAATAAAAAATAGCCTAATAATTATGGAAAAAAAAAATTTTAGCTTCAAATGAAAAAATAATCGTTTTTAGCCATTTCTAGATTGACAAAATATTTTTAAACCCTTAAATAAATATCTAGGTAAAATTTGCATTCAGCCCACATTTATGTTTTCAGATAAGATTAGATTTGGAGATTATCATTTAATAAGCCAGATTTTAGGAGAGAGAAAAAACTTAAGAATCCCAAACGTTTTCTCCCTCATTGTCGCCGTTCATCCTTGCCCTGAGAGGTCGGCGTCGGCGTTACCGAGAGGGAGTCGTTGTCGTTATCGTACCAGGTTTTAGGAGAGAGAAAAAAGAAAAGAAACCCTAATGTTACAGATCGCGGACTGTTCATCTCTCTAGCTGTTGTCGTTCATCGTTGCCCTGAGAAGTCGACATCGCTGTCGCCGAGAGTCGTTGTCGTTATCTTATCGCTGTTTATCGGAGTTCGCGACGGGTTCGAAATGATTTCTTCGATGGTTGGCGAAATTGAATCTACTGCCTAAAGGAGACTGGTTCGAAGACAAATAAGGTCTTCGCGACGCAATGAGGCCGGGTCTGCCGGAGTTTCAACATCAGAGACGAATCACGCCGAACAACGAACGACAGTCAGTTTATTTTAAAAAATAATTTGATGTTGTTTACTTAGATTTTTGGGACAAAATAAAAAATGGTCTAATAATTTTGAAAAAAATTATTTTTAGCCTCAAATAAATAAATAATAGTTTTTAGTCATTTCTGGAATGACAAATTATTTTTAAACCCTTACATAAATATCTAGGTAAAATTTGCATTCAGCCCACCATTTATGTTTTCAGATAAGATTAGATTTGGAGATTATCATTTAATAAACCAAATTTTAGGAGAGAGAAAAAACTTAAGAATCCCAACGTTTTCTCCCTCACCATTCATCTCCGTTAGTCTCCCTCGCTGTCGCCTTTCATCCTTTTCCTAAGAAGTCGCCGTCGCTGTCGCCGAGTGGGAGTCGTTGTTGTTATCGTACTAGATTTTAGGAGAGAGAAAAAAAAGAAAAGAAACCCTAACGTTACAGATCGCGGACCGTTCGTCTTCCTCGCTGTCGCCATTCATCGTTGCCCTGAGAAGTTGACGTCGTCGTTGTCGTTATCTTATTGCCGTTTATCGAAATTCGCAACGGGTTCGAAGTGATTTCTTCATTGGCTGGTGGATTCAAATCTACTACCCAAAGGAGACTGGTTTGAAGACAAATGAGGTCGTCGCGACACAATGAGATCGGGTCTGCTGGAGTTTCAATGTTGGAGACGAATCCCGCCGAGTAGTGAACGACGGTTAGTTTATTTTAAAAATTTTTTTGATGTTGTTCACTTAGATTTTTGGAACAAAATTAAAAATGGCTTAATAATTATGAAAAAAAAAATATTTTTAGCCTCAAATTTAAAAAATACTCGTTTGATTGCATTTAATATATCTCTCACATTTATAGTATAAATATGGACAATATATATGTACATACATATGCATACATAAATATATATATATATATATCAAGAAAATTTCTGATTTTTTTTTAATTTAAAAAAAAGCTTCAAAATTTTTTTTTTTAATAAATAAGAAAAAGATAAAAGTTGTAGACCCAATGAAGAAGGATCTTGCAAATGGCTCTCAGCCTCTCAGCCAACATGTAGCTTCCTTGTAAGGCGGTGGAGTGACCACCACACACACGTGCATGCCAATCGTGACCAACTTTTTTTTGTTCAATTAATCAATAGATATAATTTTAAAATAAAATAATATCATTTTGACTAAATTTCTTCGGGCCCAAGACAAGTCTCTCTTGGCCGCTTATAAATATGCTCCTTCTGACCCATTGCCTCTTACGTTGCTGGGTTGGTTTCTCTCCTGAGAAACCCATTTAGACAATCCAAAGCCAAACCGACCCATATAAGTTTCCAATCAATTCACCTGAAAAACTCAGAGATTTCTTATTTTAAGACAAAATCGTACTTTTTTTTTTCTGTATACAAAACAAAGACACAGCTGATCAGGTTTGTTTTCCATTTTTTTAATTTTTTTTTAATCATTTTGTTGATAGTGTTTTTACTGAATCGAATTGCTATTATGATTTATTTTCTGTTGTTGAATATTTAGGAAATTATGGAAAATTCTAGGTTTTTATAGTGTATATTCGAGGAGAGATTTTCAGTTTTCATTCATTTGAAATGAAGATTCACACAATAATCGATAATCAAAGTTGAAATATCATTTGATTTATTATTATTATTATTATTATTTTGTTTTTTGTAAATTTCTATCAATTGTATTGTGTTTGTTTTGTGAGCAGCCTTTGATATATTTTATCCTGTATTGTTACAGTTCGTGGGGATTGAAGCATACAATTGAACCTTGCAAATTTTCACTGTCTGTAATTCAATTGGATATAGTAGTTCAGTTCAGTTCGTATCTGGTGGATTCAAAACATTTTGGGTTCTTGACATTTCGGGATCAGAATATGAGCTCTCAAACCCGAAATGAAACCCGAAATGATCGAAGGGATCGGTCTAGACATCCTGCACAAAACCCACGCCAGCAGTGGGTCCCTAGACAGTCCACAACCTCAGTCACAAACCTGCCACAGAGCTTTAATGTGAGTCCCAATGGCAATGGTGAGCAAGCTTGTTACAGCTCTGCTCCGGCTGATAATCACTACAGCAACAATGCACGAAGAGGCCAAAAAGGGCGTCCTGTGAATCAGCGTCCCTTGAATTATCATAAAGAGGAGAGAAATGAGAATCTGGGTAAGGAGCTGAAGGACCCGAGTTTGCCACAGCTTCTGCAGGAAATTCAGGACAAGCTCATGAAGGGTATTGTTGAGTGTATGATCTGTTACGATATGGTTCGGAGGTCTGCACCCATATGGGCTTGCTCTAGTTGCTTTTCAATTTTCCATCTGAATTGCATCAAGAAATGGGCTCGGGCACCCACTTCTGTGGATTTGTCAGCAGAGAAGAGTCAGGGTTTTAATTGGCGGTGCCCGGGTTGTCAATCTGTACAGCTCATCTCATCGAAGGAAATTCGTTATGTTTGCTTTTGTGGGAAGAGGACGGACCCACCTTCCGATTTGTATTTGACCCCTCATTCATGTGGGGAACCGTGTGGGAAGCCACTTGAGAACGAGATTAAAAGGGATGGTATGAGTCAGGAGGATCTTTGTCCTCATATATGTGTCTTGCAGTGTCATCCAGGTCCTTGCCCTCCTTGTAAGGCCTTTGCTCCGCCACGTTTGTGTCCTTGTGGGAAGAAAACAATTACAACTAGATGCTCTGATCGGAAGTCTGTCCTAACTTGTGGCCAGCAGTGTGATAAGCTTCTTGATTGTGGTCGTCATCGATGTGAGCGGAAATGCCATGTAGGTCCTTGCGGTTCTTGTCAGGTTCTTGTCAATGCTCCATGTTTCTGCAAGAAAAATGTGGAGATTGTCCTTTGTGGAGAAATGGTTGTGAAGGGAGAAGTGAAAGCAGAAGATGGTGTTTTTTCATGTAATTCCACTTGCGAAAAAAATCTTAGTTGTGGTCATCACGTTTGTGGTGACATATGCCATCCTGGACCTTGTGGAGAGTGTGAGTTAATGCCAAGACGGATCAAGTCTTGCTATTGTGGAAAAACAAGCTTGCAGGAGCAAAGGAAGAGTTGTTTGGACCCAATTCCAACTTGTTCACAAATATGTGGAAAATACCTTGCCTGTGGGGTGCATTGTTGTAATGAGGTTTGCCATGCTGGTGATTGTCCTGGATGTTTGGTTACTGTAACCCAAAAGTGCCGCTGTGGATCAACTTCTCGAACTGTGGAATGCTATAAAACTAGTTATGAGAAGTTCACATGTGATAAACCTTGTGGGAAGAAAAAGAATTGTGGGAGGCACCGATGTAGTGAACGGTGCTGCCCTCTTTCTAACTTGAACTACCATCTCTCTGGAGAATGGGATCCACACTTTTGTCAAATGGCCTGTGGGAAGAAGCTGAGGTGTGGACAGCATTCCTGTGAATCGCTGTGTCATAGTGGCCATTGCGCTCCTTGCCTTGAAACGATATTCACTGATCTGACTTGTGCATGTGGAAGAACTTCAATTCCTCCTCCATTGCCTTGCGGGACGCCTCCACCTTCGTGTCAGCTTCCATGCTCAATTCAGCAGCCTTGTGGCCATTCAGCATCTCATAGCTGTCATTTTGGGGACTGCCCACCCTGTTCAGTGCCTGTAGCAAAGGAGTGCATTGGCGGGCATGTGGTTCTCAGGAACATACCTTGTGGATCAAAGGATATTAGATGTAACAAGCTCTGTGGTAAGACCAGGCAATGTGGCATGCATGCTTGTGGCAGAACTTGTCATACTCCGCCTTGTGATGCTGTTGGTGGATCTGAACCAGGCTTGAAGGCTTCCTGTGGGCAGATTTGTGGAGCTCCAAGGAGGGACTGCCGACATACTTGTACTGCAATGTGTCACCCCTCTGCCACATGTCCTGATGTAAGATGTGAATTCCCTGTCACGATCTCTTGCTCCTGTGGTCGGGTAACAGCAAGCGTTCCTTGTGATGCTGGAGGGAGCAGTAATGCTTTTAATGCTGATACTGTTTTTGAAGCTTCCATTGTCCAAAAGTTGCCAGTACCACTTCAACCAGTTGAATCAACTGGCAAGAAGATTCCCTTTGGGCAGAGGAAGCTTATGTGTGATGATGAATGTGCTAAGTTGGAGCGGAAACGTGTGCTTGCAGATGCTTTCGATATCACTTCTCCCAATTTGGATGCTCTTCATTTTGGTGAAAATCCTGCTGTGTCTGAGTTGCTTGGAGACCTGTATAGGCGTGATCCAAAATGGGTGCTGTCCGTGGAGGAGAGATGCAAGTTTTTGGTGCTTGGCAAGAATCGAGGAACTGCAAGTGCTCTTAAGGTTCATGTTTTCTGTCCAATGCTGAAGGATAAGCGAGATGCAGTAAGGCTAATAGCTGAGAGGTGGAAGCTTGCTGTCAGTGCCGCTGGTTGGGAGCCAAAACGTTTTATCGTGGTTCATGTCACATCCAAGTCTAAGCCCCCATCTCGGGTGATTGGGGTTAAGGGTGTCTCAACTCTGAATGCACTTCATCCTCCATCTTTTGATCCTCTAGTTGACATGGATCCTAGGCTTGTTGTTTCTTTTCTAGATTTGCCTAGGGAAGCAGATATAAGTGCATTGGTGTTGAGATTTGGAGGGGAATGTGAACTGGTCTGGTTGAATGACAAGAATGCATTGGCTGTATTTAGTGATCCTGCCCGAGCAGCAACGGCAATGAGGAGATTGGATCACGGATCAGTCTATTACGGGGCCGTTGTGGTTGTTCAGAATGGTGGTGCATTGGTGGGATCTTCAGGTACTAATGCCTGGGGAGGAGCAGGGGCAGTGAAGGAAGGGGGAGCCCTTGCTTCTTTGAAGGGCAATCCGTGGAAGAAGGCTGTAGTTCAGGAGCCAGGTTTGAGAGAAGACTCATGGGGTGATGGAGAGTGGTCTGGTGGCTCTGGAAATCTGGCAGCATCTGCATGGAAAGGGAAAGAAGCTCCAATCGCTGCTACCATAAACCGCTGGAGTGTCCTGGACTCTGAAACACCATTGAAATCTTCTTCTTCGTCCAGAATCGAAGATCCTGCAAAACAGGCAGGAACTAGTTCCAAATCAGGATCTGAATCAAATGCAACAAGTTTGAATTTGGCAGGAGGGCAGCCTGGAGTAAGCTTTAACGAAACAGAGCTGTCGGAGGTAGTCGATGACTGGGAGAATGCATATGATGATTGATACATGATATGGATGACCTTGAAGCAATTTTGTTCTTTAATTTTCTTCTTCTGTAGGGTGTTAATGATTTTCTTTTTGTTTTCTCTGTTTCCATTAAAACTGTGGAGGGATGTTTCTCTGCTTTATGAAAGGCTATTATTCACTATGGGAATGTGAATTTTTTTTGGTTATATTGTAAGAAAAAAGCTACAAATTGTGGTTGCCTTTTTACATAGAATTAATATTGATCTGGAGGTTCATGCGAGAGAAAAACAAAGATATCCAAATGCATCCCTTTCTTCATTTTCCTTGTTAAATTTGACTAAACATTAAGATACATTATTTTATCAACTATAATCTATAACCTTTCAAGTAATCTACCAATGTTTTCTGAGAAAAAGCCTCAATATGTCTGAATTCTTTTTGCACACAAAAGTTTTTAGATAAGTTTATCCTTTCAAATTAAGTTTAGTTCTAAGAACTTTATATGAATAACCCAACAAGCAGAAATTTTAGATATAGTGTTTTGGTTTAAATATCAAATGGGTTGGATGTATTTAACTAAGCAGGTGCATTTGGTCGCATATTAGCAATATTTGACCTTATTTGTAATATTTGAGATGGACATGTCCAATAAACATCGCCGGTTGTGGTGTAATTTCAAAAATACATATATAATAATTATTATTCTGTTTTACAGAGTTTTTTACTTTGAAATTTTAGTTTTTTAGAAATTTTTTTTATAAAAATTATATATTTTTATTTTATCTAGAAAAGTTTTTAAGTTGTAAAAACTATTTTCTTAAAAAATCCAACACATTGAGCTCAAAAAATCAAGAAGAATCTTTAGAAAGCTCTACCAAATCCAATGTCCCTACATTGTACATATCCAAACAAAGACCTGCTTGGTTGAAGCTTATGAGTTTTAGACCAAACTTATATAAAATATTGATTAAGTAAATCACTGTAAATAGATGTAATGGATTGATAGCTAGCAACAAATATTAAAAAAGTCCTTTGATTTTGAAAAGAGAAAAAAAAAAATATTATTCTTTTAAAATGCATAATTTTTTTTTATATATAAGATGAGGTCAATTAAATAATTTATCCATTATACTTATATTCTTGTGAATTCGAATCATATTATATATTTAAATTTTAAAATAATTATAATTATTTAAAAAATATATAATATTATATTAGGAGAATAAATATAAATTATTTATATAAAATTTAACTTTTAATCCATTCGTGACAGGTTAACATGACCCTATAAATAAAAAAATAAGTAGGTAGGCCAAGATTTTCACGAAGAATTACTTGATCCGGATCTGTTTGTTTGTCGGGTCTAGCAGAATCCGTTTTGACAGAGCGAGACAGAGAGACAGAGACCGTGTCTACTGTGGAGTGAGTTTGTGAGCATCAATGGAGTCGAAGAGGGTCCAAAGCAGAGAAAAAAAGGTTAAACGAAGAGAATTACTAGAAAAGAAGAAGACAATCGACGAACTCATCAAAGCAGCGTCTTCTCAACTCGACCATCTCGACTCTTTCCCTCCCTTTCGTCATTACCAGAGAAATGGTATCACCATAAACTCTCTTCACTTCTCTACTCAAAATTTTCAATACCCAAATCCTGTTTTGAACTAAATTGGTTTTGTTCAATGTTTTTACTAGGATACATGTAGCCTATATATCTTGTGTAGTTTTCTTTTCCATATTTTATGTAATTGCCAAAGCATGGATTATTATTATTATTATTATTATTTTGCAGTTTGTATTGATTGTATATCAATACCCATTTGTCAATTATTTAAAAATTTTAGCATAATGTGATTAATTTTAGTATGTTCATATTGTTGATATTTTAACAAGGCTTGTCTGTGCATTTGGAATCTGGGTGTGGAGATAAGCTATCCTCTCCCGTGAAGCAGTACATTCAAAACCTACTAAAGGTAATGTGATTGGTCCCATAGTTTCTTCTTTCTTTTTTTTTTTGAAATTTTGGAATCACAAAATGAAATGTTCATTTTGTTTTGA
Source organism: Xanthoceras sorbifolium (assembly GCA_003430845.1). Classification (NCBI taxonomy): domain Eukaryota; kingdom Viridiplantae; phylum Streptophyta; class Magnoliopsida; order Sapindales; family Sapindaceae; genus Xanthoceras; species Xanthoceras sorbifolium. The sequence continues at coordinate 26,297,548 of CM010610.1, read as the reverse complement.
TTTATCGAGTTATGTTAGGCTACATGTTAAAGAATATTTGTAACGTTTCGAATTTTGATAAAAACAAAAGTTTTATTCCCTCGAGACATATGAGTGCTTGGATATTTGTTTTTATTCAAATTTAAAACGTTACAAGTCTTCCTTAACTTGTGCCAGGTTAAGAGGAAGCTAACACAATGTTGGTGTTCCATGCGAGTAGCTTCATTGGGTGACTTTCTTAAAGTTAACAGGTTAATATGGAAGCGTCATATGGGTCTGAATGGCCAATGGAAGAGAAGTTGAAGCGCAGAGAAATGGTTGCTCCGGAAGCACGTTACATATTTGTGCATGAGGCTCCAATTGCAGATGGCAATGTGAGTGCTGAAGACAAGGGCCCCATGGTTGGATTCGTACATTACCGGTTTACTTTGGAGGAAGAGGTACCGGTTGTATATGTGTACGAACTACAGCTTGAGCCTCGTGTTCAGGGGAAGGGGCTGGGGAAATTCTTGATGCAACTGATTGAGCTCATTGCTCGCAAGGTGCTATCATCTGATCTCTTAATATGTTTTGCTGACAATAAAAAAGTTTATTTAGAAAACAGTTAAACAGCAGAACATTGTGAAACATTGATATTGTTCTATCACACCGAAAATTTGTTTAATTTTAACATCTGTTAGGAAGGCAATCCCATGTTGGGATTTCCAATTAATTTGTCTGCATATCACTGAGCTTGCTGTCCGTACAGAAGTGTTTTGGATACATATATGTTTCACTTTTGGATTTAATTTAGTGATTTCATCTTTTGTAGAACCGCATGGGCGCTGTGATGCTGACTGTCCAAAAAGCAAACTTGTCAGCAATGAATTTCTATTTAAGTAAGCTGAGGTAGGTTTTAACTTGACAGTACCACCATCTATGTTATATTATATGAAGTGAAGATGGAATTAAAAACGCAAGAGTTCTGTTGTATAGCTTTTTTGTTTTTTGCTAAAAATAAATAAATAAATAAAAATGCACGAGTTCTATAATATGTTGGAAGGAGATTATCTATTTGACTGATTCAAGAATTCCTTCTGCATAAGTCATGCTGACCTTAAGGTCTATGGAATGCGTCTTCTTATATGCAAAGTATGGATGAAGCAATTGCTAATGCTTTTTTTTTTTCGATATATAGGGCAGTAAATGACCACAATCCCCATCCGTTCACCAACTAGTGAAAAAGGAAAAAAACTAATACATAGATAAAAGGAAATATTCCTTAATGTTGACCTGCTATCTTCAATCTAATTCTGATGTAGTCCTTGTCTCCCTTGCATGATAATTTGGCTGAAGAATGAAAATTTGAGACATTAAGGAAAAGTTTGACACTGGTCTTTCAATAAAACCATGTTATGTGCTCCTAAGATGAATTGGATGTTATTAGGGTAGTGTACCACTTCTAGACTTAAGAAGTTTACTATATGATTGTGTCATAAATTGCTTTTATGACATTCTCCTCTTCAAAGGAATTCATGTCCAAGCAGAAAATCATTAGTATGCATGTTAGGTTCGTGAGTTTTTGTTATTGGCTCTTTTATTGGAAGCAGCAGAGGAATTAGTATTGAGCAGTCAACATTTAGTCATTAAGTGTGATCAATATGATTTTCAATCATTCTTATGCATATATGCATAATAACCAGTTATAGAAATGCTAAATGGCATATGCACTTTTCAGTTCACACTCGATAAAATATTAGACATGTTCCCCGGCTGGAGTTGTGTGTCACTGTGTCAAAAAAAAAAAAAAAAAAAACAAAAGAAGTGATTATCATTCAACTCCCTCTCTCCCTCCCTCTCTCTCTCTCTCTCTCTCTCTCTCTCTCTCTCTCTTCTTTTGTTTTGTTTTTTATGAGAAATGAAATTTGTATTGATGGAATCATTTGTATGAGTGGTACACAGAAAAATTAAAATAAAAAAATTAGAGGGACCAGCTCAACTTTTTCCCCTTTGTGTCTCTTATTGTGGAAAAGTTGTAATTGGTGAGCATGTATGGTAGGCCATTGGTTTTGACTCACCTCTTTGAATCTAAAAGAGAAATCGATGAGTAAGGATCTCAATTGTTATCTTTCATAGGTGCTTCTGGTTGTGAAACTTTAAACTGTTTAGCTACGTTGCAAACTTTAGTTTATCATCATGCACAATTGGCTTTATCCTGCTTATCTAATGATGCATCATACCTTTTTTTAATGTCAACCTTGTTACCATAATTGGTTAGCCTTGGACCATATGAAATGTTTGAATCCTTTTTATATGCAGATACATTATATCAAGTATATCGCCATCAAGAGTTGATCCACTGGTATATAATTATTAATTACATCACCTAAGATAGCTACAACTGTTTATTTTACTTGTCCTGAAGTAGTTTCTATCATTTTATGCAGACTGCAGTTGAGAAGAGTTATGAAATTCTCTGCAAAGTGTTTGATGATGAAGTTAAAGCCATATTGGAGGTATAATTCATCCTGCTGTACTTCATTTTCGGATACCATTTTCAGAGTCTGATTACCGCATGTCATTGTGCATTTGTAAGAATCCAATATATGAAAATCCACAGGATCTTTTAGATGTGTTACAGTCGTAATGACACTTTCGGTCAGTAGTTTCGATGATCCGTGATCTTTTTCGATGATCCGTGATCTTTTTCTCAACGGTGACTCATTATTTTGCCAAATACATGAATCAAGATCTTCTCTTTAATTTTTAAAGATTTTTGTGTTATGTGGCTAGTAAATTCATGATCAAGACGTGCTTCCTTATTTTTTTGACCAACAATCACACTTTGGTATTTGCTTGGATAAAACTTCAAATTAGAAGATGATTCTTGCCCTGAATGAGCCAAATAAATTTACGAATCACATTAGTTTCATTTTGTATCGAGTAAGATACCCTTATAATCGAATAAGAACCTCTTTTAAGAAGTTTAAATTAGTCTTCTAGTTTTTGAGAAGTTTTATCAAATTAAATATTCAATAAAACACAAATGGTGATGAACTTATTTTATTTCTCTGCAACAATTATAAAAGGAATAATATTGTGCCATTTTATTCTGACTTGTTAACTAAACACCATTAACACAAAATAAGTATAAATAGGATTCCAATCAAGCCATTGAAGTGCTCAAACCCATCCGTCCATCTATTGATCTAGCTTTTCAATACAAGAGGTGGGATGCTTTGCTCATGTCTGAAGAAGTTCTCTGGATCAACTTCAGTCTTCACTTTCACCAGTCTTTTAAAGTTGCCTTTATAATATTTGACACCCCAAACACTAGCTTCAAGGACACTTGTGTTACCCTTCTTGTTTATTCCCAAATCGAAATCCCTGTAGTTCACATATGCACCTCTGGGAAATTTGGAGACATAAGGAGTCATGTAATTATATAGACTCCTGATCCAGCTCATATGCTTTGGTACATTATTGTCTCCATCTAGCCAATATGTGAAATAATGGACTTTGAACATGGTTCCCTTTCTATGAGGGAAAGGAGTTTCATATTCTGGAATTTTGCTCATCATTCCACCATAGGATGTCCATACAATAACAGGATGATCTTCTTCTAAAAACCTATTATGTAGCTCATCGAGTGCGATTTCGGGTATGGGTTCTGTAACAAAGTCTGTTTTTCCTTCAAAGGACATTGATGGAGTATCTCGTTTAAGTAGCTCTTCAAGAGATGTGTCCAATGGGAAGAAATAAGAATAAAACGTAGATCGGATCCAACTTGTTTCGATACAATCTTTTCTAGTCAATCCTAATTCTGGGAAGCTCTCTTGCATTATTTGGACAAGTCTATCAACACCACCAAGAAAAAAGCCATCATACGATGTAGTAACGATTCTCTCACTTGTTGTGCCTGTATTTGTCACTCGGATGATAACTCTAAGAAGGAGATCCTCATCAACCTTATCTGCAACTTGTTGCCATCTATAGAGAAGTTTTGTGTCACCTTGTTTTAGGGTTTTTGTAACAGTAAAAACTGTTAAAGTTTCTGGCACAGAAACCAGTTTTATCTTCCATGAAAGGATAACTCCGAAGCTTCCTCCGCCACCTCCTCTTATGGCCCAAAACAGATCTTCTCCCATGGCTGCTCGGTCAAGAATTCTACCTTTGACATCAACGATACGAGCATCGATGACATTGTCAGCAGCTAGACCATATTTTCTCAATAAAATACCATAACCACCTCCTGTGATGTGCCCGCCAATACCTACAGTCGGGCAAATACCAGCAGGAAATCCATGAACGTTGCTTTTTTCAGCAATCCTGTAGTAGAGTTCACCTAGAGTTGCACCAACCTGAACCCAAGCACTGTTATCATTAATGTTGACGGCAATGGAACGAAGATTGGTAAGGTCTAACACAATGAAAGGTGATTCGATTTCGGATACATAAGAAACACCCTCAAAGTCATGACCTCCGCTTCGGACTCTCATATGAATTCCGAGGTCCTTGGAGCAAATAACAGCAGCTTGGACATGAGATTCACTCAAAGGAGTGAAGATCAACTCAGGCTTAGGTACTGAAGGCTCTGAGAATTTAGGGTTTTGAGCACTAGATGCCAGGACTGAGGAAAACGAAGAGTTGTTTGGGGTGTAAATTGTGGAGAGAGGAATATTGGAATGTTGAGAGAGGCATTGGATAAATGTTTGTTGAATTGGAATTGAAGTTGTAAGTGAAGCTGATAACAATAAAAATACTGATGCAATGTACATGCTTGGAGAAATGGAATTCATGATTTTCTCCGTCTTGTTGCTTCTGGGTTTTGTCTTCCAATAATCCTATATATATATAGGTATAGCTTCACTTAGCCAGTTGGCTATTTCATTACAATTATTTATTTATTTTTTTGAAACATTCATTACAATTATTTTGCTAGGCAATTTTTCAATACGATCAAAAATAATGGTCAGATTTGGTTTTTCGGGAAATAATTTGTTTGTTTGTGAACTAATTATTTGTTCCGGAATTTATTAAGTTTTCGTAAACTAATCGATTGGTCATAAACTAATTAGTCGTTCATGAACTATTTGTTTGTTTGTGAATTAATTGGTTGTTCAAGAACTAAATGTTTGTTCCTGAACTAATTGATTGTTGTGAACGAATTGTTTCTTTGTGAACTCTAATTATTTGTTAGTGAACTAATTGTTTGGTTGTGGATTTAAGTGATTGTTAGTGAAGTAATTGTTTAGTCGTGAACTAATTGTTTGCTCATCGTGAAGTAATTGTTTGTTCCTGCACTAGTTGTTTGTTTGTGAACTAATTGTTTGCTCGTCTTGAACTAATTGTTTGTTCGTGATCTTATTGATTGCTCGTGAACTTATTATTTATTCGAGATATTATTGGTTGTTCGTGAACTAATTATTTGGTAGTGAACTAATTGTTTGGTTGTGGATTAAGTGTTTGTTCATGAAGTAATTGTTTAGTTGTGAATTAATTGTTTGCTAGTCGTGAACTAGTTGTTTGTTCGTGAACTAATTGTTTGCTCGTCTTGAACTAATTGTTTGTTCGTGAACTTATTGGTCGCTCGTGAACTCATTGTTTATTCGAGATATTATTTATTGTTTGTGAACTAAATATTTGTTCGTGAACTAAATTGTAGCTCATTTTCTCGTTTGTGAGCTTATTGGTTGTTCGTGAACAAATTATAACTCATTTTCTTGCTTGTTTTAAAAAAAAAAAATCATTTTCTTGCTTAGACTTGCTGTTAATGTTATTGTTTCCTGTTGCAGATGGTGAATTTGAGTAAAAAATTGAAAATAACATGTAACATCCTAAATCCCCAAAGCACATGGCCAAATTCTTTAAGTTTCGCACATTATGGTGTATATCAAATGGTGTAAGAATGGTCATTTTATAGTGCTTTGCACATTATGGTTTAAACAATAAAGTTGTGTCTTTTCCACTCAATAAGACACAAGCACCAATTAGAAAAGTTGTGAGTTTTCATCAACAACACCATTATTGGAAAGTAGTGTCATTTTCATTCAAATTAAATTTATTTGCAAAATTTCCAACATAATATAATATTTTATAAAACGTAATAGACGGTTAATGCAATTAATATGATGAATATTAATAAAACAATTGAAACAACATTTAAAATCATATGCATTCATATTTTTAAATCATAAGCATTTCTTGACGGTACAAAACAATTTCAATCAAAAGACGATTTTAATATATATATATATATATATATATATATAAATAAATATAAATTATTGCCTTATAATTTTATAGTAATAAACGATAAACATTAGTCATTTTAAAAATTGGTAGTTAAATAGACAGTGTGTTATAGTGTTACAAGTATCTATGCGACGTGATAATAACAGTAAGGGTAAAAATACTGTCTAATGTGGCTTTATGATAAAGGCTCATTCGGCTTGAAAATATCTCATGCTCACCATATCGTAGGTGGTATATATTTATTTTTTTTGAAAAAAATAACATGAACATTGAACTAAACATAAAACATGTTATTCTTTTATATTTTGAATCAAATATAAGAAACTTCCTTTCATTCTCTATTATAAGATTAATTACCATCTACTCCCACAATAATAGGAAAAAACTATCCTCACATTCTGTAAATGTACATGGTGGGAATTGAATCCTCACTATAGAAGTGTGAAGGAGGTGCACTAACCACTTGAACTATGAGTGAGTGTGCTTTATATTTTAAAATTTAAAAAATTATCCTTAACTTGTATATCCACTGCATTGTTACCAATTTTTTCTTTTTAAATTAAAATTATAAAACACACAAATTTATAAGAAAGCCCCTTAAATATTAAAAAAATAAAAAAAATAATTTAAAAATTAATACCAAAATTAAAAATCTTTAAAAACTAAAAAATTATTATAATAAATAATTAATATATAAAAATTTAATCATTCAAAATAACACTTTAAATTAATACCAAAATATAAAAAAATTGTATATCAAAATTAAATTACAGTAAATTAAAAATGAAAAATAATAAAAAATTTAAAAATTCTCATAATTTTTTTTTATTTTAATTTTTTTTCAGTTGTTATCATTTTATATTTAGAATTAAATTTTTATTTAATAATTTTTAAAATTTTTTTTAACCTGAATATTTTTATATGTAAAATTGAAAATACCACTAAAATAGCAAAATTTAATTGATTTTTGACTAAAAGAAAAACTAAGCTGATAAAATCCAACTTAATATCCAAAACAAAATTTCATCCATTTGAGTATATGAAGCTCCAAAGACCAATCGAGTATTGACATAAAATTTTATGAAACTCCACCTTCAATAACTTGACAAAAACTCACTGCAAACCAAAAACAAAATTTCATCTATACAATTGCAGAGAGTAACAAAATATACAATTGCATTGGCAGGATGAACAAAATAATCCTCAACAATATTTACATTCAGAGAAATCGATTAAAATTGAGGAAGAAACAATTAGAGGGACCACTTCTTCTCAATTAAGATTTAAGGAAGAAAAAAGGCATTTCTCTCCCTTCAGAGAAGATTGTACACACTGGATGTTCTAAAATGTAATCTAACACCATGACTTCTGGACTTCTTCCTCTCTGTGTTCCTCAAAAGCTCTTTATTATGGAAAAGTGGTAGCCAGTACTGATGATTGGTGAGCATGTATATTAGACCATTAGTGTTGACTCGCCTCTTTGAATTCAAGGATAATAAATTAATCTGATAATTCAAATAAGAGGTTAGATAGAATAATTTTTTTTTTCCTAATCTTATTTTAAATCAAAATTTATTGATTTAATTCAAATTTCAAACTAAAACTAAGTTTATTCTCTTTTTTTTTTTATAATTAAAATAAAAGCGTGATCATAATATTCCACTGTACTTTTAAGTCAATATCCATGTTGATCAACATTATTAACACTGACCCGACAGTAGGGTTAGTCAATTGGGTCACAACCCGCGAACCCAACACAAAACTAAGATAAATAAACGGTTTTGATTGGTTTTAACAGGTTAGGATCGATAAACAGATCAACCCGTATAATCTGTTTGTATAAATGGATCGTATTGGGTTGAGTTAAACAGGTTACGGATTAACTCGTGTAACCCGTTTATTAGATAAAAGTTATAATTTTAAAAATATTAGCGTTGACATTGTAATTGTATATATAAATAACTATATAAATAAATTTTGAAACCTAAATCACAACAATTTCTATTTCAATTCATCAGCACTCAGCAGCCACGGTGACTGACTTCACATGCCGGCCTTCGTCTCCGTTCAGCTTTATCGTTGCCTCCGTTTAGCTTCGTCCCTGCCTCCATTCAGTTTCATCCCTTACTCTATTAAAAAGTGAAAAAGTGAGTAGAACTTACCGTATTTCTGTTTGTGGTTATCTATTGTTACTGATATGACATCTATTTCTCTAATTGATTGGACAACCTGATTAGATATTTTAAGTGATCAAAATTTTCGTACTTTTATGTCAAATGGCTCCTTTCCATTGGCCCGTTGACTTGTGCAGGATATCATATCATCATTAAATCTTGAACTTCTTGTTATAATGACCTAGACAAATCATTCAATCAATTTAAAATTTTAATGCATTACAATCTACTACATGAAATACATAATTTCCTCATTAATACTTAAGTGCTAATAATTAATATCTTAGAATTAATTTGTTATTGCCAATACTAATTTGATCTGAATGTATTTAAACACGTCCCATATCCAAATCAACTAGTGTTAGCATATGGATTTATGCTCTCATCAGATGATAAAAAATTTAACGTAAGAAACTTGTTGAATAACTTTTTATTGTTTTTGTGCATTAGGTGTAACAAGGAGGAGTTTTTTTTTTTTTTGCTTGTATATAGTTTATTCCTAATATAACGTGGAATTCAGTCAAGCTAAACCTAATTTCTCTGACTTCGAAAATGCTATGTGCCCATACAGAAGTGTTTTTGTTAAGTAAAGATTAACGTGAAAGATAATCACATGCATACAGGCTATCTTGCGGCCTTTAAAAATCAAGTAAACAACTGAAAATCTTATGTGATCCACACAGTCAATCCGATAACTTGACATTGCACAATCATAGTCAATCTTATTATAATTTTTTTTTTAGGAAAATTGTATAAACCCACCGAATTTATATAATATTACACTTATAGATAACTTATACTTTTTTTTTTTTTGATTGCAAACAAAACTTCTATAACAGAAGATAGATAACTTATACTATAATTGTATAAATATTCCTTAAAATCTGTTCACCACAATTAAATTTGATGTTTGACTGACCTTAAACTGAAAAAAAAAAAAAAATTGTCCTTTAAATAGTTATTTAATTATTATTTTATTTTTTGATAAAGTTTTTAAATAACTATTTAAAGGGTAGTTTGACTGATCCTAAATAAAAAAATAGTAATTTGAAGGGCGATTTGACCAAACTGAAAAAATAATTAAATAACCACACCCTTAAATTATTTAATTAAAAATTAGTCCATACATTAGTCAACAAATTTTAAGGGATCTTTATATAATTATAGTAAAAGTTGCCTCTGCCTATAATATTAAGTAAACTCAGGAGAATTTGTATAATTTTTTCTTTTTTTTATCCTTATTTCATTTAATGTTAAATGTAATATTTATTTATTTTTATTTGATTATAAAAAAAATATATTTGTGGCACCGTTTGGTATTGCATTACAAAAGTTCAAATTAAATTATTTATAATAATTTTAATATAAAAATGGTATTTGATAAAACTTTTTAAAAAGGTTATTTTTTGGTAATATTAATTTTGGAGTAGTTTTAAGAATGATTACTTTTATATAGTAATTATGAAATAGTTTACTGTGAGATTTAATGAATTTTTTTAATGGATAAATTAACCTTATTAGTTTAACATAAATACCTCATTTTGGTCCCTTCCTACAAACAAGACCTTGTCAATAGAAATTAAGAAAATTGAGAGACACGTCCCTTGCCTTGATGGTTGGAAACCTCAGGCTTCTCAAAATCACCATCAAAGTTCAACACCTTATGTAAACATGTAAATATATATTTTTACCATTGTTCATAAAAATGCAATTGTGTAGGTAGACCTCTTCAGTGGCTGGGAGTAGATGTCGGAGCCGTGCTTGTATGATTTAATTTCGGTTGATCATGGTAGTCTTCTGACTTGCATTTTGCCAAATTTAAAAATAAAAAAAGAAAATTGAGAGATTGGAAAAAGAAGAGCCCAAATAATATCAAATAAACCTTGTGACCTTGTCCCATGTCAAGATTGATAAACTAATTCTACCCAAAATTAAAATTATATCTCATAATTAAATTATTTTTTATTCTCTATAAACATTTATATTTATTTTTCAATTTTAAAAAAATAAACACATTATAAAAAATTAAAAGTTAAGTATAAAAAAATATATCGCATATTAATTTTTTTAATCTCACACCAAAATCAATAAAAATAATTAGATTTATTTTTTAAATTTTAAAAAATAAACACATTAAAAAATAATAAAATAATAAAAAAGTCCATCGTCACCATCAACTTCATCTGCATCTCCAATATCGTCACCAAATCATCCATTTTTATCACATCCAATCAATACAAAACACAAAAAATTAAAAAAAAAGACCCACACAAAAAATGCAAAAGATTCAAACCCATCCATTTCTTCCTTTTATTTTCCATCACAACCAACCAATATAAAACATTTTAAAAAAAACTACAAAAAAATCTAAATTATCTAATAGACTTTTTTAATTTTTATTTTTAGAATGTGTTTATTTTTTAAATAAAAAATAAATGTATTTTTTGTTTTGTTTTTGGGGGAGAGAATAAAAAAATAATCTGTTATATTTTTTAATTTAGTTTTTAATATTTTTAAATTGTTTATTTTTAAAATTTTAAAAAATAAGTGTAATTATTTTTGGAGAGAGAATAAAAAATAATTTAATTATGAACATAACTTTAATTTAGGGCAAAAATTAAAAACATGATGACTTATATGATTAATTTATAATATTTCTTTTGGTAGGTATATAATAATACAATATTTTAAGGTCAATATAGAAATAATTATTTTGTTTAATAATCAAAAATTTCAAACTATCATTTACTTAATAAGTTGACTTAAAAAGTATGAGATGTTTATGCTAGTTTTAAATATTTTGCTCATATCACTAAACTCAGGAGAAGTTAGTGCAATTAACTCTAAAATAAAAATTACTTTCTCCATCACCTTATTGGTTTTTCAACTTACAAATATTCTGGTCTTCATCACTTGATATCACTAATCGATGTGATCATATTATGCCCATACATAACACTGAACCTATAAGTTGCACGATTTCATTACTTGAACTCGTGAATTCGAAACGAGACTTGCTGAAGAGCTCCGTAACTGGCTCTGATATCAAGTGATCGAACACATTTGTTTCCATATGAAATGTGTTTTTATCAGAATCTAAAAGAGAAATGATGAGTCATAAGGACCTCAAGTGTTATCTTTCAAAAGGTCGTTCTGTTTGCAAAACTTTAAAACTATTTACCTATTTTTTTACAACTTTAGTTTATCATCGTGCACGATTACCTCACTAAGATAGCTACAACTGTCTATTTTACTTGTCCTGAAGTAGTTTCTATTATTTTATGCAGACTGCAGTTGAGAAGAGTAATGAAATTCTCTGCTAAGTGTTTGATGATGAATTTAAAGCCTTATTGGAGGTATAATTCATCCTGTTGTACTTCATTTTCAAACACCATTTTCAGAGTCTCATTACCGCATGTCATTGTGCATTTGTAAGAATCCAATATATAAAAATTCATAGGTTTTTTTAGATGTGTTACAATCGGTATGACACTTTCAAACATTGGTTTTGATGATCCATGATCTTTTTCTCAACGGTAACTCGTTACAGTGCCAAATACATGAATCAAGATCTTCTCTTTAATTTTTAAAGATTTTTTTATGGGGCTAGTATTGTTAATTCATGATCAAGATATTCTTCCTTATTTTGTTAACCAACAATCCCGCTTTGCTATTTGCTTGGATAAAGCTTCAAAATAGAAAAGATAATTTTTGCCTTGAATGAATTGCTAAATAATTTTTTTTAGAGGTACAATTATAAGATTATAAATCTTTTGAAATCTAACGAGGTTGATAATTGCCAAATAAATTTAAGAATATTATTAGTTTCATTTTGTATAGAGTAGATACTATTATAATTGAATTATAACCTTTTTAAGAAGTTTTACTTCGTCTTCTAATTTTTTAGAAGTTTGATCAAATTAAATATTCAATAAAATACAAATAGTAATTAACTTATTTTATTTCTCCGCAACAATGACAGAAAGGAATAACATAGTTGACTTTTTATTTTGACTTATTAACTAAACACCATTAACACAAAAATAAGTATGAATAGGATTCCAATCAAGCCAATGAATGCTCAAACCCAGCCATCCATCCATCGATCTAGCTTTTCAATACAAGAGGTGGGATGCTTTGCTCATGTCTGAAGAAGTTCTCTGGATCAACTTCAGTCTTCACTTTCACCAATCTTTTAAAGTTGCCTTTAAAATATTTGACACCCCAAACACTAGCTTGAACCACACTTGTGTTACCCTTCTTGTTTATTCCCAAATCCAGATCCCTGTAATTCACATATGCACCTCTGGGAAATTTGGAAACATAAGGAGTCATGTAATTGTATAGACTCCTGATCCAGCTCATATGCTTTGGTACGTTCTTGTCTCCATCCAGCCATAATGTGAAATAATGGAATTTGAACATGGTTCCCTTTCTATGAGGGAAAGGGGTTTCATATTCTGGAATTTTGCTCATCATTCCACCATAAGGTGTCCATGCGATAAGAGGATTATCTTCTTCCAATAATCTTTTATGTAGCTCCTCAAGTGCGATTTCAGGTATAGATTCTGTAACAAAATCTGCTTTGCCTTCAAAAGAGATTAATGAAGTATTTCGTTGAAGTAGAAGTTCAAGAGATGTGTTCACAGAGAAGCTGTTAGCATGAAGTAATGATTTGATCCAACTTGTTTCGATGCAATCTTTTCTAGTCAGACCTAATTCTGGAAAGCTTTTTTGCATTATTTGGACAAGTCTATCAGCACCACCAAGAAATACACCATCATATGAAGTAGTAACGATTCTCTCACTTGTTATGCTTGTATTTGTGATCACTTGCATCAGAACTCTAATCATGAGATCCTCATCAAGCTTATCTGCAACTTGTTGCCATCTATAGAGAAGCTTTGTATCGCCTTGTTCTAGGATTTTTGTGAGTGTAAAAATTGTTACAGTTTCTGGCACAGGAACCAGTTTTATCTTCCATGAAAGAATAACTCCGAAGCTTCCTCCGCCGCCTCCTCTTATGGCCCAAAACATATCTTCTCCCATGGATGCTCGGTCAAGAACTCTACCATTGACATCAACAATACGGGCATCGATGACATTGTCAGCAGCCAAACCATATTTTCTCAACAAGGTACCATAACCACCTCCTGTGATGTGCCCACCAACACCTATAGTCGGGCAAATACCAGCAGGAAATCCATGAACTTTGCTTTTTTCAGCAATCCTGTAGTAGAGTTCACCTAGAGTTGCACCAACCTGAACCCAAGCGCTGTTATCATTAATGTTCACGGTAATAGAACGCAGATTTGTAAGGTCTAAAACAATGAAAGGTGATTCTATTTCGGATACATAAGAAACACCTTCAAAGTCATGACCTCCGCTGCGGACTCTCATATGAATTCCAAGGTGCTTGGAGCAAATAACAGCAGCTTGGACATGAGATTCACTCAAAGGAGTGAAGATCAACTCAGGCTTGGGCACTGAAGGTTCTTAGAACCTGGGGTTTTGAGCTCTAGACGCCAGGACTGATGAAAACGAAGAATTGTTTGAGGTGTAAATTGTGGAGAGAGGGACATTGGAATGTTGAGAGAGGCATTGGATAAATGTTTGTTGAATTGGAGATGAAGTTGTCAGAGAAGCTGATAATAATAACAATACGGAAACAATGTACATGCTTGGAGAAATGGAATTCATTTTCTCTGTGTCGTTGCTTCTGGGTTTTGTCTTCAATAATCCTATATATAGTTATAGCTTGAGCTAGCCATGTTGACTATTCCGTTACTAGTTATTTTCTGGTCAAGCTTTCCAAACGAATTAAAAAAAATGGTAAAAGTTTTGCAAATTTTTTAATAGTTTGTATAATGGTCAAATTTGTTAATATCATATTCATATGATTTTGGCCGGCGCAACTGAAACTTGACGGAAAAGTTATAAGAAAGAGAGAGGCAGGAAAAGTAGAAGCCAAATGATATCATATATATAAAACATTTTGGCCTTCTCCAATGACATCATTCGTGGCGGTTGTGAATTCAAAACAAATCTAACTATTCCAGATTAAATATCATTTCAATTGGCCGACTAAATAGATTCATGGTCATCCACTACATCTAAAAAGATAGTTATATTTCAATTTATGTCCAAATAATATCGCGTGTGAATTAAAATAACTATATAAATCATGAAATGATAAGGTGGATGATGTGTTAGTTAAAACTCAATTGTCACAATATTTTAACATAATTTTGGAGAAAAAAATTTAAACAGTCTAACATTACTCTTATAATATATATCACATGAAATTTGGAATTTGGTCAAATTAAACTTTGAAAACTCCTAATGTGCCCATACAAAAGTATTTTTGTTAAGTAAAGATTAAGGTGAAAGATCAAAGGGTATTACAGGCTATCTTACGGCCTTTAGAAATCAAATAACTATTTAAAATAAAAGGAATAATAAAAACTTATTTGAATAAAATATATGATAAAAATAGAAAAGTAAAAACGGAGAATTGTTTAGGGTGTAAATTGTTTTGGGTGAAAACGAAGAATTTTGTTAGGGTTACTTTTGTAAAGTGATTATAAAATAATTTAGTGTGAGATTTAATGAGGTTTTTTTTAAGGGAATTTAGCAAAATTGTCCAAAAATCAGAAAACAGTTGTAAAACTACCCAGGCTCCATTAATTTTTGCAACCTCTACCCAAAGACTTTGTTTGGACAAAATTGCCCTTACTTTTACATTTGACCCACTGCACTTTCTTCTTCTTCTTCGCACTGTCTTCTTCTTCTTCTTCATATAGGCAAATTTCTTCACCTCACCCGGTGCTCTCTTCTTCACATTTTCTTATTTTTCCTCTCTTATCTTCTCCATAAATCTCTTACCCAGCCTAAACCAAGAAATTCTCAAGTTATCTCTTGCAAATAAACTACCGATCCATCTCACAAAGTCTTTTTCTCCATCAAAAATTCCAAGATTAGTGTTAAAATTTTTTTGTAGTCAATGCACACTTTTATGGGTTTTGAATCAGTTGTAGGCATTTCACATTTGTTAATCCTCCATCAAAAAAATGAAGAATAAATTTTTATAAAATTTTTTTTTCATCATGCCGACCCGATACTTTTGGCCCGATGAGTTTGGCCCGATGCTTTTGGCCCGATGCTTTTTCTTCATGTTTTTTCATTGTTTTTGGACCGATGGTTTTCATCATGTCCGCCCGATGGCCTTGGCCCGATGGTTTTCATCATGTATTTTCACTATGGCGGCCCGATGGCCTTGACCCGATGGTTTTCATCATGTATTTTCACATGGCGGCCCGATGGTTTTCATTATGTATTTACAAATGGCGGCCCGATGGCCTTGACCCGATGGTTTTCATCATGTATTTACACATGGCGGCCCGATGGTTTTCATCATGTATTTTCAAATAGCGGCCCGATGGCCTTGGCCCAATGGTTTTCATCATGTATTTACACATAGCGGCCCGATGGTTTTCATCATGTATTTTCAAATGGCGGCCTGATGGCCTTGACTCGATGGTTTTCATCATGTATTTTCACATGGCGGCCAACTGATCTTAGAAAATACATCGGGCCAAGGACATCGGGCCGCCATTTGAAAATACATGATGAAAACCATTGGGCCAAGGCCATCGGGCCGCCATTTGAAAATACATGATGAAAACCATCGGGCCAAGGCCATCGGGTCGCCATGTAAAAATACATGATGAAAACCATCGGGTCAAGGTCATCGGGCCGCCATGTGAAAATACATGATGAAAACCATCGGGCCAAAAACGATGAAAAAACATGAAGAAAAACCATAGGGCCAAAAGCATTGGGCCAAATTCATCAGGCCAAAAGCATCGGGTCGGCATGATGAAAAAAAAAAATTTATAAAAATTCGTTCTTCATTTTTTTGATGGAGGATTAACAAATGTGAATGCCTACAACTGATTCAAAACCCATAAAAGTGTGCATTGACTACAAAAAAAAAGTTTAACACTAATCTTGGAATTTTTGATGGAGAAAAAGACTTTGTGAGATGGATCGATGATTTATTTGTAAGAGATAACTTGAGAATTTCTTGGTTTAGGTTGGGTAAGAGATTTATGGAGAAGATAAGATAGGAAAAATAAGAAAATGTGAAGAAGAGAAGAGAAGAAGAGACGAAGAGAGAACCGGGTGAGGTGAAGAAATTTGCCTAGATAAAGAAGAAGAAGAAGACAGTGCGAAGAAGAAGAAGAAAGTGCAGTTGGTCAAATGTAAAAGTAAGGGCAATTTTGTCCAAACAAAATCTTTGGGTAGAGGTTGTAAAAATTAGTGGAGCCTGGGTAGTTTTGCAACTGTTTTATAATTTTTGGGTAATTTTGCTAAATTCCCTTTTTTTAATTGCTAAATTAACCTTATTAGTTTAACATGCAATTATATCCCAAATTTAATTTCATATAAATCAATTTTAATACAATCCCTTCATATAATTCCAAAGTTTTTAACTTTTTCATTTCATCTCATAATTTTGTCACCTCATCATCATTAACCGAATTCTTCTATATTTTTTTCTCAATTTGGATCACTTCGATTATTTTTTTTCTCTCTCCGTGTTTCTTTTTTCAAAATTTTAAAAATATGTTGTAATTCTCTCTTATTTTGCTTTTGTTAAAAATATTTTTTTTATATATTTAATATAGTTTTAGAGACTTTGATTTTATTTTATATTAAATATTAGTTTGGTTTGAACACTAAGTAGAATATAAAAAAAATTATAATTTCATATCTATTTTAGTCATTATATAAAATCACAACAATTAATAGTAAATTTACCAATGTATATGCATACTAATCTTAAGTCTCATAATACTTTTAATAGTAATATTCACCAAATGGTTGCCTAATTAACTTCACAACAGGTTATTCTTTCAGTACAGTTAATAATGATTGGTTTTAAAAGTTACAAACAATACTGGTCTGACCTTGAGTTGAGTTGGAGGTTGATTATTAACTAAAGTTTGATAAAAGGATGGAAAATGACATATTTTAAATATTCCATTTTGGTCCCTTCCTACGAACCACACCTTGTCAATAGAAATTACAGAAAATTGTTGGAAAAGAAGCCCAAATAATATCAAACAACCCCTTCTGACCTTGTCCAATGTCAAGAATTGATAATAAAAAATTTACTTTCTTCATGACTTTATTGGTTTTTCAACATACAAATATTCTGGTCTTCTAATCCTTTTGTGCTTTCACATTTCATCATCCAAGTTGAAAATCAATTAATATCTGTCAAGGTCTACTATAAGATTTTTCTTCCTCGTTTATGAAATTTCTTGTTCTCAAAAAAAAAAAAAAAAAAAGATAATAACAGAAGAATTTTTTAAAAATAATAATCGAATATAATCAAAATATAATAACTGATAATTATTTTATCTAGGTGAAAAGTTTTCAAGCAAATATAAACACATGCACAAGAAACACATTATTTATGGAAAATGTAGACCACAATGGACAAAGTCGATTGGATCAAAAAGTCAATTTGCCATGTCAACTGTTGAAAACGTTATTTTGGTCGACAAGCTTACACGCCACGTCAATATTAAAATAAGGAAATTGTGAAATTGCAGATAAGTTAAATATTCTACACAAACAATCTCTATATTTAACGGTTCTATGTTATCAGATGACATTAGAAGGTCATTTTTGTCTTTCCAATCTTTTATTAATAAGAAAAAAGAATAAAGAAATTGATGAAAAATAACACCAATTACTTTTGATTTCGTGACACTAATACTAACTTATTAAACTTTGGAGAAATAACACGCGTTTACAATTTCATTAAACCTATTTTATCTCTTTTTTATATGGTTTCATCTTCCTCTCTTTTGACTTATCTTTTATCTCACATGTACGAGTTTCTATGTTAGTTCTGAAGCAGCTGATGGCAAGAAGCAAATACATTAGCAGTAACTGTGCTGTGAGTTTAGCTGTAAGTGCTGCGACTGCTCATGTTTTCTGTGAGGATTCCATCAAACACATTGCTATATAAATCATGAGATGATAAGGTGGATAGTATGTTAGTTAAACTCAATTACTACATTATTTTAATATAATTTTGGACTGTTTAACATTACTTTTGTAAAATATATGGCATGGAATTTAGAATTTGGTCAAGTTAAACCTAATTTCTCATATATTGAAAGCTCCTAATGTGCTCTTAGAGCATCTCCAACATTATACTAAAATAGAGTATATACTCTATCTTATAGTTTCATTGGCTCCAACAATACTCTCTCTCTCACAATCTCCAAGAAAAAATTTGAGAGAGTTGCAACTTTTCATTTCTAAATTTGACTCTCTAAATTTAGGGTACCAAGTTTTCATTTCTAAATTTACTTTTAACTTTTCATATTCTCATTTTACCTTTATGTATATAGTTATAAACAAATATTGGACATTGATGTCCTTTTTACCTTTTTAATTAAATTCAATTAATATATTATAAACTGTAATTTATATATACTATTATAATAAAAATTATACCGTTATAAAGGTCTCATCTAAATTTTTAAAATGAGACTAATATTGAATATTTATTTTTTAAAAAAAATTAAATAATTATTATTCCTATACTTTATATTATAGACATATTAATAATTATAAGTTAGCACTAAAATAAAGACCGAAATAATTATAGTTACATTAATATTAAAATTCAAAATGAAAATTACAAATGATATAAAAACATTAACGGTAACAAAAAAAGATAAAAAAAATAAGTAACAAAATTTGGTAGAAAAATTAGTTGAAAAAAGTTAGATGGTAAAAATTAGCTACAAAAGTAATTGATGAAAAAATTAGATAAAAAGTATATAAGAAAATATTGCATTTTTATTAGTTCATGAACTTGAAAAATATATTAGGAAAAAAAATCATGTGAGAAAAATTAATCTAAAATTTTAAGTGAATGTAAATTAAAATATTATATAATAAATTAATAAAATTATATTACAATTTTAATAAAAAGATTTTAAATAATTTAAAAATAATATTTATAAAAACTTAGTGTAAATATAAAGTCATATAAAAAATAATTTATTAAAACAATGTTAAAAAAATAATAAAAATATAAGATATTTTTAAAATAGAAATGGAAGATAGAGATTGTTATTGGAATGAAATTGTTTTAAAGATGGAATATTGGCGGAATATTCTCATTCGGTTCTCCAAAATAGAGATAAAGATAGATACATGGTTGGAGATACTCTTACAAAAGTATTTTTGTTAAGAATAACATGTTTCTTTTTTAAAATTTTTTTTAGTAATATATAAAATTTTTTTTCTCTCTCCGTGTTTCTTTTTTCAAAATTTTAAAGATATGTTGTAATTCTCTTTTATTTTGCTTTTGTTAAAAATATTTTTTTTATATATTTAATATAGTTTTAGAGACTTTGATTTTATTTTATATTAAATATTAGTTTGGTTTGAACACCAAGTAGAATATAAAAAATTATAATTTCATGTCTATTTTCGCCGTTATATAAAATTACAACTATTAATAGTAAATTTACCAAATGTATATTCATACTGGTTTTGAGTCTCACAGCAGTTTTAATAGTAATATTCACCAAACGATTATCTAATTAACTTCATAATATTATTCTTTCAGTATAATTAACAATAATTAATTTTAAAAGTTTCAAACAATACCAGTATGGCCCTGAGTGGGAGGTTGATTAACTAAAGTTTGACGAGAGGATGGAAAATGACAAATTTTAAATATTCCATTTTGGTCCCTTCCTACGAACCACACCTTGTCAATAGAAATTAAAGAAAATTGAGAGATTGGAAAAGAAGCCCAAATAATATCAAACAACCCCTCCTTGTCCAATGTCAAGAATTGATAATAAAAAAATTTACTTTCTTCATGACTTTGTTGGTTTTTCAACATACAAATATTCTGGTCTTCTAATCCTTTTTGATCCCAAATTCGCGCGTAGAATGGATCTACTCTCAATCTATTTGTTTGTCTTTTTATTTGGTTTCAAGTTTAAAGTTTATAATTTTTTTAATCGCTAATTGTCTTAAATTAAAATAAAATAACAGAATAATTATTTAAAAATAATAATCGAATATAATCAAAATATAATAACTGATAATTATCTAGGTGAAAAGTTTTCAATAACACATGCACAAGAAACACATTATTTATCTTAATGGAAAATGTAGAAAACAATGGACAAAGTCAATTGGATCAAAAAGTCAATATGCCATGTCAACAGTTGAAGACGTTATTTTGGTCGACAAGCTTGCACGCCACGTCAATATTAAAATAAGGAAATTGTGAAATTGCCATGGATCCTAGTCCCTAGAGGTTTTGATGGTAAGACACCTCAATCGATAAGTTAAATATGCTACACAAAGGTCCTATGTTATCAGATGACATTAGAAGGTCATTTTTGTCTTTCCAATCTTTTATTAATAAATAAAAAAGAATAAAGAAATTGATGAAAAATAACACCTATTGCTTTTGATTTTGTGACAATAAAATTCACTTATTAAACTTTGAAGAAATAGCACCAATTTTAGTTGAAACCTCATTTACAATTTCATTAAACCTATTTTGTCTCTTTTTTATACGGCTCTATCTTCCTCTCTCGTGACTTATTTTTCATCTCACATATACGAGTTTCTTTATCTCTTCTCCGGCCTCTTTGCTTTGAATGAAATCTTCAAACACTTGACTGGATATTATACAATCATTTCTCTTTTCTCCTCTTCACTTATTTATTTCAACAACAATCAACTCCTCTCCATATCTCTCTTTGAACAAATCAAAAGGCAACTGGACATTACACAAATAAAGAAAGTGTGGAAGCAAGGCTCTGTGGAAACTTGGCTGGACATTACACAAACTTGACCGATGCATTTATTTAGGATTTGTGTTATATGTGTCATATTTTACTAGTCCTCACTGTATTTGGAGTTGTAAACATGTTTTGATTGCAAATTTTTTCCTTCATGATTTTCGTGATGTGTTTTAATAGTGATAGTAAACTAATTTTGGTATGACCGTGATTTATATTTGGTCTGGCCGTGATCTATCTTTTGTCTGACCGTGATATACTTTTAGATCTATTTTCGACGAACGGTGGTTGATCTTCAGTCAAGGTGGTGGTCGCACAGTGAAGGTGAAAGGGACGGAGTTTTCTCTCTCTTGGGTCCAATTGCTATTTAAAATGTGTTTACCATTTGTTTTCTCTTTCCTTTGTCTGATGGTGTCAAGGGCAATTTTGTCCTACTACCCTTTATTAGTGCTATTGCTATTCAAAGTATTAAACTAGTGCTACCCTATGATCAATGCTATTTCAAAAAAATGACTCATAAAAAATTTAGTAATCACCACCGCTCGATCTTCTCCTTACAGTGCAGGCCCCAAGTGCCAACACTACCCTAAAACACCATCGAAACAATAGAGAGAGAGAGAGAGAGAGAGAGAGTTGGAGAGTTGGAGAGAGAGACAGTAAGTTTAGAGACAGAAAGAGGTGAAGTTGTAAACATGTTTTGGTTGCAAATTTTTTTTTTTTAGATTCGTGTTTTTCGTAATGTATTTTAACAGTGATCGTGAATTAATTTTATGTTGAAATTTGGCAAAATAAAGAAAGCAAAAGAGAAGAAAAGGGATATGAATCCCATATTGGAAAAATAGCAAAATGTCAAGGCTTCTCAAGGCTATATAAGGAGATCAAGTCCTTAGTTTCTAATTGCACCAATTAAATACACTTAAAGCATTGTATTTAATTCTAATTAAATTCCTTTCTTGTTTCTCTTATTTTAGAGTGTAGAGAGGTGAGAATTATTTTATGCTTTGAGAGAGTGTGAGTGTATTGGTGTGGTAGTCTTGAGAGAATAGTCTGTGTGATTGTAATAATTTATCACATAGTGAATTTCTTTCTGAGGGCCGTGGTTTTTCTCCTGGTTTTGGAGTTTTCCACGTAAATTATTGTGTTGTGGTGATTGTTATTATTTTCTATTTCATTTCTCTGTAATTTCTGATATTTAGCATATTTCTAGGGAGATTTTGGGGAGGTTAATTTTCCCAACAAGTGGTATCAGAGCTTAGGTTGGTTGCTAAGTGTCAGAGGTTTTAGAAAATTCTTAATATGCTCTGTGGTTGCAGCATTGTCTGATCTTCCACATCAGAAAAGAATTGTTTTTGGTCTAAATTGTTCTTGGTTGCTGGAGTTAAGTGTGGTAGTATTGTGGAAGTGCTTGTCTAAGGAAGGTTCTGGCTAGGAAAGACTTGGTATTTAAGTGTGTCCATTGTGACCCACCTCTCTTTCCTGGGAACTTACCTGGAGTGCTGTTCACGAACTACGTGCACTATTTCAGTATACGGTTAGAATGTCTAAATTTTCTTCTTTGAAGTTTGATGTAGAGAAATTTGATGGAAAGATTAATTTTGGCTTGTGGCAAGTGCAAGTCAAGGATGTGTTAATACAATCTGGGTTACACAAGGTATTGAAGGAGAAATCAGGCTCTGTTTTAAGTGATTCCAGCTAAGGTGAGTATAGTATGAGCAATGAAGATTGGGAAGAAATGGATTTGAGAGCTGCAAGTGTGATTCGTCTGTGTTTGGCCAAGAATGTTCTTGCAAATGTGCATGGAATACATTCAGCCAAGGAACTCTGGGAAAAACTTGAAGGGTTGTATCAGGCAAAAGGCATCTCAAATCGGTTGTACCTGAAAGAACAGTTTCATACTCTGCGTATGGAGGAAGGTGCAAAAATCTCAGATCATCTGAGTGTTCTCAATGGTATTGTTTCTGAACTGGAGTCTATTGGAGTTGAAATTGAAGACGAAGATAAAGCATTAAGGCTTATATTGTCTCTTCCATCTTCCTATGAACATATGAAACCTATTTTGGTATATGGGAAGGAGACTTTGAATTTTGCAGAAGTTACCGGTAAACTCCTTTCTGAGGAGAGAAGGCTGAAGGGTGGAGGTCGTACTTCATCAGAAGACACAGCATTGGTAGCTAGCAATGGGAGCAATTGGAAGAAGAATAACTCCAAGAAGAAAATATTTTGCTGGGCGTGTGGGCAATCTGGGCACGTTAAGAAAAATTATCAAAACGGTGGAGCAGGTTCGGCAGGTAGCTCCAACAATCAAGCTAATAGTGTGTCTTGTGAAGACACTGAATTTATCCTTTAAGAAGGATATGTACATCCTTATAGCATATCACTAGGTGCTATGAAAAAGGATGTGACACTACTAGTGGGAAGTTTGCACACGGGCATTGGTTGGCGGTATTGATGCAAGGTGTGTGGTAGAATTATGTCGATGGCTGAAGAACTTCCGGGGAAAGCCAACATGGGAGTTGCACCATAAATTTCAGCAAGTTTGTTCGACATGTGCCAAGGTGGAAATCTTAGAATTAGTGATTAATTCTAAGTGGTATACTTTTATGGTGGAGTATGATAGTTCTCTGGGTTGAGAATTATGATTGTCGGTATAGACAATGGTTGCATGAAAGTTGCGGCGGAAGGGCGGAGGTTTCCTGTATTTTGCCAAGGTGGAGATTTGTTGAAATTTGGCAAAATAAAGAAAGCAAAAGAGAAGAAAAGGGATATGAATCCCACATTGGAAAAATAGCAAAATGTCAAGGCTTCTCAAGGCTATATAAGGAGATCAAGTCCTTAGTTTCTAATTGCACCAATTAAATACACTTAAAGCATTGTATTTAATTCTAATTAAATTCCTTTCTTGTTTCTCTTATTTTAGAGTGTAGAGAGGTGAGAATTATTTTATGCTTTGAGAGAGTGTGAGTGTATTGGTGTGGTAGTCTTGAGAGAATAGTCTGTGTGATTGTAATAATTTATCACATAGTGTATTTCTTTCTGAGGGCCGTGGTTTTTCTCCTGGTTTTGGAGTTTTCCACGTAAATTATTGTGTTGTGGTGATTGTTATTATTTTCTATTTCATTTCTCTGTAATTTCTGATATTTAGCATATTTCTAGGGAGATTTTGGGGAGGTTAATTTTCCCAACAGTATTACCATGATTTATATTTGGTCAATCTTTTGTCTGACCATGATCTATCTATTATTTGATTGTGATCCATTTTTTGATCTTATTGTGATCTATTTTTGGCGATGATTGGTCTTTAGTCACGATGGTGGTCTCACAGTAAAGGTGAAAGGGACAGAGTTCTCTCTCTCTTTGGTCCAATTGTTTTTAAAAAAAATGTACTCTTTGTTTTCTCTTTCCTTTATCTGCTTTTTAAATTTTATTTACCGTTTGTTTTCTTTTTTCCTTTGTCTAATGGTGACAAGGGCAATTTTGTCATATAGCCCTATATTGGTGCTATTTCTATTCAAAATATTAAACCGATGCTATTTGTCTAAAATACCCTCTAATTAGTGCTATTTAAAAAAAAAAATAACTCACAAAAAAATTCAGTAACCACAACCGCTCGATCTCCTCCTTGCGATGCAGGCCCCAGTGCCCAACACCACCTCAAAACACCATCGAAACAAAGAGAGAGAGAGAGAGAGAGAGAGAGAGAGAGAGAGAGAGAGAGAGAGAATGGGAGAAGATAAAGAGAGAGAAGAGTTGCAGAGTTAGAGAGAGAGAGAGACGGCAAGTTTAGAGAGAGAAAGAGGTGAAAAAAGTGAAAGCAAGAGAGGGGGAGTTGAAGAAAGATGAAGAGGAGAGAGTGAATAGAAAGTGAAAGAAAAAGAGAGGAAATATAGTTTTTTTAAAAATTATTTTATTATTTTAATAAAAAAAATTGTTTTATTTTTTTTACTTTTTTTTTAATAAAGATCTTTTTATCTCAATTTATTTATTCATTTATCAAATTACCCTTAAAATTTAATGGTTAAATCACTTTTAAAAAAAACGGTTTGATAACGGTAGGAGAGAATATCTATTTCTAAAAATAAAGGGAGAATAATGATTATGTGCGAAACGTCAAAGAGAAAATATAAATTTCCCTAAAAATAAAATAAAGAGAGATCATAAAATGGATTCCCATAATATAATTCATGATGGTCAATTGTTATAATTCAAAACAAACTAATTATTCAAGAATTTATCATTTAAATATTTTAGTTCAATTATTGTTCATATAGATTTATGATTATCCATTACATAATTAGCCAAAAAGATAGCTATAAATTCCAATTTATGAGCTTGTGGAACTCCTTTGAGCGTCCACATTCTTCATAATATATATATATATATATATATATATATAATTTACTAATTATCTACTAAAGTATTGACTATTAACGAGTCTCAATTATTAATAAATCAAATTAATTAATTAACTAATATGAGTTTACCATTTCCTAGCCTTTTTGGATTAAAGATATATCATCACCGTAAGTAATATGTTACTCTCAACTTTGTTATAGTAATTTTGTACAAATAATTTCACATTATTGGTTCGGTTTAATACTATTAACCTGAAACTTATCAACATATTGAATTTAGAACAACATCTTGTTATAATGATCTAGACAAATCATTTCTTCAATTTAAGAGTTCAATGCATTACAATCCACTGTAATAAAATACATAATTGCATTGTTAATACTTAATTGCGAATCATTAATGTGTTGCAATTAATTAGTTACTCTCAATACTACGAGGTAAGAAACTCTTGATTTGATCTAACCATACTTACACATCTGGTATCCAAATCAAATACATTTTTTTAATTATAAATATGTTAATATAAGAATTTGTTAAATAATTTTTATTGTTGCGCATCAATTTATATTTTAAATGTTAGTGCACTTCCTTATCAACAATAATGATTGGGGTTTAAGTCTTATATTGTGAGAATAGATATTCAGACTGTACATACAATGAGTGAATGATTATATCAAACATACTTGTAATTAACCTAGTAAATGTATATCTATAAAAAAAAAAAAAAAATTTCTTACTACTGTTTGGACGATGAGTTTTGTCTGTATGTTATAGTTTATTCCTAATATGATTAGGATAAAAACCATAATTATAATATATGGCATGAATTTTATTTATTTATTTTTTTTTGGAATTGAGCAAAATTACCCAAAAAAATTTGAAATTGCAAATATACCCATCCTCCACTAACTTTTGCATCATCTACCCAAAATACTTTTTTGGACAAAAATACCCTCACAATATATTTTTTCACTATCTTCTTCTTCTTCACACGGGTTCTTCTCCTTCACTTGTTCTTTTTTTTGCTTTCACATTTTTTTTTCTCTCTTTTCTTTTCCACAGATCTCTTACTAACTAAGCCAATAAAATTTTTATTTCTCATCTCCCTAAACTCTCATATTTGCAAAATCATTCAAAGCATCTCTCAAACTCCCACCATTAGAAAATTTCAAGGTTAGTGGAGAAGAAGAAGAAGAGTGAAATAGAGAAGAGGAGAAGAAGAAGAAGAAGAACAGTTTACAGCGGAAGAAGAAGACCAGCGCGAGGAGGAAGAAGATGCGAAAAAAAAAAAAAAAATTTCATCGGGCAGGGGCGGCCCGATGAAAAAAATCATCGGATAGGGGCAGCCCGATGAAAAATTGACCCGATGAAAAAAATCATCGGGCAGGGGCAGCCCGATGAAAAAAATCATCTGGCCGGCCCTGCCCGATAATTTTTTTTCATCGAGCCGTTCTACCCGATGATTTTTTTCATCGGGCAGGGCCGACACGATGAAATTTTTCATCGGGTTGCCCCTGCCAGATGATTTTTTTTCATCGGGCCGCCCCTGCCCGATGATTTTTTTCATCGGGCTGCCCCTGCCAGATGATTTTTTTTTCATCGGGCTGG
Organism: Xanthoceras sorbifolium; assembly: GCA_003430845.1. Lineage (NCBI taxonomy): Eukaryota > Viridiplantae > Streptophyta > Magnoliopsida > Sapindales > Sapindaceae > Xanthoceras > Xanthoceras sorbifolium. Next base: position 26,270,337 of record CM010610.1, on the reverse strand, counting down.
CCCTACCCGATGAATTTTTCATCAGGCCTGCCCTGCCCGATGATTTTTTTCATCGGGTCGGCTATACCCGATAATTGATAGTATCATACCGAAACAGTAATGAAGAGTTGGTTCGAGCCACGTCTATAATGTGTTCAATTGATGATGTTGAAATACCTTCGAGACCTATACCAATTTTGATTACAAATGAGCGAGTGTGCTGTTAGAGAATGCAAATGGCAGCTACATGCATTCAAAGTTACAAACACTGATTTTTACATTTTGCGGGAGATGAACTTCAGTTTCTTTGATAAATTATTAACATTTATGTAGTTTTTCGATTTACTTTTCAAAGGATATTATTTTGCAATTTTATAATTTTTAGGTCGTTTAACAATTTGCAATTTATAGCAACTTCGCAATTTACAATCATCTTTACAATTTAACAAATTTGAAATTAATGACACAGATTTAAAACCGAAACCATCATGGATTCATCCTATAACTAATAGCAAAGATCTTGGATGTGTTCCAACCCTATCATCATGAAGAATAAGTGATTCCAGTATTAATATATTAACAAAAAGAAAAGAATGAGAACTCGTGATCACAACCTGCTTCATGAGACAATTATTATCACTGTCTTGGTCTCAAAGGAATTTACACAGAGCATGATCACCATAGAACACTAATATAATCTGGTACTTTTACAAGTAATGTATCTTCTACATCTACTATGCACTTTCTTTCCAAACAAACAACACAATGATCTTGGCATGAGGGTACAAAACCACTATTCCTCCATCCACATATTTGCTAAATGATGAGGTCTCAATTGCAACCTGCAAATGCCAAAATTGTAATTAATTAATACGTTATCTTAAGTAGTAATACAACTAGCTAATATAAAAATACTAAAACTCATCTTAAAAATGTAACCCCATCCAAAAGCTACAACACAAGCACATAAATTATGTGAGTTAATAAATAAATCCTTCCTGCAAGTTTAATTAATAAATAAAGAACTTCAAACATCAAAATACAAAAAATTGGTAATCAAAACCACTCTCGTATTTCTATTTTCTCATAATTTTGCAGACAAAAACATTACACAGACAAAAACAGTCTGCTTCACTTTTCAAATAATAATAAAAAAAAATCATCAAAATTTTCATACAATACTAATGCATCATAAGTTCACTTAATTGCTCTAGCAAATACAAAATCCAGCAATAACAATTAAGATAGCACATACATAAACATATCCACACAAACTGAAGCAAAAACAACAAAAGCCAAACAAACCCATATCATTAATTTGGAAAAATATATATATATATAAATGACTTACTTGATGTTAACACCACCATTGAAATTGTATTTGGTGACATTCCTCCTAACCCACTGTTTAGCTCTATCATAGCTATTCATGGCTTGAAGCTGATCATTTGGAATGGCAACCATGACTTCAAAGGCTAGACCCAGCAAGAGCACTCATGGTTTTCTCATCTGCATCAAAAAGCTTCACTTTTGTGATCCCATTGTCTCACCGCAACTATTGATAAGAACAAATAAATTGAATAATTTATATAGATGAGGATAAAAATGAGCATCATTGACAGAGCTCAGTCATGCCTGCAAAATCGGATTCCCAGAACCACCTTCTCAATGATCAATTCAACGAAATTAACATTCGAAACGTACAAAATTGAAAAACCCACGACATAACTAACCAAACACATTTATTAATTTCAATATTACATACAAAATATCTTTGTAAACCCTAAACACTAAAAAGAGAAGAGAATCATTTCAATTGATGGTTGTAGATGAAATGATGGAGAAATAAAAGATGCAACCTTACTTGAAAGTGGGTATGGTCCGTGAAGAGTTTCCGCTGTGGAGAAGTCAGTGAACAGTTGCGGTGTGAAGAAGAAGAAGAGTGAAATAGAGAAAAGGAGAAGAAAAAGAAGAAGAAGATGAGTGAAAAAAAAACTCTAACAACACTTGCCGTTGCCGCAGCGGAAGAAGAAGAACAGTGATCGTTGTTCGGGTAGAAGAAGAAGAACGTGAGGAGAAGAAGAGAGTGAAAAAAATGAAGAAGCGTGGAAAAAAAAAAAGAAGAGTAAAAAAAATGAATGTGGTAGGGTTAGGGAGGGCATTTTTGTCTCAACGAAATGTTTGGGTAGTGAATACAAAAATTAGTGTGGGGTGGGTAGATTTGCAATTTTTAGTTATTTTTTGGGTATTTTTGCTAAATTTCCTTTTTTTTTAATTAACACAAATTGAGTTAAGTGTTTTTCGGAACCTAACAAGATCAACGACTACAAGTACAGTTCAGAAAGCAACTCTCACTATGAGGATAGGTCTTTCCATACATTATTTATTTATTGAAAATTGTGGGATTCAAATCTTATCATATAAGTTAAGTGAAAGTGGACTAACCATTTGAATTATGAGTTTATTTGTTGTATAGTGTGGAATTCGGACAAGCTACATAGATTAATATTATAGTTATAAATTTTCATGAGAATTTAAGAATTGTGGCCGCTAAACCTAATTGCTTTGATTCTGATAATTCTTAACATGAGTACGTGACAATACATAATGGTGTTGTTAAGCAAAGATTAACGTGAAAGATTAAAGAGTATTAAACATACATACATACTATCATAGAAAAAATTCTAGAAATAACTTTAAATTTCAAGTAAATATCTAAAATAAAAAGAATAATACAAATTTATTTTAATAAAAATATGATAAAAATAGAAAAGTTAAAAAAAAATAGAGAAATGAAAAACCTGACATCTAAAAACCTTATGTCTTGAACCATATTGTGAATCTCATAGCTCGATAGCCTGCACCGTCGCCAGAGAGTAATAACAAGTCAGACTGTCGGTAATTTATGACTAAACTCGGTTAATCTATTTAGCAGTACATTAGTACTAGACATTTCATTTATTTATTCCACTTGCAATCCTTCTAATGATGTGACAAATGGTGAATGGATTCATATGGTAAATAAGATAATCATCATTAATGTTTATCTATTCACTACTTGTTATATCATTAGTTGGGATACAATTGAGATACAAATGTAAGATGTCTAACATTATTTAACCTATTACATCATCTAGCTTTTATTATAATTTTTTTAACCTTATTTTATTTAATGTTAAATGTAATATTTATTTTAAGGGGTAATTACACAAACATCCACCCAAATTTAAGTATAATTATACACATATGAACTTTTTATAAAAAAAATTATATAAATATCCCCTACAGTTAATGATAAACAGTTAAATAATCACGGTTAAGGGGTAAAAAGGTCTTTTAACCTTTTTAAATAGAACAAATTATATTATTAATCATTTACAATTAATCTAATAAAAAAATGAACTGAGGAGATTTGAACTCCTCTATCATTTAAAAAAAATAAAAAAAATTATTTAAAAAGAAATCTTTACCTAGTTTAATGGAAGTCAACAAATAAGAAGGGATGTTTATGTAAATTTTTATAAAAATTTCATATGATTGTGAACTGCCTATAATAAATTACTTTCTTCCTCACTTTATTGGTTGTAGGATTAATAAAATTAACCTCATATCCGTATAATTCGCACCATTCGCACCAACATATTCACACAAATAAATTAAAGAAAGGATTGTAATACTAACTCTTTTAAATTAAATTGAAATAATATAGTCATATTTACAGGTACCGTGAACTAACTGATAACAATGAAATACTTAATAATAAATATAATAACTTAGATAAGTATAATACTAACTTATAATGATAACTATTAAATAAAGAAAATTATAAGGTTAGATTTAATTTTAATCCAACATTTTTTCAAATAGATTACTTATTCAACTTACAAATGCTGGTATTCCAATCCTTTGTCCTCTTGACATTTGAAGGATGATATCAACTTTTTTTTTTTTTTTTTTATGGGATACATTTACAAGATTAATATCTGCCGGGACCTGCCTAGATCAACTACTAAATGAGTGGTTTGAATATCTACTCTCACAATAAGAGGACAAAACTACTCACACATACTGGTAAATGTGCATGGTGGGAATTGAACTCTCACCATTGACGTGGAAGGAATATGCACTAATCACTTAAACTGTGAGTGGATATGCCAATCTGACTCAACTTTGTTATAAATGATAATCGATTGTATTCTGTTGGTTTAAATGATGACGAATGAACAGTTTTACTTCTACTCCGTTTCTCTGCTCCTTTGCATTCTCTTTTTTCCGTTATTCATTCTCTTCTATTATTTATATCATTATACAAGTTTCATTCAAATAATAAAAATAGTTATTAAATATGAATATAATATATATTACTATGTAGGCAACTAAACTATATGACATATACACAAGAAACTCGTTATTTATCTTATTGGAAAATGTTAGAAGATAACAATAGACAAAGTCAATTTAGTTAAAAAGTCAATATTTCACGTCAGTATTTGGAAAAATCATCCTGGTCAATAAATTTTCTTAACCGCCGCATCTTACGTTAAAATAAGGTTGACCATAAGACTGAAACATTTATTTTTTTACTGTTTAAAAAAAAATTGATGTTGTTGGATCCAAGAACAAAAAAAAAAAAAAAAAAAAATTGAAGTAGAAGATTTGGGTTCCAAGACAAACCCAGAACCTTATAACATGTCAAATGTGGACAATTAAAACATCTGGAAGAGACCATCAGAATTAATTAGATATTAATTTATAATCAAGAACTAAGAATAACCTAATAGTTAAAGAGACGGTATTCATGAATATTTCCCAAGCAAATGAATGGTTATTTATTTTCTTTATTCATGGACATAATTACTTTGCTACATTAATCTCACTTATTACGCAAATTCTGACTTATTAATAACCACCATTAACACAAAAATAAATATCAATAGGATTGCAATAATCAAGCCAATGAAGTGCTCCAACCCATCCATCCATCGATCTACCTTTTCAATATAAGAGGTGGGATGCTTTGCTCGTGTCTGAAGAAGTTCGCTGGATCAACTTCAGTCTTCACTTTCACCAATCTTTTAAAGTTGCCTTTAAAATATTTGACTCCCCAAACACTAGCTTGAACCACACTTGTGTTACCCTTCTTGTTTATTCCCAAATCGAAATCCCTGTAATTCACATATGCACCTCGGGGATATTTGGAAACATAAGGAGTCATGTAGTTGTATAGACTCCTGATCCAGCTCATATGCTTTGCAACATTCATGTCTCCTTCAAGCCAATTATCGAAATAATGGAATTTGAACAAGGTCCCATTTCTATGAGGGAAAGGAGTTTCATATTCTGAATTTTGTTCATCATTCCACCGTAAGGCGTCCATACAATTATAGGAATATCTTCTTTCAATAACCTTTTATGTAGCTCCTTCGAGTGCGGTTTCAGGTATGGGTTCTCTAACAAAGTCTGCTTTACCTTTGAAAGAGACTGATGAAGTATTTCGTTGAAGTAAAATTTCAAGAGATGAGAATATACTCGATGTGTCCACATCGAAGTCCTTAACATGAAGTGTAGATCTGATCCAACTTGTTTGGATACAATCTTTTTTAGTCAACCCTAATTCTGGGAAGCCCTCTTGCATTAGTTGGACAAGTCTGTCTGCACCACCAAGAAAAAAACCATCGTACGATATAGTAACAATTCTTTCACTTGTTGTGCTTGTATTTCTCACATGCATGATAACTCTAATCATGAGATCCTCATCAAGCTTATGTGCAACTTGTTGCCATCTATAGAGAAGCTTTGTATCGCCCTGTTCTAGGATTTTGGTGAGTGTAAAAATTGTTACAGTTTCTGGCACAGGAACCAGTTTTATCTTCCATGAAAGAATAACTCCGAAGCTTCCTCCACCGCCTCCTCTTATGGCCCAAAACATATCTTCTCCCATGGATGCTCGGTCAAGAACTCTACCATTGACATCAACAATACGGGCATCGATGACATTGTCAGCAGCCAAACCATATTTTCTCAACAAGGTACCATAACCACCTCCTGTGATGTGCCCGCCAACACCTACAGTCGGGCAAATACCAGCAGGAAATCCATGAACTTTGCTTTTTTCAGCAATCCTGTAGTAGAGTTCACCTAGAGTTGCACCAACCTGAACCCAAGAGCTGTTATCATTAATGTTGACGGCAATGGAACGAAGATTGGTAACGTCTAACACAATGAAAGGTAATTCAATTTCAGATACATAAGAAACACCCTCAAAGTCATGACCTCCGCTTCGGACTCTCATATGAATTCCAAGGTCCTTGGAGCAAACAACAGCAGCTTGGACATTAGATTCACTCAAAGGAGTGAAGATCAGCTCAGGCTTATGCACCCAAGGCTCTGAGAATCTAGGGTTTTGAGCTCTAGACTTCAGTACCGAGGAAAAAGAAGGGTTGTTTGGGGTATAAATTGTGGAGAGAGGAACATTGGAATGTTGAGAGAGGCATTTGATATATGTTTGTCGGATTGGAGATGAAGTTGTAAGTGAAGCTGATAATAAAAAAAGTAGTGAAACAATGTACATGCTTGGAGAAATGGAATTCATGATTTTCTCTCTGCCTTACTGCTTCTGGGTTTTGTCTTCCAAATAATCCTATATATAGGCATAACTTGAGGTAGCCTGTTGACTGTTTCATTATAATTATTTTGCTAGTCAAATTTAAAAAAAAAGAAAAAAAAAAGAATAATATTATGTTGTCCAAAATGTTATCAAAATAAAATTGCAATCTGATTTATAGAAACATAATAATTATAATATGATAGGTTGATATCATGTTTTACCACCCCAACAAATATATTGACTAAAAACAAATGAAAAGAGATCAGAAAGAATAATATTAAGGAAAATATTTCCACGTGCTCTGGAAACGTATATAACACGATATTTTATTATTATAATTACGTGCCCACCTAGAAATGCTTTCGCTATGTATACACGCTACCAGCCCCGGATAGAATCTTCTAGAAATACCTTTAAAAATTAAATAAATATCTAAAACAAAAGGAATGGTAGAAACTAATATTTAAAAATATTATATAATATATATATAATATATAATAAAAATAATAAAAAAATCAATAATCAAAAACCTTATCTCATAATACGTCCACTCATAGTTTAAATAGTTAGTATATTTTTTTTATCTTAATAGTAAGGATTTAATTCCCACCATACACATTTACTAGTATAATAAATAGTTTTCTCCTCTTATTATAGGAGTAGATATCTCTCATTATAAAAGTAGATATTTAGACCGCATATTTAGTAATTAATATTTATAAATTTTAATAATTATTAATTTTATAATTATATCTTTTAAATAAATTAAAAAACTTATGTCATGATCCACGACTTCTAATCTGACAACTTGCACTAAAGTTAAAAAGTTAAAGAAGGAAGTTAGTAAAAAAATTAGAAGAAAGAAAAGTAATTATTTAAAATATTCATGGAGTAAGGAAATTGTGGAAATTGTGTATATGTTAAAATAGAATTTTATACGCTACTTATAACTTTATCATTAATTTCTTATCTACGAATCCTTTGGTCCTCTAGACATTTGAAGAATGAATAGAATATTCGTCATCCAAGCTGACTTACTAGTTACTACAGACTAAGATGTTTTTGATACAGAATTGGTGGATCATAATTCGAAAACTCAAATATGCCACATCATTATCAACTTCATTCTAGTCAACAACCTTATATGTCACGTCAACATTAGAATATTTGATACTGACAACTATTAATTTCAATTGACGCATAATTTGATATATTTTTTTGGTACAAATTAAATATTATTTTTTTAATATAATAAAAAATATTAAAAAAATTATCAATTTAATCCCTAATTTTTAAAAAATTATTAATTTTTTAAAACAATTATAATTAATAGTATCTTTAAACCCTAATATTTAAAAAATGTATCAATTTACTCCTTCTGTAAGTCAACCGTTAGTCAAACTTAACTGTTTCAAGAGTATTTTTGTCTTTAAACCTATAAATGAGTCAATAGTAAATTTTTTTAGTGAAATAATATATCTACCCTCATTAAAAATTTAAAATAAATTAAATTAAAATTTTTTAAAAAATATCAATGGATCTCCATCGTCCATCAATCTTGATGGACGGTAAAGATTATATTGGAATTTTTAAAAAAATAAAAGTGAAAATTAAATTTTTTTAAAAAAAATTTAAATTCGAAATGGTGGAAATCCTATCTAACAAAACAAAATAATTCAAAGTTTGAAGATCAACGAACTTAGAAAAACTGGGTTCGTTGGATCTTCAACGAATCTAGAAAACTGGATTTGTTGTACCTATCTGGGTTCGTTGAACAACAGCAAACTTTTTAATTTCATTGATCTTCAAACTTTGAATTTTTTTTTTGTTGGATGCTTGGATCTCCACCATTTAGAATTTTAATTTTTTTAAAAAAATATTTAATTTTCACTTTTATTTTTTTAAAAAAATTCCAATATAATCTTCACCATCTATCAAGATTGATGGACGGTGGAAATCCGTTAAAAAATATATTTTAAATTTTATTTTTTAAATATTAAAATGAAATGACCATATTACCCTTCTAATTATTAATAATTTTTTAAAAAATCTCAGATTAAAATTGTAATTTTAACTCATTTAAATAGAGCCAAGGGCAAAACAATCTTTTACCTATTCTGTTAAGTTTGATTGGCAGAGATTTGATTAGAGGGACTAAATTAATACATTTTCTAAAAGTTAGGGTTCAAGGATATCATTAACCATAACTGCTTTAAAAAATTGATAATTTTTTAAAAGTTAGGGACTAAAATAATAATCGTCCAAAATATTATTGAATATCTTCGTTTAATATGGTTCATTGTCAAAAAAAAAATATATTATCTAAGTTCTCATTATTATATATATATATATAATAATAATAATAATAAGAACTTAGATAATATATAAATTTGTATTATTACATATATATATATAGTCATTTTTTTTCATGAACACTAATATTATAAAATTATTTTATCAGCTATAATCCGCTCTTATTTAATTATTGGTTTACAAGTCTTTTTTTTATTAAATCTAATGAATATTGAAGAAAAATTATGATATCTTCCACCATTTTTTTTTATATGGAATTCAAATTATAAATTTATTTATTATATCCGATAAATGGTTTTGCAAAAGTGTATATATATATATATATATATATATATATATATACTATAAAATTTATCGGATGTGTAATTTCGTACATTTAGTAAAAGTTTGGACTATATAATATTATATAGTCAAATAACGCATAAAAAAACTTTTAAAATTCATCATCATACATCAATTACCCATCAATTAACCACAATAGAAATGATCATTCTTAGTCAACAAACTTATACACCATGTTAAGATTAAAATATGGTGAATTTAGGCTTGCACGTTGCAGGTCCGAGATTACAGCTTCCAGCTTGTAGTTTGTAGGTCTTAGCTTGTAGCTTGCAAGTCGTCCTAAGTCGGCGGCATATTTATATTGACTTGAAACAATTACACTCCTCCCAAACTATATACATGGGGTGGTCACTGTTGGATTCAGTTACGTTTTACTTTAACTATATCTATATGCAGGCGTGTATCTAGGAATTTTTATTAAAGTTGGCGAAAACAAAATAAAATTGTTTCTTGAGCAAACATCAACAATACGAAAAAAATTTACTTGATTGAAAAGTAAAGATAAAATTAGATAGGAGATATAATGAACTTTACCCCTTAAAATGCATATATATTAAACAAAGTACAATAACTTTTAATAAGATAACAATAAAAAAAAATAAACATACAATACAAATACAAATAAGTCTTATTTAAATTTTATCGTGCGAGATTTTACACAATTAAATTCGTATATTATATATTCTAAGTCAATGGTATTAGCAATCTTCATTTCAATATATATGACTATATAATCTGTTAGAAAAATCATCCTCCATCTTATTGCGAAGTGGTGTTTTAAGAAACTTCATAGCAGAAAATGTTCGTTCTATTATTACCGTGTATACAGGAAGTGTTAAGACTAAATGAATCAATTTATCAATCAAAGTGTAGTGTTCTGATATTTTTGTTTCAGCTAAACATTGACATAGTTTTAATAATAGACTGGTAAGATTGAGAAAGAGGAGAAAGAAATGAGGGAGAGAGAGTTGATCATGTAACTGTGGTCTCTCTAAGTGAGGGGAGAAAAATTTTATTTTTTTAATTTAATTGACAAAAGATATATTTGTAATATTATAAAACTTGAAGGGTAAATATGTAATTATATATGAAATTTTAAAAAAAATTTGGCCGGGCAACAGCCCCGCCCATCATTGAGGTCTAGCTCTGTCTAGTAAATTATATATATAATATTATGTTAATTTTGAAGATCTCGATCAGATTTTTCTAACGGTATATTTTTTATAATATTTTGATTTATAAATTTTATAAATACATTAAATTAATAAAATGATATAAAATGAATAAAATTTATTTGCACTAATCAAAGTAGGGCAAAATAAAAAATTTATAAAAGTTAATAAATTTGGTGGGATGAATAGTATCACACCAAATTTCACCAAATTTGATGTGATACTATTCATCCCACCAATTTTTTCTTCTTAAATATTGAGATTTGGTGCTCCAATATGACACTAATTTAGTGTTTTCACACCAAATTGGTGCAACATTGAACTTGCTCTTTGCTTGCCGCTTGCAAGTCCCCAGTTCTAAGTCAACAACATATTTAAATGACTCGAGACAATTACACTACTCCCAAACAATATATACGAATGGTCACAGTTCGATTCAGTTACGTTTTACTTTAATTATATATAAAAGCTATTCGTAATTACGTCTAAGTAAAGAATCTTTTTTTTTAAAAAAAATAATAATTTGCGGTTAGAATCCACTTAGTTTCAAAATATAAAATTTATTTTAATTTATTGTATTACATTGTAAACCAGCACCACTGAAATTTATTTTACTATTAACTCAATGTATGTTTTATTTTTTTTTTAACTTTAACATTCATTATTATTTAAATGCTTTTAAAGTTTCAATTTTTTAAAATTTTTGAAAACTTTTAGATGTGGTTGTTTTTTCTTTTTCTTTTTCATTCTTTCTATAATTTATAAATAAAAAAATTAACGAACTTTTTAAAAATGAAGAAAGCAATAGCAAACTTTTAAATGATAATAATAAAGGGAAAATTTTAATTTAGTTCCTATTTTTTAATGAAACATTATTTTTTTACTTATTTTTTTCTTTTTGGTTCGCATGGTTCCTAACATTTCATAAATAGATTAAATTGATCTTTTGACCAACTATTTAACAGTCAATCATCATTATTTGATAGTTTTACCCTTGAAAAATTAATAAAATTATAATTTGACCTTTCAATTAAAATACAATAAAAATAAATAAATAGAAAAGATGAATAAAATAATATTAAATTAAATTATAAAAATTAAAAATATAAAATTTATTAAAATATAATCAAATTAAATTATGTTATTAGAAAAAATTAATATTTAAAAAATAAAGAATAAAAAAGGTTAAAAATTGCTAAAAAAAATACAATAAATAAAATTAAGAATTAAATTTTATTCTTTAATTTTTTAAATGTTAATTTTTCTAATAAAATAACTTAGTTTGAATTTTTTTTTTAATTTTATTCTTTAATTTAGTAAATGCTAATTTTTTCTAATAAAATAACTTAATTTAAATTTTTTTAATAAGTTTATATTATTAAGTTTTTATAATTTAGTTTAATATTATTTTATTAATTTTTATTATATTTTAATTAGAAGGTAAAATTGTAATTTTATTAATTGAATTATTTAAGGGTAAAATTATCTTTTAGAAATTTTGTTATGGTTGACCATTAAAAAGTTAGTCAAAATGATAAATTTGATCTATTTAAGAAATGTCAGGGACCACGCAAACAAAAAAAAAAAAACATAAGTAAAAAAGTTATGGTTCATCAAAAAGTAGGAACTAAATTGAAGATACCACAATAATAAATAATAATAATAATAATAATAATAATAAATGTTAAGTGAATAGTAAAATAGTCGGTGTGGAAAATTGTTAAAAATGACCTAAAAATTATTGAGAAAATTATTTTTAACCGCAGATGAAAAAATAATCGTTTTTAGCCAATTGGAGAAAAAAATAACATAAACAACCCTCAACCACCCACTTACTGGATAATTATAAATTAACCCATGATAATGAATATTACAAAAAATCCCATTGAAAATTATAATAAAACCCATTCAATTTAACCTAAAAAAAATAAAGTTGATTTGATGTTTGAGCCGCCACAGAAATCATAAATTTTATACCTTTTATTAAAAAAATTTATCTCTCTTATTATTATATTATTTCTTAATTTATCTCTCTCATTAAAATCAAAACCAATTTATCTTTTTTATCACCTTTATTTATCTTCAACAATTCAAAATTTAAAGGTAAATTTTATGAAATTGTTTATATTTTATTTATAATGTATTTTATAGATTTTTTTAAGTTTATTTTATTTTTTTATTTTATTTATATATTGTGTTTGTTTTGTGGTTGAAAGAATTTGGATGATACGAGGGTTTAATTTTGTGAAATTTTAATAGTTATGAAATATATTAGTGAAACGTTAGTTAGTGAAATATTTGTTAGTGAAATGTAGGTTAGTGAAATGTAAGTTAGTGAAATATATGTTAGTAAAATGTAGGTTAGTGAAATGTAGGTTAGTGAAATGTTGGTTAGTGAAATGTATGTTAGTGAAATGTATGTTAGTGAAACGTTATTTAGTGAAATATTTGTTAGTGAAACGTTATTTAGTGAAATATAGGTTAGTGATATGTATGTCAGTGAAATGTAGTTTAGTGAAATGTAGGTTAGTGAAATGTATGTCAGTGAAATGTAGGTTAGTGAAATGTATGTTAGTGAAATTTAGGTTAGTGAATGTATGTTAGTAAAATGTATGTTAGTGAAATATCGATTAGTGAAATATAGGTTAGTGAAATGTAAGTTAATGAAATGTAGGCGAGTGAAATGTAGGTTAGTGAAATGTACGTGAGTGAAATGTATGTGAGTGAAACGTAGGTCAGTGAAATATAGGTTAGTGAAATGTAGGCTAATGAAATGTATGTCAGTGAAATGTAGGTTAGTGAAATATATGTTAGTGAAATGTAAGTTAGTGAAATGTATATAAGTGAAATGTATGTCAGTAAAATATAGGTTAGTGAAATGTAGGTTAGTGAAATGTAAGTTAGTGTAATGTATTTAAGGTGTAATTATTTTCAGTGAAATGTTACTAAAATGTTGGTGTGTAATGCCAATTTGTTTTCAGTGAAATGCGGTGCTTGCAAGTAGTTAGGACATAACCGCGTGACATGCCAATTTGTTGATCATTCTCAAACCAGCAACGACATGAATACTGGTACAGGTGGAAGTGCACCATATAGATGAACTTTGGTGATTTACTAAAACATTTTGCGAAATTATTCTGACTATTTTGCAAGTTTATTTAATCGGACACTCCTACAATATTTAACTCTATTTATGCTTATAAACAGTTATGTGTTACATATTTTCATGTTATGAGTTTGTTTAACTTTTAATTTTCTTTTGAGTTATGGGTTACATAATATGTTTGTAATTTTGGTTTTTCTAATACTTGGATTATTTTCCAGGCTAATTGTCTTATCAAAACTGAACAACAGCACAACTGATTATTGTAGCAATATCTACTGGACTAAATATGAATTGTTGAGTCAAATTTTTCACAATATGTGATGTTTATAAGAAAAATTCCTGTTAATAAAATGAACAAAATCTACCACTACCACCACTAGTGTATACACCAACAAAATGAATAAAATGAGCAAATTGCTGAACTTATAAATTAAAATGAAATTTACAAAATCTACCTTTGCCAACCGAAAAAAAAAACACCAAAAAATTCATATTGTTCCCACAAAATCTACCATTACCACCATTAGTGTATACACCAACAAAATCTACCACCATTTATCTTTCACCTAAAAATTGTTCATTTCTCACATCACTCCACGGGTATACTATATGCAAATATTTCCATAGCAATCTCCTCCCGAATTGTTTTTACATCTTCTTGAACAAAATCCCAATTAAATTTTTTAAATGTCATGATGTTCTCCAAGTACTTCATCACGAAAGCCCCACAGCTGGTTTTGTAATTTTAATAAACTTAGAAAATGTATACAGATAAGAATGAAATAATAAATTACAAATACTCATATACTTCATTACCCGTCTGGCTGCTGTGGCAGTTTGTCGAGCGGAAGGACGTCAACCTTATATCGTCCGTCCAAGGAGCGATACCTATAATTTCAAAGAATCCTCATCATCTTAACATTGACGGTAAAAATTTTATCTGTAACACCCCCTGACCCGACCCGCATGGATCGACCCAAGGAGCGCTACCTAGTTTTCAAACTTTTCTAAACTCACTTTATAATTTGAAAACCAAATAAATTATAATTAAAATCCTTTTTCATAGTGAGCCCATTCAACACTATTTTAAAATTTTTTTGACAGAGTTTCCTATGTTTTTTCGACTTTCCAAAAATCCTGTTTTCAACAACAATTCAAATAATATAATTTCAACACTTCAAAATCAAATTCTCAATCATATGCGCACTCTTCCGTATAGTGCGACTTTCCAAACAGTTTCAAATAAAACAATTCATAATTAATATTTACAACCTTTGAAACGTAAACCATTAAACAAATATTTACAAAACATATTTTATAATAAATTTACAATCTCATGTGTATGCATGCATAACTAAATGATATATATATATATATATATATATAACCAAAATACATGTATATATAGCTACCCCAAAAAGTATGGTGACTCTGAATCTTCAATCTGCAGCTATCTCCTCTCTAATCTTTTTCTCCCTCTGTATCCTTGTTACCTACGCGTGATAAAATCAACGCGCTAAGCATATAGTTTAGTGGGTATATACTAAATAAATAATTTCAAAATTCATAAAATAGCATTTCAAGTAAAATGTCACATTAAAATTCAAACAGGTTATCGATAAGCAACTTATTAAAACAACTCAATTAAATTAATAAATCATAAGAATTCAACTTTTCAATTACTTTATAAACACTTTATTCCATTATTTCAATTCTGGCCCTCTGGTATACTCAACATAATTTTACAATTTTACAATGGCATCTACTGGAAGACAATGATATTGAAGTTGATATGAAAGACAGACAGACATACAACTAAATTGAAGGTAAAATAATATAGTTTCCTTATAAAGATGAGCATTTGTAAATGTAAATTGCAATCTTATAGTATCTCTCAATTACTTAACTTACTAGAATTGAAATATTTCCACATACAATTAAATTCTGTAGATATTTACAGTCAAAAGTTATGTTGCCAGACATACACCAACCAGCAGTCACACTGATTGATACATTGTTCAGCTTAATTTCAAGCAATCAATGCTTTCATGTTTCAACATTAAAATGCTGAATCTTATTCAGCCAAACAATCTTTTTCTTTTCTTTTTTTTTCATACATTTTTAACCAGAAAGTTGAAAAAGGCTCACCAATTTCTAACACTTCTTCTATTTCTTTCCGATTTTGATTTTGGATTCAGATTGGTCAAGTCATTTTAGTTCTTGGCCTCTCATCAGTCATCACTTCTTAAAGTGCTTCTTAGAATAAAATTTCGTTATTAATTTAGGTGTTTACACAATTTAACTATGTTAATAAATTTAATTTTGTTATTACTTATTTTTTACAGGCTCTTTATAAACTAACCCAATACATCTTGAAGCTGAAATTAATTGGTTGAGATCCCAACTTAAAGAGATGGATGGATTGAAATCTCAGTTTGACGAATTTTTGGTAATATTTCGACAACAATTTTCAGATTTATCCGGACCTTTGTAGTTTATATGTTTTGTTAGTGGCTTTTATAGTTTAGAACATTTTTTAATTTTAGCATATAATTAGATTAACGACCCTGTTTTGAATTTTATATTCTGATTTATTATATTAATTTTGAAATATTAAATATTACATTTAATTAAATTTTATCGAAAAATGATAATTATGATTTTATATTGTGTTTGTATATAGTTTTTTTTTTCTATAGATTTGTCATTTCAATTGTAAAAATTTAAATTTTTATCACTTTAATAAAATATAACAATAATTATTACGTCTCTACCAAAGTAGAGAATAAAAAGGTTGTAAATTAAAATGTCATTAAGTATACAAATAATGACACAATTTAATTAATATGATTAATTGTCACTAACCTTCTATATAGTGACACAATTTTCAGATGATTAAGTGTCGCTAAGTTTTTGTATAATGATAAATTTTTCTAATAATTAATAGTCATTATACTTGTAAATAGTGACATAATATTAAAACAATAAATCGTCACTAAATATGTATATAGTGACAAATTTTTAAATAGTTAATTGTTACTAAATTTATGCATAGTGACAAAAACGTTATTTCGTCACTCATTAAAGTTCCCTAATAATGTGTCACTAAAAGTAATGGTTTGTGGCACATATAAAATTTTGTCACCAACCATAGCGACGAGATGACTTTAACCGTCACTAATACTTTTAGTGACGGGGTTAAATGTGACAATTGTATAGTGACACTTTTTATGTCACAATATTAATATTGTGACAAAATTTTCTTTTCTAGTGGCTATTATTTTTTGTCACTACAGGTCACTTTTCTTGTAGTGACTGAATTTGATTGAAGAGAATTCTTACCGTATAAATTGGATGGGAAGGCTGAACTCCAACTGCAGGTGAAGTTACTACGACACCTGCTACTCGGCCCTCAATCTTTGGATCAAGCATTGCCTAATATTCATTTAGGCAGGAAGTAAAAAATGAGAACTAGTTTCAGCCGTAGCAATATTTATCAAAAGAAAAATCAATGAAATTATAATTCATGCAGAGTATCCTAAAAAAAACTGTCGTTTTGAAGAAACCTTACCTTAAGGACAATGGCTGCACCGGTTGAGTGTCCAAAGCAAAAACATGGAAGCCCAGGATTGTCAGCTAAAACCTTTTGAAGAAATGATTTCTGTATAAAATTGGAGATTAAATTATTTAATTGAACCAGAATTTTATCTTAAATGTATTGTCATCGGCATCTTCTACATGAATCATAGAACATACCAGGTCACTGATAGTATTGTCTCTTTCTTATATGACTCCATATTCCTCTCTTTTGACTTATTTTTCATTTCACATGTACGAGTTTCTTTATCTTTCTCTAGCCTCTTTTCTTTTAATGAAATCTTCAAACACTTGACTAAACATTACACAATCATTTCTCTTTTCTCCTCTCTGACTTACTTATTTCAACAACAATCAACTCCTCTCCATATCTCTCTTTAAACAAATCAAAAGGCAACTAGACATTACACAAATATAGGAAATGGATAGGCAAGACTTTGTGGAAGTTCTTGAGATGTAAATATGTGTATTATAATTAGATTTATGTTGATTTGACCGGTGCTTTTATTTAGGATTTGTGCTATACGTTTCATATTTTACTAGACCTCAATGTATTTGAAGTTGTAAACATGCTTTGCTTCAATTTTATATTTTTTTTATGAGATTCGTGTTTTCCATGATGTATTTAGTTAGTGACCATGAACTAATTTTTATATGACCGTAATTTATATTTGATCTAATTGTTATATATTTTTAGATCTATTTTTTTATCTTATCGTGATCTATATTCGATGAACGGTAGTCAATCTTCAGTCAAGGTGGTGGAGGTGGTGGTTGCACAGTGAAGGTGAAAAGGACAGAGTTTTCTCTCTCTTGGATCCAATTGCTATTTAAAATTTGTTTACCGTTTGTTTTCTCTTTCCTTTGTCTAATAGTGTTAAGGGCAATTTTGTCCTACAGCCCTTTATTAGTATTATTTCTATTCAAAGTATTAAACCAATACTATTTGTCTAAAATACCCTCTAATTAGTGCTATTTTAAAAAAAAATCATAAAAAATTTAGTAACCACCACTGCTCGATCTCCTCGTTGTGTAGGTGTTGAAGTATAAACTTGTTTTAGGCCCAAACCATTTGAAGGCCCGAACTATTATGGGAGCCCAAACCCAAGCCCAAATAAATTAGAGTCCAAGTCCATAAATAAGGTCCAAGCCCTTTATCTAGAATTCTCTAGGGTTTGGTAATTAGGCATAAAAATCATGTGGTCAATTGGAAGAATGTGGAAGGATGTAGAAGGATGAGGTGTATGGTTATTATAATTTTGGATTAGTTTATTTGTGTGGTCTAAAATGATTTGTAAGTAGTATAAATATCCCCTCCCCATTTTGGTTTAGGCATCAAGAAGAAGCAAAGCTTCTAAGTGAGTGAAGAAGAAGTAAAGAGTGAGTGAGTTCTTGAGTGAGAGTTTTTCTTGTAATATTTGTTTTGAGTTCAAATAAAAGTTGTTTTTGAGTATTTTATTTCCAACAGTAGGGCCCTAAGTACCCAAGACCACCACAAAACACCATAGAAACAACTAGAGAGAGAGAGAGAGAGACGGGGAGAAGATAAAAAGAGATGAGAGTTGGAGAGAGAGAGAGACGGGGAGTTTAGAGAGAGAAAGAGGTGAAAAAAGTGAAAGAAAGATAGGGGGAGTTGGAAAAAGATGGAGAGAAGAGACACTGAATAGAAAGTGAAAGAAAAAAAAGAGGAAATATAGTTTTCTTTAAATTATGGCAATTATCATTTTGGTCCTTATTTTTGGAAAATGATCAATTTTTTAATTTTTATTTTTAGAATGTGTTTTTGTGTTTGAGGAGAGAGAATAAAAAATAATTTGTTATATATTTTTTTATTTTAGTTTTTAATATTTTTAAATTGTTCATTTTTTAAATTAAAAAATAAATATAATTATTTTTGGAGAGAGAATAAAAAATAATTTAATGATAAACATAATTTTAATTTAGGCTAAAATTAAAAACATTATAACTTATGTGGCTAGCTTATAATTTTTCTTTAAGTAGATATATAATTATACAATGCTTAATCAATATAGAATTAGTTGTTTTGTTTAATAATTAAAAATTCCAAACTACCCTTTACTTAATAGGTGTTTTAAAGGTAGGGAATATTTATGCTAGTTTTATGCATTTGTTTGAAATTTTGCTTATATATCTAAACTCGGGAGAAGTTATAGCAATTAACTCTAAAACAAAAATTACTTTCTTCATCACTTAATTGGTTTTTCAACTTACAAATATTTTGGTCTTCATTACTTGACTATCACTATTCGATGTGATAATATTATGGCCATACATGACACTGAACCTATAAGTTGTATGATTTCATTAGTTGAACTCGTGAGATGTAATCCGACCCGAGACTTGCTGAATAGCTCCATAACTGGCTTTGATACCAAGCGATCGAACACATTTGTTACCATATATCTGAAATGTGTTCGTAACAGAATCTAAAAGAGAAATGGATGAGTCATAAGGATCTCAAGTGTTATCTTTCAAAAGGTGCTTCTGTTTGTAAAACTTACTATTTACCTATTTTTTTAAAACTTAGTTTATCATCGTGCATGATTACCTCACTAAGATATAGCTACCACTGTCTATTTTACTTGTCCTGAAGTAGTTTCGATCATTTTATGCATGCTGCAGTTGAGAAGAGTTATGAAATTCTCTGCAAAGTGTTTGATGATGAAGTTAAAGCCTAATTGGAGGTACAATTTCATTCTGCTTTACTCTATTTTTGGATACCATTTTCAGAGTCTGCATGTCATTGCGCATTTGTAAGAATCCAATGACCAATTCATAGGTTCTTTTAGATGTGTTACAGTCGGTATGACACTGTCGAATATTAGTTTTGATGATCCGTGATCTTTTTCTCAACGGTGACTCGTTAGAGTGCCATATATATGAATCAAGAGCTTCTCTTTAATTTTTTTAATTTTTTTTTTTATGTGGCTAGTATTGTTAATTCATGATCAAGATATTTTTGCTTATTGTTTTAACGGACAATCACGCTTTGATATTTGATTGGGTAAAGCTTCAAAATAGAAGAATATCACGCTTTGATATTCATATAATTTTGGCCAGCGCAACAGAATATCACCAACACCAACTAATAAAAAGAATTCATGAGAAATAAAGGAAGAATCGTTTTAGATACTCTACGATTGTGAAATATCAAGTCTTCAAACCTAATAAAGTAAACAACTTTTTTGTTTTTCCATGGAAAAAAAAAAAAAGAAGTTGAAAAAAAATCTTCAAATTCAAGCAAAGTTGGGTGACATGTCAATAGCAAAGAAAGGTCAAGAAGATATATCTTTTTGAGGTGACTTTTTTCCAATAAAAAACCAAGCCCCCCTTTTTTTTTTTTCCTCTTGTTTCCATTGAAACCAAATTCCATGAATCATCACCATTTCTAAAACTAAAAGGTCAAAAAAAAAAAAAAAAAACACCTTCCACAGAAAGGAAAAACCATGGCAGAGAACAACCAGCAAAAACAGCAAGACTGGGGAGATCAAAGATTTCCAAACCAGGTTGTCTAACAAAGATGAATATGATATTAACAAATTATATGATATACATTTATATATATATGACATGGAATTTAGAATTTAGTCAAGTTAAACCTAATTTCTCTGACTTTGAAAACTCCTAATATGCCCTTAGAGCATCTCCAATAGTATGATAAAATAGAGTGTATACTTTATCTTAGAGTTTCATTTGCTCCATCAATACTCTAACCTATAATTTTCAAGATAAAATTTGAGAGAGTACCAACTTTAAATTTAGAGTACCAACTTTTCATCTCTAAATTTACTTTTAACTTTTCATCTCTAAATTTAGAGTTATAAACAAATATTGGATATTGATGTCATTTTTACCTTTTTAATTAAATTCAATTAATATATAATAAATTGTAATTTATATATACTATTATTATAAAAATTATATCAATACAAAGGTCTCTTCTAGATCTTTTAATGAGACTAATATTGAATATTTATTTCTTTAAAAAAATTGAATAATTATTATTTATATACTTTATATTATAGACATATTAATAATTATAAGTTAACACCAAAATAAAGATCGAAATAATTATAGTCACATTAATATTAAAATTCGAAATGAAAATTACAAATGATACAAAAATATTAACTATAACAAAAAAAAGATTAAAAAAAAAGTAACAGAAATTGGTAAAAAAATGAGTTGAAAAAAGTTAGACGGCAAAAATTAGGTACAAAAATAATTGATGAAAAAATTAGATAAAAAATATATGAGAAAATATTACATTTTTATTAGTTCATGAATTTGAAAAAACATTAGGAAAAAATGATCATGTGAGAAAAATTAATCTAAAATTTTAAGTGAATGTAAATTAAAATATTATATAATAAAATAATAAAATTATATTACAATTTTAATAAAAAGATTTTAAATAATTTAAAAATAATATTTATAAAAACTTAGTGTAAAAATAAAGTCATGTAAAAAATAATTTATTAAAATAATGTCAAAAAAATAATAACAATATAAGATATTTTTAAGATAGAGATTGTTGTTGGAGTAAAAATATTTTAGAGATGGAATATTGACAGAATATTCTCATTTGGCTCTCCAAAATGGAGATAAAGATAGAAACATGGTTAGAGATGCTCTTCCAAAAGTATTTTTGTTAAGATTAACGTGTTTCTTTTTTTAAAAAAAAATTATAATATATAAATTTTTTTTTCTATTTTCAAAATTTTAAAGATATGTTGTAATTCTCTTTTATTTTGCTTTTGATAAAAATATATTTTTTATATATTTAATATAGTTTTAGAGACTTTGATTTTATTTTATATTAAATATTAGTTTGGTTTGAACACCAAGTAGAACATAAAAAATTATAATTTTATGTCTATTTTAGTTATTATATAAAATTACAATAATTAATAGTAAATTTATCAAACGTATATGCATACTAGTTTTGAATCTCACAGCAGCTTTAATAGTAATATTCACCAAATGGTTACCTAATTAACTTTACAATAGGTTATTCTTTCGGTACAATTGATAATAATTGGTTTTAAAAGTTACAAGCAATACCAATCTAGCCCTAAGTTGGAGGTGATTAACTAAAGTTTGATTTTTTTTTTTTTTTTTTATTGCAACAAGATTTCTATTATAGAATACCAACAAGAAAGCTAGGTTCAGGATTGAACCAACAAAATTCCTCCTTAGAGGAAAAGACTAGGGAAGCAAGAGAATGTGCCATTCCATTCTCTGAATGGGGAATGACATGACAGTTGGAAACTCCCACAACCCTAAATAGGGCCTTAACATCAGAAACAATAGGGTCCATGACAGAACTAGGAGGAGAGTTAAACACCCTAGCCACAACATTAACAGCATCTAACTCAACCCACTCAATAATCAGGCTCAACTCCTTCGCTAGCAGCAACCCCTCTCGCAACGCCAGCAACTCGCCAAGCTCAGTAGGAAAGAACCCCAAGAGGGGCTTAGCAGAAGCTGCAACAACCTTACCCTGAGAATCACGCACCACTGCACCAGAACGCATCACAGAAAAACCAGACTTCACTGCTGCATCGGTATTCAACTTCAGGGAGTCTGCAGGAGAAGGCGACCACGGAGAAGAGCAAGGCTGTCTGGGGGGCTGGAGGGGAGAGCCAAAGACCTTCTGGGTGCCCTGAAATTCACGAAGCAAAGAAAGAGACCAAGAGACCAAATCAGCACTACACCTGGGGGATTTAGAATGACAGACAGCATTCCTTTCAGACCAAACCCCCCACAGGATCATGCAGAACTCCTCGAGCTCTGCTCTCTTAGCCCTAACAAAAACCTACAAGATCAAATCAAAACAAGAAACATGGCGATACAAATGGAGGATGTCCCAGAAAACAGTGGACTCCCAAGGATGGAAAATGACATATTTTAAAAGGATGGAAAATGACATATTTTAAATATTCCATTTTAGTCTCTTCCTACGAACCACACATTGTCAATATAAATTAAAGAAAATTGAGAGATTGGAAAAGAAGCCTAAATAATATCAAACAACCCCCCATCTGACCTTGTCCAATAACAAGAATTGATAACAAAAAGTAAGGCGATTATCAATTTGATTCATAAATTTTGGAGAATTATCAATTTTTTAAAACAGTTTCATTTATTGGTATCTTTTGACCTTAACTTCTTGGAAATATATCAATTTGGTCATTCTGTAAGTCAACTGTTATTCAAATTTAACTGTCTAGGAGTATTACTGTCTTTCAACCTACCTCTAATTAAAAATTTAAATAAATTAAAATTAAATTAAAAAAATAAATAAAAATCTCCAACGTCCATTAGTGGAGATTATATTGAAATTTTTTAAAAAAATTAAAAATTGTAAAATTAATTTTTTTTCAACTAACTTTTTTTTTGCTCTTCATAAAAAAATTTTAAAAAAAAAACATTTGAGGTTCAAGCACTGGATTCGTTGAAAAACGAACCCATCTCTGGGTTCTTTAAAGAACGAACCCAGTTTCTAGTAATTATCTAGATAAAAAGTTTTCAGAAAGTTAGGATCCAAAAATACCAATAAATAAACTGCTTTAAAAAATTGATAATTTCTCAAAAGTTAGAGATCAAATTGATAATCCCTAAAAAAAATTACCTTCTTCATGACTTTATTGGTTTTTCAACATACAAATATTCCGGTCTTCTACTTCTTTTTGTTCCCAAATTCACGCCTAGAATGGATCTACTCTCAATCTATCTGTTTGTCTTTTTATTTGGTTTCAAATTTAAAGTTTATAATTTTTTAATCGTCAATTGTCAGTAAATTAAAATAATTAAAAGATAATAACAGAATAATTATTTAAAAATCATAATAGAATATAATCAAAATATAATAACAGATAATTATCTAGGTGAAAAGTTTTCAAGCAATAAGCACATGCACAACTTGTGATGCCCAAGGTTCCGGAACTGGCGGTTCTAGTTCTATTTTTAGCCTAACCGGAATCGGGACCGTGGGGGTCCCGATCCCGGTTCCAATTTTGAACAGGCGATTCTCTGCCAATTCAGTTGTTCAACCGGTTTTTGGAACCATCGGTTCGGAACCATAACTGGAAACGACTCCTTTTTTTTTTTTTTTTTATGTTACTTTCAAGACACAAAAATTTTTTTTTTTTTAAAAAAAGGAACCGAAACCCGCAAAACTGCTAGTTCCGGTTCCCCGCCAATTTTGAACCGACGGTTCCAGTTTTAAAAAATAAAAAATTGGAACTCGGTGTCTTGATTCTGGTGACCAGTTCCAGAATCAATTTTTAACCGGAATTGCCCGGTTCGGTTTGAACCGGGCCATGACTAGCACAAGAAACACATTATTTATCTTAATGCAAAATGTAGACCGTAATGGCCAAAGTCAATGGGATCAAAAAGTCAATATGCCATGTCAACAGTTGAAAACGTTATTTTGGTCGGCAAGCTTACACGCCACGTCAACCTTAAAATAAGGAAATTGGCCATGGACCCTAGTCCCTAGAGGTTTGATCGTAAGACACCCTCAATGGACAAGTTAAATATTCTACACAAACATACTCTATATTTAGCGGTCATTATCAATTTGTTATCATATAACATTAGAAGGTCATTTTTGTCTTTCCAATCTTTTATTAATAAAAAATAAAAGCAATTATCAATTTGGTCCCTAACTTTTAAAAAATTATCAATTTTTTAAAGCAATTTTGTTTATTAGTATCTTTGGACCCTAATTTTTTAAAAATGTATCATTTTAGTCCCTTTAATAAATTTTCTAACGGTCAAACCTCACAGAATTAACAAAAAGACTGATTTGTCCTTAACATTAGAAGGTCATTTTTGTCTTTTCAATCTTTTATTAATAAAAATAAAGAATAAAGAAATTAATAAAAAATGACACCAATTGCTTTTGCTCTTATGACGCTAACTTATTAAACTTTGAAGAAATAATACCAATTTTAGTTGAAACTCCATTTACAATTTTATTAAACCAATTTTGTCTCTTTCTTACATAGCTCCATCTTCATCTCTTTTGAATTATTTTTCATCTCACATGTACGAGTTTCTTTATCTCTTCTCCAGCCTCTTTGCTTTGAACGAAATCTTCAAACACTTGACTGGACATTACGCAATTATTTCTCTTCTCCTCTTGATTTATTTATTTCAACAACAATCAACTCCTCTCCATATCTCCTTTTGAACAAGTCAAAAGGCAACTGGACATTACACAAATAATGGAAGTTTCTAAGGAATGCTCTGTGGAAGTTCTTGAGATGTAAATATGTGTATTATAATTAGATCTATGTTGATTTGACTGGTGCTTTTGTTTAGGATTTGTGCTATATGTGTCCTATTTTACTATACCTCAATGTATTTGAAGTTGTAAACATGTTTTGCTTGCAAATATTTTTTTGAGATTCGTATTTTTCGTGATGTATTTTAATAGTGATCGTGAACTAATTTCGGTATAACCATGATTTATATTTAGTCTGACCATGATTTATCTTTTGTTTGACTGTGATATACTTTTAGATCTATTTTTTTTATCTTATTGTGATCAATTTTCGACGAATGGCAGTCGATCTTCAGTTACAGTGGTGATCGCACAGTGAAGGTGAAAGGGGCAGAGTTTTCTCTCTCTTGGGTCCAATTGCTGTTTAAAATTTGTTTACCGTTTGTTTTCTCTTTCCTTTGTTTGATGGTGGCAAGGGCAATTTTGTCCTATAGCCCTATATTGGTGCTATTTTTATTCAAAGTATTAAACTAGTGCTACCCTCTAATTAGTGCTATTTAAAAAAAAACTCATAAAAAATTTAGTAACCACCACGACTCGATCTCCTCTTTACGGTGCAGGCCTCAAGTGCCAACAACACCCTAAAACACCATCAAAACAATAGAGAGAGAGAGAGAGAGAGAGGCGGTAAGTTTAGAGAGAGAAAGAAGTGAAAAAAGTAAAAAAAAAAAAAGCGGGGGTAGTTGGAAAAAGATGAAGAGGAGAGAGAATGAATAGAAAGTGAAAGAAAAATAGAGGAAATATAGTTTTCTTTAAATTATTTTATTATTTTAATAAAAAAATTTATTGTTTTATTTTTTAACTTTTTTTAATAAAGATCTTTTTTATCTCAATTTGTTTAGGATTTGTGCTATATGTGTCCTATTTTACTATACCTACTATATTTGAAGTTATAAACATGCTTTGGTTGCAAAATAAATTTTTAAGATTCGTATTTTTCGTAATGTATTTTAACAGTGATTGTGAACTAATTTTAGTATGACCATGATTTATATTTGGTTTTACCATCATCTATCTTTCGTCTGACAGTAATCTATCTTTTATCTAACCGTGATTTATTTTTTGATCTTTATTGTGATCTATTTTTGGTGAACGATAGTTGGTCTTTAGTCACGATGGTGGTCTCACAGTGAAGGTGAAAGGGACAAAGTTTTCTCTCTCTTCAGTCCAATTGCTTTTAAAATATATATATATATATGCTTTTTGTTTTATTTTTCCTTTATCTGCTTTTTAAATTTTGTTTACCGTATGTTTTATTTTTCCTTTGTTGATGGTGGCAAAGGCAATTTTGTCATATAGCCCTATATTGGTGCTATTTCTATTTAAAGTATTAAACCGGTGCTATTTATCCAAAATACCCTCTAATCATTGCTACTTAAAAAAAATAACTCATAAAAAAAATGCAGTAACCACCACTACTCGATCTCCTCCTTGCGGTGCAGGCCTAGTGCCCAACACCATCCCAAAACACCATCGAAACAACAAGAGAGAGAGAGAGAGGGAGAAGACAAAGAGAGAGAAGAGTTGCAGTGTTAGAGAGACAGTAAGTTTAGAGAGAGAAAGAGGTGAAAAAGTGAAAGAAAGTGGGGGAGTTGGAGAAAGATGAAGAGAAGAGAGAGTGAACAGAAAAAAAAAAGAGGAAATATAGTTTTTTTAAAAATTATTTTATAATTTTAATAAAAAATTGTTTTATTTTTTTTACTTTTTTTTAATAAAGATCTTTTTATCTCAATTTATTTATTCATTTATCAAATTACCCTTAAAATTTAATGGTTAAATCACTTTTTAAAAAAACGATTTGATAACGGTAGAATAGAATATCTATTTCTAAAAATAAAGGGAGAATAATGATTATGTGCGAAACGTCAAAGAGAAAATATAAATTTCCCTAAAAATAAAATAAAGAGAGATCATAAAATGGATTCCCATAATATAATTCATGATGGTCAATTGTTATAATTCAAAACAAACTAATTATTCAAGAATTTATCATTTAAATATTTTAGTTCAATTATTGTTCATATAGATTTATGATTATCCATTACATAATTAGCCAAAAAGATAGCTATAAATTCCAATTTATGAGCTTGTGGAACTCCTTTGAGCGTCCACATTCTTCATAATATATATATATATATATTACTAATTATCTACTAAAGTATTGACAATTAATGAGTCTCAATTATTAATAAATAAAATTAATTAATTAAGTAATATGAGTTTACCATCTCCTAGGCTTTTTGGATTAAAGATTTGTTAAGTAATATGTTACAGTAATTTTGTACAAATGATTTCACATTAATAGTTCGGTTTAATACTATTAACCCGAAACTTAAAAAAATAAAAATATGATAAAAATAGAAAAGTTAAAAAAAGTAGAGAAATAAAAAACCCGACATCTAAAAACTTTATGTCTTTAACCATATTGTGAATCTCATAGCTCGATTGCTTGCTCCGTCGCCAAAGAGCAATGACAAGCCAGACTGTTAGTAACTGTTATTAAATTCGGTTAATCTATTTAGTAGTACAGTAGTACTAGACATTTTCATTTATCTATTCCACTTGCATTCCTATTAATAATGTGACAAATGATAAATAAATTTATATGGTAAGTGAAATAATTATCATTAATGTTGATCTATTGACTACTTGTCACATCATTAATTGAGATGCAATTGAGATACAAATGTAAGATTTCTGACATTATTTAACCTATTACATCATCTAGCTTTATTATAATTTTTTTAACCTTATTTTATTTAATGTTAAATGTAATATTTATTTTAAGGAGTAATTACACGAACATCCCCCAAATTTAAGTATAATTTTACGCATATAATTTTTTTATAAAAAAATTATATAAATATCCCCTACCATTAATGGTCAACAGTTAAATAATAACGGTCAAGAGGTAAAATGGTCTTTTAACCTTTTTAAATAGAACAAATTATAATATTAATTATTTACAATTAATCTAATTAAAATAAATAAACGGAAGGGATTTGATCTCCTCTATTATCTTTTTTCCAACCTTTACGGGCGGCTAGTTTAATGGAAGTCAACAAATAATAAAGGATGTTTATGTAATTTTTTATAAAAATTTCATATGCTTGTGAGCTGCCTATAATAAATTACTTTAATTCTTCCTCACTATATTGGTTGTAGGATTAATAAAATTAAACCCATATCCGTATAATTTGCACCAACACATTCACACAGATATATTAAAGAAGAAAGAGATTGTAATACTAACTCTCCTTAAATTAAATTGAAATAATACAGTCATATTTATAGATACCGTGAACTAATCTAATAATATGAAATGCATAGTGATAAATCTAATCACTTAGATAAGTATAATGCTAACTTATAATGATAAATATTAAATAAAGATAATTATAAGTTTAGGTTTAATTTTAATCCAACACTATTTGAACTAGATTACTTATTCAACTTACCAATGCTGGTATTCCAATCCTTTGTCCTCTTGACATTTGAAGGATGAACAGACGATCGTCATCCAAGTGACAATCCACTATAAGATTTTTTATCCAAAATTGATGCGTTGAATGGATCCAGTCTCAATGTATTTGTTTTTATTTGGTTTATAATTATTTTTAATCGTTAATTATTAGAAATTAAAATAAAAACAGAAAAAAAAAACAAATAGATAATATATATATATATATTTCAAATAATTATAAATCATTATTATATGCTGTGGATTTCCACCGTTATTTTAATAGAGGATAATTACGTTTTACTTGTGAATTGTGAGAGGTAGCTTAGCTTCGCCAATCCAACTAAAATTTTTTTTTATGGGGAACAATTACAAAATTAATATCTATCGGGATCTACTGAGATCAATCACTAAATACGCGACTCGAATATCTATTGTCATAATATGAGACATCAACTCCCACAATAAGGGGAGAAAACTACTCACACATGCTGGTAAATATAAACGGTGAGAATTGAAGCCTCACCACTGAGGTGGGAGGGAAATACACTAACTACTTTAACTATGGATATGCCAATCCAACTCAACTTTGTTATAAATGATACATGAATTTTATTTTGTTTGTTTAAATAATGATGAATGAAAAGTTTTACTTCTCCGCCATTTCTCTGCTCTTTTGCATTCTCTTTTTTTAGGTATTCATTCTCTACTATTATTTTATAGAGCTAATTGCATGGACATTTTTTAAAAATTTTTTAACTACGAGCGGAGTTAACTTTATTGTTTATTGACAAACCCAAAAGTTGACTCCATTGAGTTGGCCAAGTATCACACACTGGAAGTAAGGACATGATAACAATCTTCATATGCATATAAAACTCAAGCAAACATCAAGGATAAGGGCAAGCTTTTCATAATTTAGAATTAGGTTATATCTTGATGGTTCAGAATGTTGATATCACTATACTAACTAGATCGTCGGAGGGTGATTCCGACTCTATGTCGGAAACTATCCTAACTTTGCTCATTGATCGCAGGTTAAGTTCATAGTACTCGGAGGTCATCCTCGCAAGGCAAGTTCATAGTGCTCGGAGGTCACCCTTGCAGGTCAAGCTCATAGTGCTCGGAGGTCACCCACCGACGATGATACTGACAATGCATCAATAGTAGTTATTTATAAAAATAAGATAAGAAGAAGAAGATGCCTAAAAAAATTGTGTGAATTATACCAATCAAATCTCTCGCTATTATTAAATTATATATATGAGTGTGATCTACGTATTAGTTTCTTTCTTAAAACTATACATAATTTTTTTTTTTTTGTTAAAAAGAAAAAGAATACACCAATCACTTAGGATATGATTTCGAAGAAACCAAACCTAATTGTCATAACTAATTTCTCTAATAGGAACTTCAAACTTGGATCATAAAAACGGCTATATGGATGACATGCATATCCACGTGGGTGTGCACGTGACAATTAGATAAAGATAGTACCCAATCTAGATCTGTAACATTTATACGATATGATAAGTGAGTGTATTAAGATGTATTTCTCATTCATCGTTTAAGTAAATGAAAGGTTATTTATTTTCTTTATTCATTGACATAATTACTCTGCTACACTAATCTCACTTATTAAGCAAATTCTGACTTATTAATAACAAAAATAAATATAAATAGGATTGCAATCAAGCAAATGCTTTGCTCCATGCCATCCATCCATCGATCTACCTTTTCAATATAAGAGGTGGGATGCTTTGCTCATGTCTGAAGAAGTTCTCTGGATCAACTTCAGTCTTCACTTTCACCAATCTTTCAAAGTTGCCTTTAAAATATTTGACTCCCCAAACACTAGCTTGAACCACACTTGTGTTACCCTTCTTGTTTATTCCCAAATCGAGATCCCTATAATTCACATATGCACCTCTGGGATATTTGGAAACATAAGGAGTCATGTAGTTGTATAGACTCCTGATCCAGCTCATATGCTTTGCTACATTCATGTCTCTTTCAAGCCAAATTGTGAAATAATGGAATTTGAACATGGTCCCATTTCTATGAGGGAAAGGAGTTTCGTATTCTGGAATTTTGTTCATCATTCCACCGTAAGGCGTCCATATAATTACAGGAATATCTTCTTTCAATAACCTTTTACGTAACTCCTCGAGTGCAGTTTCAGGTATGGGTTCTCTAACAAAGTCTGCTTTACCTTCGAAAGAGAGTGATAAAGTATTTCGTTGAAGTAAAAGTTCAAGAGATGAGAACACAGAAGATGTGTCCACTTCCAAGATATTCATAACATGAAGTGCAGATCTGATCCAACTTGTTTCGATACAATCTTTTTTAGTCAACCCTAATTCTGGGAAGCCCTCTTGCATTAGTTGGACAAGTCTGTCTGCACCACCAAGAAAAAAGCCATCGTACGATGTAGTAACAATTCTCTCACTTGTTGTGCTTGTATTTCTCACATGCATGAGAACTCTAATCATGAGATCCTCATTAAGCTTATCTGCAACTTGTTGCCATCTATAGAGAAGCTTTGTATCACCTTGTTCTAGGATTTTCGTGAGTGTAAAAACTGTTACAGTTTCTGGCACAAGAACTAGTTTTATCTTCCATGAAAGAATAACTCCGAAGCTTCCACCACCGCCTCCTCTTATGGCCCAAAACAGATCTTCTCCCATGGATGCTCGGTCAAGAACTCTACCATTGACATCAACAATACGAACATCGATGACATTGTCAGCAGCCAAACCATATTTTCTCAACAAAATACCATAACCCCCTCCTGTGATGTGCCCGCCAACACCGACAGTCGGACAAATACCAGCAGGAAATCCATGAACTTTGCTTTTTTCAGCAATCCTGTAGTAGAGTTCACCTAGAGTTGCACCAACTTGAACCCAAGTGCTGTTATCATTAATGTTGACGGCAATAGAACGAAGATTGGTAAGGTCTAACACAATGAAAGGTGATTCAATTTCGGATACATAAGAAATACCCTCAAAGTCATGACCTCCACTTCGGACTCTCATATGAATTCCTAGATCCTTGGAGCAAATAACAGCAGCTTGGACATTAGATTCACTCAATGGAGTGAATATCAGCTCAGGCTTAGGCACTGAAGGCTCTGAGAATCTAGGGTTTTGAGCTCTAGACTTCAAGACCGAGGAAAACGAAGAGTTGTTTGGGGTATAAATTGTGGAGAGAGGAACATTGGAATGTTGAGAGAGGCATTGGATGAATGTTTGTCGGATTGGAGATGAAGTTGTAAGTGAAGCTGATATTAAAAACAGTAGTGAAACAATGTACATGCTTGGAGAAATGGAATTCATGATTTTCTCTGTGTCTTGTTGCTTCTGGGTTTTGTCTTCCAATAATCCTATATATATAGGCATAGCTTGAGGTAGCCTGTTGACTATTCCATTACAATTATTTTGCTAGTCAAATTTTCTAAATGAATAAAAAAAGAATAATATTATATTATCCAAAATGTTATCTAAATAATATAGTAAACAGATTTATAGAAACATATTAATTATGATATGATAGGTTGACTTTTCACATTAATATGATAGTAAATTTGAACAGTTTTTTTATATAAATAGCATTACTCATAAAAATAATGGTAAAATTTTCTTGCTCCTGAATTAATTTGATCGGTTGCAATCTAAATTGTATAGTCGTTATGAGTTTATTATTTGATCGTGAGCTAATTGTTTGTTCATTCGTGAACTATTTATTCGTTCATCTATAAATTATTATTTATTCATTATGAACTAATTATTTATTCGTAAACTATTTATTTATTTGTGGGAGTTACCTTCAATAATCTTTTATATATATATATATATATATATATATATATTAACTTGAGCAGCCTGTTTGCTATTTTACAACAATTAATTTCCTGATCAAATTTTCCAAACGAATAAAACGAAAATGGTCAAATTTGTTAGGGAAAATTGCACTAATATCCCCTAACTTTAGGTGTAAATGCACCCGTAGACAAAAGATCTGTTAATTACAAGAATCACCCCTTATTTTCATTGACCAAACGGTTGATCAGACCGACCCTTAATGGGACAAGGGTAAAAATGTCAATTGAAGAGAGACATTAAATGGGCTGACTTGAAAACAGTAATGAACAGTAAATGGAGAGAAATAAATTAATTTTTTTTTATAGAAAAGGAATAAATTAATTTAAAATAATAAAAGTACAATTCAACATTTAATAGAATGTCTTCTCTAGTCATTTAACTTGACAGCCACTTTGGCACTCTTTCTTTTGCACACATATACTCGGCTGGGCTGGAAAAAAAAGTCAAACACTTCACTATATTTTCATCTCATTCTCTCGTCACTTACAAACACAACCCTAAATTGTTGTTTTGTTATTACTCTAAGAGGAACGTGCACACAGTGAGGCAAGCTTTGAAGTACTTTGAAGGTTAATAAATTATGAATTTATATTGTGAATTAACATTATTGCATGTTGAAATTTATGTATGTTTTTGGGGTTGTATAGGATTTTTTTTGTCCATAATATGCGTATATGTTTTCTTTGATTTCACAGTATCATAAATTTTATGATGAATAATGTTTTGACACTTTGTATTGCACGAAAAATACTTTAGTTTCTAATGTTGGTTTCGGGGAAAAATCATTTTTGGATTTACGAAATGAAATGTTAAAATAAAACATGTTGATTTGTAGATGGTATTTATGGATATTATTTTCGGTATTTATAGTTTTTGTAATTTGTAATTAATTTGTTATTAAGGGATTCAGTAAGACATGTTGTTTTGTTTGTTGATTATTTGGGTTCTTTTTTGAGTTTTATTAGTGTGATTTTATAATGGAAAATGACAGCTAATTATTAAGGGAGGGTTTATTGCATGTGAAGTTATTGTGCCATTACATGATTTGCATTTTTTAGGTTGGGGTTTGATAAATCACTTTTTACTTGAATTTTTGGATTTGGGTTTGGGTTTTTTTTAATGAGTTTTATTAATGTGATTTTTTTGAAGTAGTTAGTTTTTTGAGATATTTATATTCACCAACTGCAGCTTATATTTTGATGTTTGTATGCATGCTTAAGTGATGGATTATTTTACTTTGAGCGTGAAGTTTATGGGATGTCAAGTTGAGTTTGGAATTGCATACCCTGGCAACTACACATTGGCAACTCTCTAGACTGATGTGTATATGTTTGTTCATAGTACATATCACATCAATCCTCTTTAGTCACTTGTCAAAAATTGTTTATGGGTAAGAGTCATTTTGGTACTTAAACCTCCTCATTAAGAGTCCGTCTGATCAACTGTTTGGTCAATAAAAATGAGGGGAGATTCCTGCAATTGAAAAATCTTTTGTCTAGGGGTGCATTTACACCTAAAGCTAGGGGTATTAGTGCAATTTTCCCAATTTGTTAATATCATGATACACATCATGTTTTACCACCCCAACAAATATGTTGACTAAAAATAAAGCCCAAATAATATTAAGGAAAATATTTCCACGTGCTCTGAAAACGTACATTAAGGATTGAAAAAAAATAAAATATTAAAATCTTAAAGTCGTGTTTTGATATTTTATGTATTATAATTACGTGCCCACTTTTGTTATGTAGAAGATTTAAGATGAGATGAAAATATCAAAGGGTATTGCCGTATTGGAGATATATACACGCCACCAGACCCAGAGAGAATCTTCTAGAAATATCTTTAAAAATAAAATAAATATATAAAATAAAAAGGAATGGTAGAAACTAATATTTAAAAATATAATATAGAAAAGTAAAAAAATAAAAAAAATAAAAAAAAAAACTTATGTCATGACCCACGATCTTTTAATCTGACTAGGGATGGCCCCGGTTCGGTTCGAACCGGGCGGTTCGAATCGAACCGGAGGTTTTGAACCGGAACCTTAGGTTCCGGTTCAAACCCGGTTCTGGAACCGGAAACCGGAACCGGGACAACCGGTGCCGGTTCCAGTTAATCTTAAAAAAAAACCGGAACTGCCGGTTAGGAATCGGCGGTTCACGGAACCGCCCGTTTCAGGCGGTTCCGGTTCGGTTCCCGATTTTTTTTTTTTTTGAAAAAAAAAAACTTAATTTTTTACTAATATATATATATATAAACATATATGTATATAATTATATATATATATATAAACACATATATATATATATAAACATATATGTATATATAATTATATAATTATATATATATATATATAATAAATATATATATCCAACACTGTTGGGCCATATAATAATTTATAAATAAACATGAGTAAATGGCTCAATACTATTGTTGGGCCACATATCACTTAAGTCATAACCCAACAAATACTCATCCCTTTTATAAGCACTCAACTTCCTACACTTCTCTTTTTTTTTCAATGTGGGACTACTTATAAGCACTCAACTTTCTACACTACAATTTTCTTTTCAATGTGGGACTACTTACTATCATTTTATATAAAACTTCATCTCCTACACTTCTCTTTTACTTTCAATGTGGGACTAGTGTAGACCATTTTTAACTATATTCTCAAATCCCACATTGAAAGTGTACAAAACTTGAACCATCTTAACTTATCTATATATATAACCAATCCCACATTGAAAGTGAATATATTTTGAAACTACCTTTGCATATATATATATATATATATACACACTTCTAAAGTTTTAATTGTTCATCCACAATGATTTATTACCTTTGGTTTATTACCTTTGGTTTATTCATTAGTTTAATTTTTTTAACTTTTTATTAATTTTTTTTAATTTTTTAATTTGAAAAAAAAAATCAAAATTTTTTTTTATTGGAGCCGGTTCCGGTTTTGGAACCGACGGTTGAACCGTCGGTTCCCCGATTCCCCCCCGGTTCCAACTGGAACCTGAACCGGGACCTCCCCGATCCCGGTTCCGGTTATATAAAAAAAGGAACCGGAACCGGCGGTTCTGAAAGCGGAACCGCCGGTTCAGTTCCAATGGCCATGACTAAATCTGACAGCTTGCACTATTGCCAGAGAGTAATGTTTAATGTAATTTCATTATTGATCAAAATTCATAAATACATTTTATTATTACAAATTCTTAATTTAACAAAACCCAATTAGTTCTTCTTCGTTTTTTTTGCCGAAAAAATTATTATATACCAAGATACCCTCAATCAGATATAAACTTAAAAAATTAGAGAGAGTTAAAAAGTTAGAGAAGAGAAAAGTAATTATTTAAAATATCCATGGAATGAGGAAATTGTGTATTTGTTAAAATAGAATTTTACACACCACTTATAATTTTATCATGTAACTTTCTCTCTTTAAAAACTAAAGTTGCTACTTGTTAGAAATCGAAATCAGTTTTGTTAACGTATTATAAATCCTATCAGCCTATGACTTAAATATTATAGTAGTGTCATTTCCTATCAGCTTAAGTTTTTAAACCTAATAATTAATGACATGGTATCAGAGCCAAGAGGTCTTGGGTTCAAACCCTTTCTCCCCTCTTCTCTTAATTTCTTGGTCATACACACATTATACGGTAGGGGTCGTCTAATGTGTGTCCGAGGCATTGTCATCTTGTTCTTGCACACATAATGTGTATCTGCGGCATTTGTCATCATATTCATGTTACATGTGAGGGGACGTGTTAACGTATCATAAATCCTATCAACCTATGACTTAAATACTATAGTTGTGTAATTTTCTATCAGCTTAAGCTTTTAGGCCTAATGGTTAATGACAAATTTCATTATTCACCATTTTCTTTAAAAACTAAAGTTGCTACTTGTTAGAATTCGAAATCAATTTCATTATTCACCATTTTCTCACTCCACTAACACTAAATAATGGCATAGTAAATCAAAACTAAAATATTTTGGTATAAAAAGAGAGAAAAATGCACATAGGAATAGGGATAAAAGATAGAACCTTAACTGGGGAGAAAAAGTAAAATATAGAGAAATATTTTGGTCACTCTCGTCATAACAATTGACAAAATAAGAAATGTTATTAGAGTGGATAAATATTAATATTATCTCTTGAGTATCAAGTTGACTAATTAAATATTGCACTCCCCATTTTTATGTAATGGATTTATTAATAAAAATAAGTCGTGCAAATCTAACAATATTTTTCTTTTTAAAGTTATTTATCACTTTCAATTAGATTTGTTAACATTTTAATAGCAATCCATTAACCAAATCCATATTCAACTATCCTTATCTTTTCCAAATGTAAGAATTAGGTGGAATATCAACGAATCCTCTTGTTAATAAAATAATAAGTTGAATGCATCTACTCATACATTAAGTGGTTAGTACATATTAAATTTTCTTTCCGTATTGTAGGAGTAAGTCTTTCGGTGATAAAAGTAGATATTCGAATTGTGTGTATTACGATTTATACCAATAAATTTATAATTAATCTATAATTATACTATTCAAAAAATAAAATAAAATAATAAAGTTTGAATTACCCTCATCTAGAATTCGGAATCAGTCTGTGATGACATCAATGGTGATATCTTTACTGTTTAAAAAAAGAAGAGAGAGATTGGAAAAGTAGAGGCCAAACATAATGACATCAATGGTGATGGTTGTGTTATAGCAAGATTGATCAAAAAAATTAGTTTGTAGATGACGTTATTCAACTTGCAATATAAATTATTTTCTGATCTACGAATCCTTTGCTCTTGACATTTGAAGAACGAATAGAATAATACATCATCCAAGTTATATTCAACAACCTTATATGTTACGTCAACATTAGAGTATTTGATACTGATACATATTAATATGCATAATTCGATATTTTTTTTTGGTATAAATTAAATAATATTTTTTAAATATAATAAAAAAATATTATCCAATATCATCGTTCAATATGCTACAGTGTTAAGGTTTCGAATCGTCAATGTCAAAAAAATTTTGAATAATATTTTTTGTTATTATATATGTTGTATATATGACTCCTTAGTGCCTTTGTGAGAATCCCACATGGATTAAGAAACCATGGTGGGTTGGCTTTGTAAGGCTATAAATAAGCCTTCCCCTTTCACCTTTAAATCATCCAAAAATATTTGTATTTCTTCCTCTCTATTGTAAGGGTGATTGATAAACTCAATCTTGCCCAAGTTGTAATTTGGAGTTCATCCAATTTTGAAGATAGTGGAAGTGGTCAGTGGCGCTCGAGGACGTAGGTAACATTTGTACCGAACTTCGTAAATTTCTGGTGTTCTTTATTTTTCTGCTTTTGTATATTTTTTTTGTTTATTATCTGTTTCGGTTTCTTTCAATATTATTTTGTCGGGTTTGTTTGGAGTTCTATTCACTGGTATTTGTGAATAGTAACTATTTCGGATAGGGAAAATATACCCGATTTTTCCAACAATTGGTATCAGAACCACGGTTGTGTTTTAAGCTGCTGAAGGTGTCAGATTCTCTAGAAAATTCTTAGTATGCTCTGTGGTTGCAGTATTGTCTGATCTTCCACAACAATTTGAGTTTCTTTCAAATGATTTTTGTGGGAAGGATAAAGTGTCATTTGATGAAGTCTGCACTGCCTTGTATAGCCATGAAATTAGAAAGAAAGATAAAAAGGAAAGCAGGAATGAAGCAGCACAGGCACTGACAGTAAGAGGGCGTCCACAAAAACAACAAAAAGGAAGGAGAGGAAGATCTCACTCAAAAGGAAGACTTGGTAAAGATGAATGTGCCTTTTGTCACGAAAAAGGCCATTGGAAGAAAGACTGTCCGAAGCTGCAAAAGAAAGGAAAAGTTGTATCGTCTGGTGCATGTGTAGCCGAAAGCAGTGACGATTCAGATTTTGCACTGGTTGGATCATCAACGGCATCCCATCCTGATGATTGGATTTTGGATTCAGCATGTACCTTCCACATGACTCCTAATAGGGAGTGGTTCTCTACCCTTGAAGAACTAAATGGTGGAGATGTTTTCATGGGCAACGATAGTCCATGCAAAATTTTGGGGATTGGTACAATTCGACTGAGGAATCAAGATGGCTCAACCAGAGTTCTGACGGACGTTCGTTATGTTCCAGATATGAAGAAGAATCTCATCTCTTTGGGAGTCTTAGAATCTAAAGGCTTCACTGTGACTATGCAGAATGGGATATTGAAAGTTACTTCTGGAGCACTTGTGGCAATGAAAGGCGTTCGGAAGAATAGCTTGTACTACTACCTTGGTAGTA
Source organism: Xanthoceras sorbifolium (assembly GCA_003430845.1). Taxonomy (NCBI): domain Eukaryota; kingdom Viridiplantae; phylum Streptophyta; class Magnoliopsida; order Sapindales; family Sapindaceae; genus Xanthoceras; species Xanthoceras sorbifolium. The sequence continues at coordinate 26,231,220 of CM010610.1, read as the reverse complement.
CAGTTATTGGGACAGCAGCAGCAGTCTCTGAAGAGGAGAAAGATTCAAAAATTACCAAGCTGTGGCATATGCGTTTGGGACATGCTGGTGAAAAAGCTTTGCAAATACTGGTGAAGCAAGGCTTATTGAAAGGTGCAAGAACCGGCAAGTTGGATTTCTGTGAGCATTGTGTTTTGGGGAAGCAGAAAAGAGTGAGCTTTGGCATCGCACTGCATAATACGAAAGGTATCTTGGATTATGTTCATACTGATGTATGGGGACCAATAAGGACTCCGTCTATGAGTGGCAAACATTATTTTGTCACATTTGTCGATGACTTATCAAGAAGAGTTTGGGTGTATCTCATGAAGCAGAAGAATGAAGTGCTAGAAATTTTTCTCAAGTGGAAAAAGATGATTGAGACTCAGACTGGTAGAAAGATCAAGCGACTGAGGTCTGATAATGGGACTGAGTACACAAATGACCCATTTATGAGAGTTTGTGAAGATGAAGGCATTGTGCGACACTTCACGGTTCGAAAAACACCACAACAGAACGGAGTTGCAGAACGTATGAACCGAACTTTGTTGGAGAAGGTTCGGTGTATGTTGTCCAATGCTGGGTTGGGCAAGCAATTTTGGGGTGAGGCTGTGACGTATGCGTGTCATCTCATCAACCGTCTACCATCGTCTGCACTTGAAGGCAAAACACCTATGGAGGTATGGTCTGGAAAACCTGCAACTGACTATGATTCCTTACATGTGTTTGGTTCCGCTGCATACTACCATGTTACGGAATCGAAGTTGGATCCAAGAGCCAAGAAAGCTACTTTTATGGGGATCGCATCTGGTTCTAAGGGATATCGTTTGTGGTGTCCTGAAACAAGAAAGTTAGTCATCAGCAGGGATGTTACCTTTGATGAATCTGCCATGTTGAGCAAGATAACTGAGAAGACCGATGGAACTTCGCAGCAGGTGGAGCAAACTCCGAAGCAGGTGGAGTTTGAAAGTAGAATCATTGAACCAGTTGATGGAAGTAAAACAGAAGTTGATTCTCCGTTGGCAGAAGACGAATCAGAAGAAGAAGAGGTTTTAACCCAAGAACCTCTACAACAACAAGAAAGTATTGCAGTTGATAGGCCACGACGACAGAATGTCAAGATCCCTGCTCGATACCAGGATATGGAAAACTTACCTACTCAGTTTAAAAATACGGTGGCCTATGCACTTTTGATTGTAGATGATGATGTTCCTTCCACATATAAAGAAGCGATAAGAAGTTTCGAAGTTGAAAAGTGGAAGGAAGCCATGGATGAAGAGATGAAATCTCTTCAGAAGAATAATACGTGGCAATTGGCAAAACTACCTAAAGGCAAGAAGGCAATTGGATGCAAATGGGTCTATGCAAAGAAAGAAGGATTTCCTGAAAAAGACGGTGTTCGCTACAAGGCAAGGTTGGTAGCTAAGGGCTACGCTCAGAAGGAGGGAATTGACTATAATGAGGTATTTTCTCCAGTTGTGAAACATTCCTCCATTAGAATTTTGTTGGCCTTGGTAGCACAATTGAATTTGGAACTAGTTCAACTGGATGTGAAGACCGCGTTTTTACACGGTAACTTGGAGGAGGAAATCTATGTGTCTCAGCCTGAAGGTTTCGAGGTTGCTGGTAAAGAGAATTGGGTTTGCAAGCTGAACAAATCGTTGTATGGATTGAAGCAATCTCCGAGGCAGTGGCACAAACGATTTGATCAGTTTATGCTGCAGCAAAAGTACACCAAAAGCACACATGATCATTGTGTGTATTTTCGTAAGCTACAAGATGATTCTTTCATCTATCTCCTATTGTATGTCGATGATATGTTGATCGCATCAAAAAGCCAAGTAGAGATTAAGAGGTTAAAGGCTCAATTGCATCAGGAGTTCGAGATGAAAGATCTGGGAGAAGCCAAGAAGATTCTCGGCATGGAGATAAACAGAGACAGGAAGAAAGGCAAGCTTTTTTTGACACAAAGTCAATATTTAAAGAAGGTGCTACAACGTTTTAGTATGAACGAACAAACAAAACCTGTAAGCACTCCACTTGCTCCTCATTTCAAGCTTAGTGCTCAATTATCTCCTAAGAATGATGAAGAACGAGAATACATGGCAAAAGTTCCGTATGCTAATGCGGTTGGTAGCTTGATGTATGCAATGGTGTGTACAAGGCCTGACATTTCACATGCAGTTGGAGCTGTGAGCAGATATATGCATGATCCTGGTAAGGGACATTGGCTAGCTGTGAAATGGATTCTACGGTACATTCAAAATACTGTAGATGTTGGTTTAGTATTTGAGCGGGATGATATAGTTGGTCAAGGTGCTATTGGATATTGTGATTCTGACTACGCGGGAGATTTAGACAAACGTCGGTCAACTACTTGTTATGTATTCACTCTTGCTAGAGCGCCAGTCAATTGGAAGTCTACCTTGCAGTCTACGGTTGCTTTGTCTACTACAGAGGCAGAGTATATGGCAGTCACAGAGGCTGTGAAGGAAGCTATTTGGTTACAAGGTTTGCTTGAAGATTTGGGAATTGGTCAAAAGCACATCAAGGTGTATTGTGACAATCAAAGTGCTATTCACTTAGCAAAGAACCAAGTCTATCATGCACGTACAAAGCATATCGACGTTCGTTATCATTTTGTGCGAGAGATTATCGAAGAAGGTGGAGTGCAAATTCAGAAGATCCACACTGCAGAGAATCCCGCAGATATGATGACCAAGGTGGTAACAGCGATCAAGTTCAAACATTGTTTGAGCTTGATTAACATCTTACAGATTTGAGTTGGCACCGGCGTCGCTGATCTGGAGATCGAAGAAATAGTTTGAAAATCACTAAGTCGCCAAGGTGGAGATTTGTTGTATATATGGCTCCTTAGTGCCTTTGTGAGAATCCCACATGGATTAAGAAACCATGGTGGGTTGGCTTTGTAAGGCTATAAACAAGCCTTCCCCTTTCACCTTTAAATCATCCAAAAATATTTGTATTTCTTCCTCTCTATTGTAAGGGTGATTGATAAACTCAATCTTGCCCAAGTTGTAATTTGGAGTTCATCCAATTTTGAAGATAGTGGAAGTGGTCAGCGGCGCTCGAGGACATAGGTAACATTTGTACCGAACCTCGTAAATTTCTGGTGTTCTTTATTTTTCTGCTTTTGTATATTTTTTTTGTTTATTATCTATTTCGGTTTCTTTCAATATTATTTTGTCGGGTTTGTTTGGAGTTCTATTCACTGGTATTTGTGAATAGTAACTATTTCGGATAGGGAAAATATACCCGATTTTCCCAACAATATATATATGCTTTTTTTTTTTCGTGAACACTAATATTATTAAAATTATTTTGTCAGCTATAATCCCCTTTTATTTAATTATTAGTTTACAAGTCTCTTTTTTGTTAAATCCAATGAATATTGAAGAAAAATCATGATATCTCCCACATATTTTTTTTGATATGGAATTCTAATTATAAATTTATTTATTAAAATTATTTATTACATTTGATAAGCGGTTTTGTAAAATTTATATATACTATAAAATTTATCAGATGTGTGATTTATACATTCATTTAATATGAGATCTCGACTTTATAAATTTTTTTTTAAGAAAAGAACATATATTGTCGTAAAGAAACAAAGCTATCCAGGAGAATTATCCTGAACCAAAAGTTCTACAAGAGGGGGACAAACCTCAAGTCAAAAACGATCCAAAACGGAAGAGATTGCAGCCTTAGTAAGGGCATCTACCACCTTATTAGCAACTCTAGAAATGAATGAAAAATACAAAATATTGGAACAAAGACGAAACTGAAAAATATCTGAAATAATCATACCCAAATTTGAGCGCGGGATCAAACCATTCTTCAGGACATTAATCTCTATATAGTCAAATGAACGCATAAAAAAACATTTAAAATTCTTCATCATCATCATCATCATACATCAATTACCACTTCAATTATGAATTACCACAATTGAAATGATCATTCTTAGTCAACAAGCTTATACTCCACGTTAAGATTAAAATATGGTGAATTTAGATAGCTTGCAGGTTGCAGGTCCGAGATTACGGCTTCCAGCTTGTAGTTTGCAGGTCTTAGCATGCAGCTTGCAAGTCCCTAGTCCTAAGTCGACAACATATTTATATGACTCGAGGCAATTACACTCTGCTCAAACTACATATACGGGTGATTACGATTCGATTCGATTATATTTTACTTATTTTACTTTAACTATATCTATATATAAAAGTTATACGTAATACGTCCAAGTAAAGATTTAAAATAAATTAATTTGCCGTTAGAATCCACTTAATTTCAAAATATAATATTTATTTTAATTTATTGTATTACATTGTAAGCCAGCACCATTGATTATATGTTTTTCTTTTTCTTTTTTCACTTTAACATTCATTATTATTTAAATGCTTTTAAAGTTTCAATTTTTTTAAAATTTTGAAAACTTTTAGATGTGGTTGTTTTTTCTTTTTCTTTTTCATTTTTTCTATAATTTATAAATATAAAAAAATTAACGAACTTTTTAAAAAGAAGAAAGAAAAATAATAATAATAAATGTGAAGTGAATAGCAAAATAGCTGTGAGTGATGTTTATTTACAAAGTTAAAGAATGATAATTTTAGTATTAAGTCGATTGCAATTACAAATGAAATTTTGTTTGTAAAATAATTACGCGGTGCATATTGTAGGCGAAGAAACATATAAATAAACGGGAATTCATGATAGAATTGATACGTTGTTCAGCTTAATTTCAAGCAATCAATGCTTTCATGTTTCAACATTAAAATGCTGAATCTTATTCAGCCAAACAATCTTTTTCTTTTCCTTTTTTTTATACATTTTTAACCAGAAAGCTTCCTGAAGCATTCCAGAAAAAGGCTCACCAATTTCTAACACTTCTTCTATTTCTTTTCGATTTTGATTTTGGATTCAAATTGGTCAAGTTCTTGGCCTCTCATCAGTCATCCCTTCCATATAAATTTAACTTTATACTCTACAATTTAACCACTCGATTATATCATCAACAATTTCATCTCGTTCCGGTTCGAATAGGAGATCGTGTAAGAATCCGTCTAACAATTTGATGGTTTTGTCAGTTGAGGAGGTCTCTTCATACAGTTTTTGAGAAGCATTTGGGTCAATTATCGTGTCAGCAGTTCCATGGAGTACCAGAAAGGGAACTCTCAGTCTTTTTAGATTTTGTTGCAAATGAGTCGAGACTGGAAGAATCTCATAGCCGGTCCATACCCTGATGGATCCGGTGTACACTAGTGGGTCTGAATACTTTGCCACGAGTGCCCCTGGATCACGAGACACCGGCATGCCCTTCTTATTTGCAGCACTGAATTGGTATCTTGGCAACAAAAATGCGACAGTTGGGGCTAGTACCTGCCACGAGTTAGAAATATGAACAAAAGAAAAGTGATTGTGCTCATTCATTCAACTATTTTTTTTTCAACTTAAAGAGAACGGCTCAAAAGAAAGGTAAAATCTTATACGATACTCGGAAATACTTTACTGTATAAATTGGATGGGAGGGCTGAACTCCAACTGCAGGTGAAGTTACTACGACACCTGCTACTCGGCCCTCAATCTTTGGATCAAGCATTGCCTAATATTCATTTAGGCAGGAAGTAAAAACTGAGAACTAGTTTCAGCCATAGCAATATTTATCAAAAGAAAAATCAATGAAATTATAATTCATGCAGAGTATCCTAAAAAAATCTGTTGTTTCGAAGAAACCTTACCTTAAGGACAATGGCTGCACCGGTTGAGTGTCGAAAGCAAAAAACATGGAAGCCCAGGATTGTCAGCTAAAACCTTTTGAAGAAAAGATTTCTGTATAAAATTGGAGATTAAATTATTTAATTGAACCCGAATTTTATCTTAAATGTATTGTCATCGGCATCTTCTACATGAATCATAGAACATACCAAGTCACTGACAGCATCATCAAGAGAGTGAACGTATGCATGAAGTCCGTCAGTTCCACCATGTCCTAGTAGGAGAAGATAAACAAATGAATTATACAAGGACAAACATATGAATATATATGATAATATAAAGAATGAGCTACAGAATCAGAAGATGTGCACCGAGAAGTTCAAAGTATTCCAGTTGTTCCTTAATCTTGGACAGTACTGGTAAGGGGGTAGAAAAACAATTACTAGAGGATCCTAGTAAAACCCATACGATTGCAGCCCGTTCCAAACACTTGACTGAACAGTACACAATCATTTCTCTTTTCTCCTCTTTTGACTTATTTATTTCAACAACAACTCTTTGAACAAATCAAAAGACAACTAGACATTACACAAATAAAGAAAGTGGGTAAGTAAGGCTATGTGAAAGTTATTGAGATGTAAATATATGTATTATAATTAGATTTATGTTGATTTGACCGGTGCTTTTGTTTAGGAGTTGTGCTATATGTGTCCTATTTTACTAGACCTCAATGTATTTGAAGTTGTAACATGCTTTCCTTGCAATTTTTTTTTTTTATGAGATTCGCGTTTTTCATGATGTATTTTAATAATGACCATGAACTAATTTTGATATGACCGTAATTTATATTTGATCTGACCGTAATCTATTTTTTATCTGACCGTGATCTACTTTTAAATCTATTTTTTTCTCTTATTGTGATCTATTTTCGACAAATGGTGGTCGATCTTCAATCAAGGTGGTGGTTAAACAGTGAAGGTGAAAGGGACGAAGTTTTCTCTCTCTTCGGTCCAATTGCTATTTAAAATTTGTTTATCATTTGTTTTCTCTTTCCTTTGTCTGATGGTGGCAAGGGCAATTTGGTCCTATAGCCCTATATTGGTGCTATTTTTATTCAAAGTATTAAACCGTTGCCACCATCTAATCAGTGCTATTTAAAAAAAATGACTCATAAAAAATTCAGTAACCACCACCACTCAGTCTCCTCCTTATATATTCTAACAATATTTTTAAAGTTATTTATCAACAATATTTTTAAAAATTCATGCAAATCTAACAATATTTTTCTTTATAAAGTTATTTATCACTTTCAATTAGATTTGTTAACATTTTAATAGCAATCCATTAACCAAATCCATATTCAACTATCCTTATCTTTTTCAAATGTAAGAATTAGTTGAAATATCAACGAATCCTCTTGTTAATAAAATAATAAATTGAATACATCTGCTCATACGTTAAATGGTCAGTGCATATCAAATTTTCTTTTCGTATTGTAGCAGTAAATATCTTTAGGTAATAAAAGTAGATATTCGAGTCGTATATGTTAGGATTGATACCAATAGACTTATAATTAATCTATAATTATACTATTTAAAAAATAAAATAAAATAATAAAGTTTGAATTACCCTCGTCTAGAATTCGGAATCAGTCTGTGATGACATCAATGGTGATACCTTGACTGTTTAAAAAAAGAAGAGAGAGATTGGAAAAGTAGAGGCCAAATATAATGACATCAATGGTAATGGTTGTGTTATAGCAAGATTGATCAAAAAAATTAGTTTGTAGATGACGTTATTCAACTTGCAATATAAATTATTTTCTGATCTACGGATCCTTTGGTCCTCTTGACATTTGAAGAACGAATAGAATAATACATCATCCAAGTTATATTCAACAACCTTATATGTTACGTCAACATTAGAGTATTTGATACTAACACATATTAATATGCATAATTCGATATATATTATTTTTGGTATAAATTAAATAATATTTTTTAAAATATAATAAAAAAATATTATCCAATATCATCGTTCAATATGCTACAGTATTTGAAAGTCTGGTAATCAGAAATCAAAAGAAACCCTAAGGAAATCCATAGAGAGAGAGAGGAAAATGTTTTCTGATATTTCTCAATAGTTTGACTTGTACAGTGAAGAGCTTATATACATATGGTTAAATATAAGTTGAGCTAGTTAACTGAATAGTAACTAACCAATACTCATGGTTGCCACATCATACTATTAACAAACCTATGTATCCTTAACTGATAGGCTGATGATATTGATCAGTAATATTTCTAACACTCCCCCTCAAATGTAGCTGATTTAAATTAGCAAGTTTGAACCTCAGTTTAGTAGACTGATCATCATTGGCAACAACAGCAACAGCTGCAGCTGCTGAAACTGAAACATCACCAGCACCTGCTGCAATATCATCAGCACTCCCCCTAAAACTTGGCTGAGTTCTATCAGTAATGAGCTTCGTACACAGCAGCTTAAAACGAGAAATAGGCAGTGTTTTGGTGAAGATATCAGCAGTTTGAGCTATGTGGGAACATAACGAATCTCCAATCTTTGATCAGCAATGAAATCCCTCAAAAAATGAACATCAATTTCTATGTGTTTAGTACGAGCATGAAAAACAGGATTGTGAGCTAAAGAATTAGCACTCACATTGTCACACCATAGTAAAGGGACAACAGCCAGAGGAAGCTGAATTTCAGAAAGTAGAGACTGAATCCACATAATATCAGTGGCAGTGGAAGCAAGGGAACGATATTCAGCTTCAGTGCTCGAACGAGCCACTACACGCTGCTTCTTGGAGGACTAGCACACTAAATTGCCCCCCAAATAAAGATAGTAACCCATAGTGGATTTTCTATCATCAGGATTGCTGGCCCAATCAGCATCAGCAAAACCCTCCAAAGTAAGCTTAGAGGAAGGTGTGAACTGAAGGCTAAAGTTGAGAGTGCCACGAATATACCTAAAAACTCGCTTCACTGCCTGCCAGTGAGTTTGAGCTGAAGAAGCCAAAAACTGACTCAGTTTATTGACAGAGAAGAAGAGATCTGGCCTAGTCAAAGTCAGATATTGTAGAGCTCCAACAGTGCTCCTATACAGTGTAGCATCAGCAAAAGGAGGGCCATCAGTAGCTAAAAGTTTGCAGCTGGGAGCCAGAGGTGTAGGGCAAGGAGTGGAAGTGGTCATGTGAGTTTTGACAAGTAAATCCCATGCATATTTAGACTGAGTAAGAGTTAAACTAGCTGCAGTTCTGTGTGCCTCAAAACCCAAGAAATACTGCAAAGAGCCCAAAGTCTTCAAGGAAAAATGAACGTTAAGATCGTGAATAACTTGAGCAATCAACTGTGCATCACTTCCAGTCATAAGGATGTCATCCACATAAATGAGAACTAAAAGAAGAGTAGTAGAAGACTTGAAATAGAAGAGAGAAGTATCTGATTTGGAATTCAAAAATCCCCACTTGAGAAAAGCAAATTTCAGCTTATCATACCATGCTCTAGAGGCCTGCTTGAGACCATAGAAAGACTTGTGCAGCTTACACACTATAAAAGGCTGAGAATAATTAATGAAACCCTCAGGCTGACACATATAGACATCCTCTTGAAGATCCCCATTCAAGAAAGCATTATTGATATCAATGTGTTGAACATCCCAGTTAGAAGATACTGCTAAAGCTAGAACAACGCGAATGGTAGAAGATTTAATCACTGGATTAAAGGTTTCCTTAAAGTCCAAGCCAGGGGTTTAATGAAAACCCTTGGCAACAAACCTGGCTTTGTATCTTTCAACTGTGTCATTAGCCTTATATTTAACCCGGAAAACCCACTTACAGCCAACTATATTCAGGTCTGGAGTGCTGGGTACCAAACTCCAAGTTTTATTTCTCTTCAAGGCATCAAATTCAGACTGCATAGCAGCATGCCAGTTGGGATCAGATAAAGCAGCTGCAACTGAGGTAGGAACATCAATCACAGAAGTTGCAGAAGGGCTGGAAGATAGTTGGGTTGACAAGGCTATGCTAAGATGAGCTTTTAGCTTAAAAATTCCATTTTTGGACCTGGTAACCATGGGATGAGTAGCCTGTAAAGGAGCAGATGAAGAAACTGGTACATAATCAGAATCAAATCCAGAACCAGTCCTAACTGAATGTGGAGTACTCACAGAATACTGCAGCTGTGAAGAGGTAGAACCATTCCTGACTGAAGAGGAAGATTGAAAAATAGTAGAGTATGGAAACTCCTCTTCATGAAACAAAACATGCCTAGAAATGTATATTCTTCCCAAAGGGTGAAGACACTTGTATCCCTTGTGACTATCACTATATCCAATAAAAAGGCACTTGGAAGAGTGAAAATTAAATTTACGCCTACTGTAGGATCTAAGATAGGGAAAACAAGCTGTGCCAAAAATTTTGAGGTCTGCATAGTATGCCACAAAATAAGGAGATTGATGCTGCAGAACAACAATAGATAGCCTGTTAATGGTATACACAGAAGTGTGAAAAGCCTCCTACTAGTAAGAAAGAGGCATACCAGCCTGTGCCAGAAAAGTGAAGCCCATTTCTACAATACTTCGGTGCTTTCTCTCTGCTACACCATTCTGTTGATGGATGTGAGTGCAGGAATATCTAGGTCTAATACCATGCTGCAGTAGGTAGGGAGCTAGAGCTAAGAATTCACCCCCATTATCACTTTAAAGAAACTGAATCCGAGCATTGAACAGCCTTTCAACATGCTTGTGAAAGACTATGAAGATGTCTTTGACTTGAGTCTTAGTCACTAAAGGATAAATCCAACAAAACCTAGTAAAAGAATCTATAAAGCTAACATAGTACTTATATCCATGAGAGGATACTATGGGAGAGGGTCCCCAAACATCACTACATATGAGTTCTAAGGGTGCTTTAGCTTTATAACTAGATTTTGTGAAAGGAAATCTATGTATTTTGCCTAGTTTACATGCTTCACAACATTTAATCAAAGCAGTACAATTAACTTTAACAGAAAGTAATTGAAAAACTTTAGCAAGAACTTGATTAGAAGGATGTCCAAGCTTTTGATGTCAAGTCTTAACTAAGACATCAGTTGGGGATGGAAGAATTCCCTTGGAAACATTAGGTATTACATTCAGGGCCTCTTGCAACATTATTTATGAACTGCTGGGGTCTATTACAAGAATTAAAAGCACTAACACAAGCATGCTTATTCACAGTTTTATGAGAAGCAGTCTTAGCATTAGAACAATGGCTAATATCAAGAGAAACAGTATTAGCATAATGCAGAAACTTAGAATGCTCAACCCTTAGAAGGGTGAGCTGGTATAGGCCATCCTTCAACACTCATTGGAGCAAAGTTCTCCTCGAAGTTTTGTCCTTGACAAAACAATGTGCATCATCAAACTCAACAATTATGTTGTTATCATATGTGAGCTGTGCTATGCTTAGTAAATTCTTTGTGATTTGTGGTACATATAGCATCTTATCCATAATCATGTGTGTATGAGGAGTAGTTGATGAGCAGACAATAGATGTACCAATGCTAGAAATAAGAAGGGTATGACCATTACCTACAACCAATCTCTCTTGTCTTTTATACTAAGTGCTGCTTCCTAAGTTGTTAAAGTCTGGAGTGATATGGTTTGTAGCCCCACTGTCCATGTACCAATTAGAGTCACCAACAGTGGCAGGAGTTGCAATCAGGGCATTCAAGTTGTGCTGCTGAGGATAAGAGTATGCTCCAGGGTACTCCATGTGCTGAGCAAAGTTTCCTTGCATTGGATTGAAGTTGCTGGAATTGTAACATCCATAATTTCGAATACATATGAAAAGTATGATTGAATTCATTTTGAATATGTGAATATGATTTTTATGATTTGAGGGGTAGAAATTGTAATTAAATGTAGGTATACGTTTAGGTTTCATAATGGACCAATTTGCACGGTCGAAAATAATGCACGAAGAAAAGGGTGAAAAATCTGGACAGTAGGCATCGCGACCAGGGATCGCGATGAGCAGCTCGCGATGAAAAGGATGATTTGGGGCAGTGAGTATCGCGACCAGTCATCGCGACCACAGATCGTGATGACCAGCTCGCGATGAAAGTGGCATCTTTCGACCAGTGAGCATCGCGACCGAAGCGGCGCGACCACCGCTCGCGATACCGGTCGCGATGGCTCAAAAATGTTAAAAAAATATATAGCACCGCATGATGAAGCGGTGAAGCTTCATCAACTAAATTGAAGCAAATCAACACAGAAACAGAATTAGCACAGAATTAGAACGAGAGAGAAAGAAGAGAGGAGAGGAGAGAGAAAGAAGAAAAAGAAGGAGAAAAGAAGAAGAAGAAGAAGAAAAGAGAAAGAGAAGAAGGAAAGGAGAAGGATGAAGCTTTCAGGTTTGGTGTACACGTATTTTTCGAATTTTCAGTTTTTCAGAAATTTTCGAAATTGTCCAATTTTCGAGTTTTTGAGTTATTTGAATTATAGGGATTATAGATTATAGTTTAAATTTGCTATATACGTGTTTTAGAATTTTTCCAGAAATTTTCGGAATATTTCAGATTGGTTGAAATTGATTAAATTTGCGTTATTTGTATTATATTGATTATCGAATATAGTTCAGGTTCGATATATACGAGTTTTCGAATTTTTTCAGTTTTTCAGAAATTTTCAGAATTTTCGAATTTGATCGTTTTTGAATTATTTGAACTGTATTGAGTAGAATGGATAGTTTGAAATCGATTTCGGCTTGATTTGAATACGATTTGATTCTAATAGTGTTATGGAAATATATTGTTGAAAGTGATTTAAATTATATTCTATTGTGAAATGTATAGGAAATAATTTTGGGACAATTTGATTCGACACGGAATTATGAAATACGTTTGAGTATATTTTGGATGGATTTCATATGATTATTGATTTATAAATATATTCGTATATTTCCGTTATATTATATTTGATAAAATTTGAATTTGCAAAAAAATATAAATATATGGATATGTATTGAAATTGAATTCGATTATTCGGAAAGAAAGAAAATATGTTGACATTGGATTGGAGAAAATATTTTGGCTCTGATGTGTATGAACATAGATATGGATATAGGAGGTTGACATGTCAATTGGGTTTCTGTCTGAACAGTACTGTGCCGATATATTCTGTTTGTACCACCCTTCTTAGGGTTCTGTCATGGGACATTTACAGCGGGTGATTCCGTTGGTGTTCCATTCTGATCTGATGTTCGGCTGCTCGCCCATTTGCGTCCTGTGCCGAACAACCCGTAATCCAGTCCGATAACTTATGTTTTGTATGTCATGAGCCAATCTGAAAACTGATTTGTTATATGAAAACGTTTGAGAAATTATGACAAATCTGTCTGTTGATTGATTTTGAATATTTGATTTGATCTGAGCCCCATATATGATTTACTTATATGTGATTTATATTTTGATTACGAATAGATATACACATTTGACAGAGTAAATTTGTCTATACAATTTTGTGTACATCCACTAAGCAATATGCTTAGCGTGTTGAGTGTTCTCGCACGCAGGAAACAGAGGTTCCAAAGGCGATAAAGATAAAGAAGAGTAGAGACTGCAGAACCAGAGTCCGGAATCACATCTTTCCTACATATATTTTGGTAGTTCGTTTGTAATAAGCCTATATAATTTTGATACCACATGCATATTCAGAAACTGTTGTAAATATTTAAGGAGCTTCCGCTATGTAAATATTTTAGTATATGTGTATATTATTTGAATCTTTCTAACTGATATTATGATAATTGGTTGGTAAGTCGCACTATATTTGGAAGGGTGCGCAAAATTGATTTGAGAATTTCGAAAATTGATATTTATGAATTTTAATTGTAAACAGGTTTTGGATTTGGAAAGTCAGAAAAACAGAAGAAACTCTGGCACGATTTTTAGAAATCAATTTATTTGGACTATTTTTAACTATATTTTTAATATAGTTGTCAAATATGGTTTATAAAAGTTAGATTTTAGTATATAGTAGCGCTCCCTGATTTGGTCCAAGCGAATTTGGGTCAGGGGGTATTACAGGAATTGGATTGCTGTTGTACAGATTGAGGTGGTTTGCCAAAATTGCCAGCAAATGTCTGATCAAACCTGCGATAACAAGTAGCATAAAAGTGTCCTGTTTTACCACACAGTTGACATGTTAGTCTCTGATTAAAGTACCTGCCTCCTCTTCTACCTCCTCCTCTTGATCTGCCACGATTATTGCCAGAAAAGTGACTTCCTCCTCTTGCATAGTTTGCAGATTTAGTAGCAAGGTTGGCAGTAGCTTGAGTCAAGTCAATAGTAGCACTAGAGTGGCACTGCTCAAGCCTAAACTCATATCCCATTAAAAGAAACTGTGCATCTTGAAGTGTAATTTGTTCCTCTGTAGATGCAATATTACATACAACTGGATTGTCAATGTCAAAAACATTTTGGATAATATTTTTTGTTATTATATATATATATATATAATCATTTTTTTCATGAACACTAATATTATTAAAATTATTTTGTAAGCTATAATCCGCTTTTATTTAATTATTAGTTTACAAGTCTCTTTTTTATTAAATGAACCCCACTTGAGTGTAGTTAGTAAAGTCAGTGGCTGTGCTTAGAAGTCCGGTAAGTTATTGTTAGAGTTAGTTACTGTTGAATTCAAGTTAACTAACCTGAATGTAACCACAAGTATAAATATAATCTAGTGCTATTGAAATTAGCATTGAGAAAAATCTGATTTTAACATTCACTCGATTCTTACTCTCTAGCTCTCTGAAACCTATTCTAGGGTTTATTCAATTTATGTTTTCTTGCAAAACTTTCACAGCTTGCAAGTCCCCAGTGCTAAGTCGGCAATATATTTAAATGACTCGAGACAATTACACTCCTCCCAAACTACATATATGAGTAGTCACAGTTCGATTCAGTTACATTTTACTTTAATTATATGTAAAAGCTATTCGTAATTCCGTCCAAGTAAAGATTTTTAAAAAAAAAAAAATTAATTTGCGGTTAGAATCCACTTAGTTTCAAAATATAAAATTTATTTTAATTTATTGTATTACATTGTAAACCAGCACCACTGAAATTTATTTTACTATTAACTCAATGTATGTTTTTCTTCTTTTCTTTCACTTCAACATTCATTATTATTTAAATGCTTTTAAAGTTTCAATTTTTTAAAATTTTTGAAAACTTTTAGATGTGGTTGTTTTTTCTTTTTCTTTTTCATTCTTTCTATAATTTAAAAATAAAAAATTAACGAACTTTTTAAAAATGAAGAAAGCAATAGCAAACTTTTAAATGATAATAATAAAGGGAAAACTTTAATTTAGTCCCTACTTTTTAATGAAACATCATTTTTTTATTCATATTTTCTTTTTTGGTGCGTATGGTCCCTAATATTTCATAAATAGATCAACTTGGTCCTTTGACCAACTATTTAATAGTCAACCATCACTATTTGATAGTTTTGCCCTTAAAAAATTAATACATTTTTAACATTTTTAACCAGAAAGCTACCTGAAGCATTCCTGAAAAAGGCTCACCAATTTCTAATGCTTCTTCTATTTCTTTTCAATTTTGATTTTGGATTCAGATTGATCAAGTCATTTTAGTTCTTGGCCTCTCATCAGTCATCACTTCCATATAAATTTAACTTTATACTCTACAATTTAACCACTCGATTATATCATCAATAATTTCATCTCGTTCCGGTTCGGAGAGGAGATCGTGTAAGAATCCGTCTAACAATTTGATGGTTTTGTCAGTTGAGGAGGCTTCTTCATATAGTTTTTGAGAAGCATCTAGATCAGTTACCGTGTCAGCAGTACCATGGAGTACCAAAAAAGGAACTCTTAGTCTTTTAAGATTTTGCTGCAAATGAGTCGATATTCGAAGAATCTCATAGTCGGTCCTTACCCTGATGGATCCAGTGTACACTAGTGGGTCTGAATACTTCGCCATGAGTGCCTCTGGATCACGAGACACCGGTATGCCCTTCTTATTTGCAGCACTGAATTGGTATCTTGGCAACAAAAATGCAACAGTTGGGGCTAGTACCTGCCATGAGTTAGAAATATGAACATAAGAAAAGTGATTGTGCTCATTCATTCAACTTTTTTTTTTTCAACTTAAAAGAGAACGGCTCAAAAAAACGTAAAATCTTATACAATACTTGGAAATACTATACATAAAGATTTGATTGAAGAGAATTCTTACCTTATAAATTGGATGGGAGGGCTGAACTCCAACTGCAGGTGAAGTTACTACGACACCTGCTACTCGGCCCTCAATTTTTGGATCAAGCATTGCCTAATATTCATTTAGGCAAGAAGTAAAAAAATGAGAACTAGTTTCAGCCATATCTCTTTTTGAACAAATTAAAAGGCAACTAGACATTACACAAATAAAGGAAGTGGATAAGCAAAACTTTGTGGAAGTTCTTAAGATGTAAATATGTGTTTTATAATTAGATCTATGTTGATTTGACCGGTGCTTTTATTTAGGATTTGTGCTATATGTGTCATATTTTACTAGACCTCAATGTATTTGAAGTTGTAAACATGCTTTGCTTGCACTTTTTTTTTTTTTTTTTTTTTCTGAGATTCGTGTTTTTCGTGATGTATTTTAATAGTGACTATGAACTAATTTTGGTATGACCGTGATTTATATTTGGTCTGACCGTGATCTACTTTTAGATCTATTTTTTTTATCTTATCGTGATCTATATTCGACGAACGGTAGTCGATCTTCAGTCAAAGTGGTGGTCGCACAGTGAAGGTGAAAGGGACGAAATTTTCTCTCTCTTGGGTCCAATTGCTATTTAAAATTTGTTTACCGTTTGTTTTCTCTGTGTTAAAGGCAATTTTGTCCTACAGCCCTTTATTAGTGTTATTTCTATTCAAAGTATTAAACCAGTGTTATTTGTCCAAAATACCCTTTAATTAGTGCTATTTAAAAAAAATAACTCATAAAAAATTCAGTAACCACCACCGCTCGATCTCCTCATGGTGCAAGCCCTAAGTGCCCAAGACCACCACAAAACACCATAGAAACAACAAGAGAGAGAGAGAGAGAGAGAGAGAGACGGGGAAAAGATAAAAAGAGATAAGAGTTGGAGAGAGAGACGGTAAGTTTAGAGAGAGAAAGAGGTGAAAAAAGTGAAAGAAAGAGAGGGGGAGTTGGAAAAAGACAGAGAAGAGAGACTGAATAGAAAGTGAAAGAAAAAGAGAGGAAATATAGTTTTCTTTAAATTATGGGCAATTATCATTTTGGTCCCTAATTTTTAAAAATAATTAATTTTTTAATTTTTATTTTTAGAATGTGTTTTTGTGTTTGAGGAGAGAGAATAAAAAAATAATCTGTTATATATTTTTTTAGTTTAGTTTTTAATATTTTTAAATTGTTTATTTTTTAAATTATAAAAATAAATATAATTATTTTTGGAGAGAGAATAAAAAATATTTTAATTATAAACATAATTTTAATTTAGGCTAAAATTAAAAACATTATAACTTATGTGGTTAGCTTATAATATTTCTTTAAGTAAATATATAATTATACAATGCTTAATCGATATAGAATTAGTTGTTTTGTTTAATAATTAAAAATTCCAAACTACCCTTTACTTAATAAGTGTTTTAAAGGTAGGGGATATTTATGCTAGTTTTATGCATTTATTTGAAATTTTGCTCATATATCAAACTTAGAAGAAGTTGGTGCAATTAACTCTAAAACAAAAATTACTTTCTTCATCACTAAATTGGTTTTTCAACTTACAAATATTTTGGTCTTCATCACTTGACTATAACTATTCGATGTGATAATATTATGCCCATACATAACACTAAACCTATAAGTTGTACGATTTCATTAGTCTAACTCGTGAGATGTAATCTGACACGAGACTTGCTGAATAGCTCCACAAGTGGCTTTGATACCAAGTGATCGAACACATTTGTTACCATCTGAAATGTGTTCGTAACAGAATCTAAAAGAGAAATGGATGAGTCATAAGGACCTCAAGTGTTATCTTTCAAAAGGTACTTCTGTTTGTAAAACTTACTATTTACCTATTTTTTTTAAAACTTAGTTTATCATCGTGCACGATTACCTCACTAAGATATAGCTACCACTGTCTATTTTACTTGTCCTGAAGTAGTTTCTATCATTTTATGCATGCTGCAGTTGAGAAGAGTTATGGAATTCTCTGCAAAGTGTTTGATGATGAAGTTAAAGCCTAATTGGAGGTACAATTTCATTCTGCTGTACTCCATTTTCGGATACCATTTTCAGAGTCTGTATGTTATTGCGCATTTGTAAGAATCCAATGACCAATTCATAGGTTTTTTTAGATGTGTTACAGTCAGTATGACACTGTCGAATATTAGTTTTGATTATTCGTGATCTTTTTTTCAACGGTAACTCGTTAGAGTGCCATATATATGAATCAAGAGCTTCTCTTTAATTTTTAAAGATTTTTTTTTATGTGGCTAGTATTGTTAATTCATGATCAAGATATTTTTGCTTATTGTTTTAACAGACAATCACGCTTCGATATTTGCTTGGATAAAGCTTCAAAATAGAAGAGATGATTCTTGCCCTGAATGAATTGTCAAATAAATTTAACAATCAGAACATCTTCTAAGAAGTTTTAATAGTCTTCTAATTCTTTTAGAAGTTTTATCAAAATTAAATATTCATTAAAGTACAAATAGTGATTAACTTATTTTATTTCTCCATGTTAAGATAGAAAATGTTTGATGTGCTGTCAGCGCAGAAAATGTTTGATAATGCAACGAGAAATGAAATGAAATTGTGAGAATTCTTGTTCTCTCTGGAAATGTTTTTCCCTCAACTATTATCTTCTTCTATTCTGCTTGTGATAAAATCTGTGTAGGTTTTGAAGTTTTACACTCTGCAACGATTATAGAAAGGAATAATATACTTTTTATTTCGACTTATTAACTAAACATTAACACAAAAATAAGTATGAATAGGATTCCAATCAAGCCAATGAATGCTCAAACCCAACCATCCGTCCATCGATCTAGCTTTTCAATACAAGAGGTGGAATGCTTTGCTCATGTCTGAAGAAGTTCTCTGGATCAACTTCGGTCTTCACTTTCACCAATCTTTTAAAGTTGCCTTTAAAATATTTGACACCCCAAACACTGGCTTGAACCACACTTGTATTACCCTTCTTGTTTATTCCCAAATCCAGATCCCTGTAATTCACATATGCACCTCTGGGAAATTTGGAAACATAAGGAGTCATGTAATTGTATAGACTCCTGATCCAGCTCATATGCTTTGGTACGTTCTTGTCTCCGTCCAGCCAACTCGTGAAATAATGGAATTTGAACATGGTTCCCTTTCTATGAGGGAAAGGGGTTTCATATTCTGGAATTTTGCTCATCATTCCACCGTAAGGTGTCCATATAATAAGAGGATTATCTTCTTTTAATAATCTTTTACGTAGCTCCTCAAGTGCGATTTCAGGTATAGGTTCTGTAACAAAATCTGCTTTGCCTTTGAAAGAAATTAATGAAGTATTTCGTTGAAGTAGAAGTTCAAGAGAGGTGTTCACGAACACAGAGACGCTTTTTTGCATAAAATTTGCGAGGCTGTTAACATAAAGTGATGATTTGATCCAACTTGTTTCGATACAATCATCTCTAGTCATACCTAATTCTGAAAAGCTTTTTTGCATTATTTGGACAAGTCTATTAGCACCACCAAGAAATACACCATCATATGAAGTAGTAACCATTCTCTCACTTCTTATACTTGTATTTGTCACTTGCATCCGAACTCTAATGAAGAGATCCTCATCAAGCTTATCTGCAACTTGTTGCCATCTATAGAGAAGCTTTGTGTTTCCTTGTTCTAGGATTTTCGTAACTTTAAATACTGTTAAAGTTTCTGGCATAGCAACTAATTTTATTTTCCATGAAAGAATAATTCCAAAGCTTCCTCCGCCGCCTCCTCTTATGGCCCAAAACAGATTTTCTCCCATGGTTGCTCGGTCAAGAACTCTACCATTGACATCAATAATATGGGCATCGACGACATTGTCAGCAGCCAAACCATATTTTCTCAACAAAATACCATAACCCCCTCCAGTGATGTGCCCACCAACACCTACAGTCGTACAAATACCGGCAGGAAATCCATGAAGGTTGCTTTTTTCAGCAATCCTGTAGTAGAGTTCACCTACAGTTGCACCAACCTGAACCCAAGCGCTGTTATCATTAATGTTTACGGTAATAGAACGCATATTGGTAAGGTCTAATACAATGAAAGGTGATTCTATTTTGGATACATAAGAAACACCTTCAAAGTCATGACCTCCGCTGCGAACTCTCATATGAATTCGAAGGTGCTTGGAGCAAATAACAGCAGCTTGGACATGGGATTCACTCAAAGGAGTGAAGATAAACTCAGGCTTAGGCACTGAAGGTTCTGAGAACCTGGGGTTTTGAGCTCTTGACACCAGAACTGATGAAAACGAAGAATTGTTTAGGGTGTAAATTGTGGAGAGAGGAACACTGGAATGTTGAGAGAGGCATTGGATAAATCTTTGTTGAATTGGATATGAAGCTGTTAGAGAAGCTGATAATAAAAACAATACTGAAACAAGGTACATGCTTGGAGAAATGGAATTCATTTTCTGTGTCTCGTTGCTTCTGGGTTTTGTCTTCAATAATCCTATATATAGCTGTTGCTTGAGCTAGTCATGTTGACTATTTCTTTACTATTTGTAACACCTGTACCTAGGTTTAATTGATAGTTGCTCAACTCAAGCTAACTGGAAACAAAGAGAAGAAGATGAAAATCAGAGTATTCTGGAGAGAGAGAAATGGCAATTGTAATGTGTTTTCTCACTGAGTAACAATCTGAAAACAATAGAGTATATATACAACCTAAGCTCAACCGTAGATCTCAACTACAACAAGAGATCACAGCCCTACATTTATTTATACAAGTCAGCAATCTTAGTGAATAGAAAACAATGCACCTAATTGGCTGATATAATCAAGTAACAATATTAACAGTAAATTACAATAATCAGATACAGAATATCCACACTAAACACAAATGGAAATCATCACATCTTGGCACTATTTATTTTATGGTCAAAATTTCCATACGAATTAAAAAAAACAATGGTAAATTCTTTTTTTTTTTTTTTTAGTTTGTATAATGGTCAAATTTGTTAATATCATATTCATATAATTTTGGGCAGCGCAACCGAATCTATACAATGTCATCAACAAAAGAATATCACCAACACCAACTAATAAAAAGAATTCATGATTTGGGGAAATAAAGGAAGAATTGTTTTAAATACTCTACGTCCCAATCTAGATCTGTAATATTTATACGATATGATAAGCGAGTGTATTAAGATGTATTTCTCATTCATCATTTAAGTTTCTAGTTATCAACGGATTGATCAAAAGTTATGAATATATTTGATCAAAAGTTTAAATTAGTAGAAGATCCGAATTCACAGTCTAAAAATAGATTGGCACTGATTACTTAACATTTTCTTTTATCAACCCTGTCCCATTGCCCTTGGTATGGAAAAAGACTGAACTAAACTCATCACAACCAACCAATTAGTCGTGTGGTATTTATCAAAATGGAGAGCCCACTCGTCATCAATTCTTCAGTCCTATCAAGTCTTAACATATTTTGCAGCACCCCACTAAACGATGACCACAAAATTTTTGAGAAGTAGGTCAAATGGTCCATCATCATCGATGATTAACACTATATATATTTATTGGTATATATAAAGACGAGAGTTTTTTTCGGGAATATAAATTGGAATGTCTGGCATTTTATATAACAACTAAATCTCTCAAAGAAAAGTACTTGAAGCGTAAAACCTGCGAGAAGACAAAATTAAATTGTACGTATGAAGACTATCGAAGCTTGAAAAGGATCTTCCTCCTACCGAGAAGACCTATCAGTGAGATAATAACGTGCATTGAGTGGATGAGAAATGGACACGCACACTATAATATGTGGATGAGAAATGACAGAGATCTCATTTATGGCATATAATTTTCCAGACAGGGAGAATCGTGCAAGAAATACCAACAACGATAGTTGTGCAGAACATAATAATATGTGGTGACTGATTTCCAATTCAGTTCATTGTAACCTGCACAGGTTTGATCGATTAGGAGAATGTTCAAACTCCAAACACGAGAACGAGGGGTTCTTGGTTGGATCCAACTGGATCATAAATGCATGCGTGGTTATTTAAAGAATATCATTTTGTTTTTTATTGTACGTACATACATATAAGTGAATAGTATCAAAAATAACCTTCTAAAATTACAGAATTTGATTTTTAGCCACAAACAATAGTGCTCATAATTTTACCCAAACTTAAATTTTCATTTAAACCCATAGCCTGCAATTACAAAAATAATCCTGATGGATTATTTCACGTTGGGCATATGAGGTTGGATGCTTTTTAGGCATAGGGATGATGCCTTTCGCATTAAGCGTGTATTCTATCTCTCTTCTCTCTTATTTCTCTCCTTTTTCTCTGGCAACTTCTTCTTCTTTGCTGGCATCTTCTCCCTCTTCATAGGTGGTTTCTGTTCCTTCTCTCTCTTTCTAGAAAATAGTAGAGTTTCTCTCTCTGTGTTTTCTGGGTTCAACAGTGATATGGAGAAATTTTATCTGAACCTCAGAAGAGGTAGTTATTATTTACTCTATTTCATAACATTGTAAAATTCATTCAAATAATAAAAATAGTTTTTTTTAAAAAAAAAATCTGACACCTTCCACGAGTCAGAGGGAGTCAGAGAACTATTGGGACCAATCGAAATTAATCATAATTAATACGGCCCGAACGACTACTCCCAACAACGGGAGACGAAAACTGTTAGGATCTCAGCCAGTGCTTTGATGCCACTGTTAGGATCCTGTATGTGGAAGCAATATACCGCAACTAAAGTAGAGATTTGAGAAAAGTGGAGAAGAACTGGACACACAGTATTTACGTGGTAAAACCCCCAATTAATTTGAGGGAAACATCTACGGGCAAAGATAGAATAACTTTACTAGACCAAAATAATTACAACCTCTCTCTAATAACACTAGGAGAGAACAACCTCACAAGAGGCTTTAGGGAGAAGAGAAGAGACTACATTTTTTTTGGGATGATTTACAAATGAATGAAGGGGGGTATTTATAGGAAAATTTACGTGAACAGTGAAATGACAGCGCACTGTTCACTGGGGGCACTGTTCACGCGTACGCACTGTTCACCGTGTGGGACCCACCAGTTGCGCTGTCATTTCACTGTTCACTGATGACGTCACTGCTTACGTCATGTTCACTGTGACGTCATTACTTACGTCACTGTGTACTGTAGCACTGGATCAGCCCGATACTATTCATATATCCTTATTCACCCGTACTATTCCTATTGGGTCAGCCCAATACTATTTGGGCTTCTACCCTCCCTTTTGGGCCTGAAAAATTGTCTTCACTATTTTAACATTCTCCCACTTGAAGTCATTTTTCATGGTCCATCCGTCTCTTTCTAATCTTTGCTCATACTCATGCTGCTTACGTTTCTACTAGGCCGAATGAGGATCAACACCATATGAACTTGTCAGTATTGATTGGCTTGGTCGTTGCATCTGCTAGGTTCTCCTCGGTGTGAATCTTTTTTTTCATATCCACACTTCCGTCTTCCTACTACTACTTGAATTCCTACGTGCTTTATCCTGGAATGAAAAGGTCAGAATCCTTGCAATATGCAAGGCACTTGACTGTCACAAAACAGAGGAATTTTCTCTTGTTTGTGCCCAAGCTCCTCCATTAACCTCTTAATTCAAATTGCTTCTTTACAAGCTTGTGTAGCTGCCATATACTCAGCTTCTATTGTAGATGAAGTCATAACAGTTTGTAATTTGGAAATCCAGCTCACAGCTCCTCTTGCACATAACCTGTAGTGGAATTTCTTTCATCGAGATCTCCTGCAAAATTTGACTCTTCATAGCCTCTGACAGTGAATTCTGATCCTTCACAACATAATGCAACATCTGAGGTTCCTCTGATGTATCTCAGAATCCTCTTACATACTTATTCCAATGCTCTTTACCAAGATCCGCCATGTACCGACTAGCTACTCCCACTGCTTGTGCAATGTCCGGTCTTGTACATATCATAGCGAACATTAAACCTCTCACTGCCGATGCATACGGTAATCGAGACATCTCCATCCTTTCTGCTTCATAGCTAGGACTCATACTTGAGGATAACTTGAAATTAACAGGAAGAGGGGTAGAAATTGGCTTTACAATCTTTGCATATTGAAGCGGCGCAAGATTTTACTGAGATAGGTCTTCTCGAAAAGCCAAACCTTCCTATTATTTCTGTCTCGTTGAATTTGCATCCCTAGAATCTTGTTTGCTGGTCCTAAATCCTTCATATCAAACTTCCTAGCCAACCGTGCCTTTAATTCTCGGACTCGATCTTTGTTGGGGCCTGCTACCAACATGTCGTCCACGTACAACAGCATTACGATGAAATCACCATCATCACTAAACATCTTGTAATAAGTACAATGGTCTGCACTAAGTCTGTTGTACCCAAGGCTTATAATGAGGAATCAAATCTCTTGTACGAACACCTCGACGCCTATTTTTAAACCGTACAGAGATTTGGTACACCTGCAAACCAAGTTCTCCTTGCCTTTTTTCAGTAAAACCTTCTGGTTTGAGCATATAAATTTCTTCTTCAACTTGTCCATGAAGAAACGCAGTTTTCACATCTAACTGCTCTAAACGTAGATCAAATACAGCACACGTAGCCAGGACTACTCCGACTGTTGTAAGTCAAACCACAGGGGATAATATCTCACTGAAGTCAATACATTCTTTCTGAGCATATCCTTTCACCACCAGTCTTGCACGAAAGCGCTCCACTTGATCATTGCTATCTCGTGTGATCTTATAGACCCACTTTTTTCCAATAGCTTTCCTTCCATGTGGTAGTGGTACAAGTTTCCATGTCGTGTTCTTATGAGAGCTTTCTTCATGCATTACTGTCATCCACAAGGATACACTTGAGCTAATTAATTGCTTCATTGAGAGTTAATGACTCTCCATCCTTTGTTAGAAGACAGTATGCAACATTGCCCTTTGTAACATACTCCGAGTGCCATACCGGTTCTTTCCTCTCTCGAGTCGACCGCCGAAAATCATAGCCTCGGACTCATCTGGTACTTGTGCCTCGTGCGCTGATGCTACTTCAGAAGAATCTGAATCTTCTTTTTCTGAATTTTCCTCCTCAACTATTGTAGTCTCTGAATTTCCTTTTGAAGTGCCATCGCCTTCTTCCTTCTGTATTTGATTTTCTACAAAGATAACATCCATGCTGACTATGACTTTGTGGGCAGTGGAGTCCCACAAGCGATACCCCTTTACTCCGTCAGCATATCCTTAGAAACACTTGATCCTCTTTTATGAATCAAGTTCCACTCGCGCTTTAAAGGCTTTAAACACTGCACACATATCTGACTTTCTCTTGATCGGGTACACCCAGCATCTCCTGGAGTAATCAGTAATGAAGGTCACCATGTACCTTGCTCCTCCTAGGGATATATCCGGTGATTCCCAGACATCATAATGAATCAAGTCTAGAATGCATTATCTTCTAGTAGTACTGCTGCTGAACTTCAATCTATACTACTTACTTGTAAC
Source organism: Xanthoceras sorbifolium (assembly GCA_003430845.1). Lineage (NCBI taxonomy): Eukaryota > Viridiplantae > Streptophyta > Magnoliopsida > Sapindales > Sapindaceae > Xanthoceras > Xanthoceras sorbifolium. Next base: position 26,205,671 of record CM010610.1, on the reverse strand, counting down.
ACAATGCTCACAGAATGATGGATTTACTGATTTGAGCCCAAGAAGCAAATTTCTATCGGAGAGAATCTTCAAACCTCGTTCCGATATATGGCTTCGTTTGCGATGCCACAATATCGTTGACTCTTCTCTATGGTTGGTGGACACATCACATGAATCTGCTTCTTGTAGTGTTTCCTCTTTAAGCATGTATAGATTTACAGCGATCTTCTGTGCCTTCATCATTATAAGCGCGCCTCTGACAATTTCCAAGATCCTATTTTCTACATAGGTCTTACATCCAAGATCTAACTGTCCCAAAGACAATTGATTCTTCTTCAGGCCATTCATCTGTCGTACCTCATGAGTGGTACGAACCGTACCATCGTGCATTTTTATCTTAATGGTACCAATACCAGCGATCTCCTAGGCATGATAATTACCCACAGATCCTCCAAGATAGGTTCATATTTGTGGAACCATTTTCTTCGTGAGGTCATGTGTCATATGGTTGCTGAATCTAGACGCCAGGCATCAGCAAACCGTTCTCTGCCTTCACTATCAGTAGTGTCCTCGCTGTGTAAACTTCACCATCATCTGAGGTGCTACACCCTTGAAAGCTTGATAACTCTGGAGCTCCGTTATCCCACTCTTCTTCTTATTCCAACACTCTAATATGGCATGCCCGCTTTGCCACAATTGTAGCATTTGATACTCTTCTTACTTCTTAATTTTGACCTACCATGATTACAACTCCCACTGGGGCCATGTTCCGTTGATCTTCCTCTCATCATCGTTAATGCTTCTGCCTATTGTGGACTTGTGAATCTGTCTTCCTTGTTTTTGCGCCTGCTCCCTTTATCTAATACAGCGGCTGCAATATCATTAAAGACTAGATGCTCCACAATACTTGATGATGAGTTGATCATACAAATCTGGTAGACTCTGAAGTAGAAGTTTCGCACGCTCATTTTCAAGGTGTTGATGTGGTCAGTCATCGTCGAAGATTCTGCCATTCGAAGAGTATAGAGTCTCCTTTTTCAAGAAGATTTTGTTGTGTAGTGATTTGGCCTCATATTACTTTGTCAGAGTATCCCATGTCTCATTTACCGTCTTCTTCTTTGCCATACTTGATAGTACTTCATCAGCAAGTGCCAAATGCAGATTGGCAGCTGCATTACCTCCCATCATCAGTAATCTCTTTTGGTCTGCCTCCAATTGCTGTCCGGCAATTGTCTTTCATTAGTATTGCCCTCATCTTCCTCTTCTTCCACAACGTGAAATTGCTTCCGTCGAACTTCTCAATCTTGAACTTTGTTGCCATCATGTTGATGATGATCTGCTTCTCACTTGGACCGATTCACATTATATCACCGTATAGTACTCGTATACTGGAATAGTGACCGTAGTTATGAACAGCACACCAGGTAAGTTCCCAGGAAAGAGAGGTGGGTCACAACGGACACTCTTAAGTACCAAGTCTTTCCTTAGCCAGAACTTATCCTAAACATGCACTTTCCATACCACCACACTTATTTCCAGCCACGACGAATCTACCGGAAGCTCCTTAGTCAGTAAACTCGAGAATAATTCTTTTCTGATGTGGAAGATCAGCCAATGCTGCAACCACAGAGCATACTAAGAATTTCCTGGAGAATCTGACACCTTAGCAACTCGGAATACAACCTGAGGCTCTGATACCACTGTTAGGATCTCAGCCAGTGCTTTGATGCCACTGTTAGGATCCTGTATGTGGAAGCAATATACCGCAACTAAAGTAGAGATTTGAGAAAAGTGGAGAAGAACTGGACACACAGTATTTATGTGGTAAAACCCCCAATTAATTTAAGGGAAACATCTACGGGCAAAGATAGAATAACTTTACTAGACCAAAATAATTACAACCTCTCTCTAATAACACTAGGAGAGAACAACCTCACAAGAGGCTTTAGGGAGAAGAGAAGAGACTACATTTTTTTTTGGGATGATTTACAAATGAATGAAGGGGGGTATTTATAGGAAAATTGGGGGCACTGTTCACTGGTGGCACTGTTCACGCGTACGCACTGTTCACCGTGTGGGACCTACCAGTTGCGCTGTCATTTCACTGTTCACGATGACGTCACTGCTTACGTCCTGTTCACTGTGACGTCATTACTTACGTCACTGTGTTACTGTAGCACTGGATCAGCCTGATACTATTTATATATCCTTATTCACCCGTACTATTCCTATTGGGTCAGCCCAATACTATTTGGGCTTCTACCCTCCCTTTTGGGCCTCATTTTGGGCCTGAAAAATTGTCTTCACTATTTTAACAAAAACTACCGTGACTAGCGGCCTGGACAACTACTCCCAACAATAGGAGGGGTCTACTCCCAATACGGGGAGAGATCTACCCACACAATTGCGTTTTTAGAGGCAATGATGAAAATAAAATATTTACATGTACACATAAGAACTTGAACCTTGGTGACTTGGGGAATTTTGAGTTCTCCAACCACCAAAGTAAGGGACTTTGTGTAATAATAAAAATAGTTATTAAATATGAATATAATATATATATATATATATATTACTATGTATCCACTAAACTATATGACATATACACAAGAAACTCGTTATTTATCTTATTGGAAAATGTTAGAAGATAACAATAGACAAAGTCAATTTAATTAAAAAGTCAATATTTCATGTCAGTATTTGGAAAAATCATTCTGGTCAATAAATTTAATTAAACGCCACATATTACGTTAAAATAAGGTTGGCCACAAGACAATATATTCACATCTTATAAGAGCCATGTACACGTAAAATATATAGATAAGGTTTTAGAGGATATGATTATCCACATCCATTGTTTTATCTATATATGATTATTTAAGAAAAGTTTTAGAGGATATATATTAGAGACTGAACTGAACACAGTTTTTGATAAAATATAGAGATAAAATAATAATAAAATCTATTTAAATTAATAAAGCAACGTTATATATAGATAAAATAGAATTATGCACGGACGCTGCTATACATGGATGGAAATGGAATAGTATCTGTACCCATGTTTGACGCCCACGGTTTAGAAGGCCTTTGAAAAGAGAAAATGTAAGAAAGCAAGACTAGTAATGATATATAATGATGGTGTATATTATACGAACACGTATCAATTACTTTTATTTAAGAAAATTATTGTTAATGAGAATATATCATGACTGGTTTAATTTATATATATTTGGTGAGCTTTTTAAAGTATAAACATGTTTGTTTTGTGCTGTAAAGTCTTGGAACCTTATAACGTGTCAAATGTGGACAATTAAAACATCTGGAAGAGACCATCAGAATTAATTAGACATTAATTTATAATTAAGAACTAAGAATAACCTAATAGTAAGTTTAAGAGAAGGTATTCATGAATATTTCCCAAGCAAATGAAAGGTTATTTATTTTCTTTATTCATTGACATAATTACTCTGCTACATTAATCTCACTTATTAAGCAAATTCTGACTTATTAATAACAAAAATAAATAGAAATAGGATTGCAATCAAGCAAATGCTTTGCTCCAACCCATCCATCCATCCATCGATCTACCTTTTCAATATAAGAGGTGGGATGCTTTGCTCATGTCTGAAGAAGTTCTCTGGATCAACTTCAGTCTTCACTTTCACCAATCTTTCAAAGTTGCCTTTAAAATATTTGACTCCCCAAACACTAGCTTGAACCACACTTGTGTTACCCTTCTTGTTTATTCCCAAATCGAGATCCCTATAATTCACATATGCACCTCTGGGATATTTGGAAACATAAGGAGTCATGTAGTTGTATAGACTCCTGATCCAGCTTATATGCTTTGCTACATTCATGTCTCCTTCAAGCCAATCTGTGAAATAATGGAATTTGAACATGGTACCATTTCTATGAGGGAAAGGAGTTTGGTATTCTGGAATTTTGTTCATCATTCCACCGTAAGGCGTCCATACAATTACGGGAATATCTTCTTTCAATAACCTTTTACGTAGCTCCTCGAGTGCGGTTTCAGGTATGGGTTCCCTAACAAAGTCTGCTTTACCTTTAAAAGAGACTGATGAAGTATTTCGTTGAAGTAAAAGTTCAAGAGGTGAGAACACACGAGATGTGTCCACTTCCAAGATGTTCATAACATGAAGTGCAGATCTGATCCAACTTGTTTCAATACAATCTTTTTTAGTCAACCCTAATTCTGGGAAGCCCTCTTGCATTAGTTGGACAAGTCTGTCTGCCCCACCAAGAAAAAAGCCATCGTACGATGTAGTAACAATTCTCTCACTTGTTGTGCTTGTATTTCTCACATGCATGAGAACTCTAATCATGAGATTCTCATTAAGCTTATCTGCAACTTGTTGCCATCTATAGAGAAGCTTTGTATCACCTTGTTCTAGGATTTTCGTGAGTGTAAAAACTGTTACAGTTTCTGGCACAGGAACCAGTTTTATCTTCCATGAAAGAATAACTCCGAAGCTTCCTCCGCCGCCTCCTCTTATGGCCCAAAACATATCTTCTCCCATGGATGCTCGGTCAAGAACTCTACCATTGACATCAACAATACGGGCATCGATAACATTGTCAGCAGCCAAACCATATTTCCTCAACAAGATACCATAACCACCTCCTGTGATATGCCCGCCAATACCTACAGTCGGGCAAATACCAGCAGGAAATCCATGAAGGTTGCTTTTTTCAGCAATCCTGTAGTAGAGTTCACCTAGAGTTGCACCAACCTGAACCCAAGAGCTGTTATCATTAATGTTGACGGCAATGGAACGAAAATTGGTAAGGTCTAACACAATGAAAGGTGATTCAATTTCTGATACATAAGAAACACCCTCAAAGTCATGACCTCCGCTTCGGACTCTCATATGAATTCCAAGGTCTTTGGAGCAAATAACAGCAGCTTGAACATGAGATTCACTCAAAGGAGTGAATATCAGCTCAGGTTTAGGCACCGAAGGCTCTGAGAATCTAGGGTTTTGAGCTCTAGACTCCAGGACCGAGGAAAATGAAGAGTTATTTGGGGTATAAATTGTGGAGATAGGAACATTGGAATGTTGAGAGAGGCATTGGATAAATGTTTGTAGGATTGGAGATGAAGTTGTAAGTGAAGCTGATAATAAAAACAATAGTGAAACAATGTACATGCTTGGAGAAATGGAATTCATGATTTTATGTGTCTTGTTGCTTCTGGGTTTTGTCTTCCAAATAATCCTATATATAGGTATAGCTTGATGTAGCCTGTTGACTATTCCATTACAATTATTTTGCTAGTCAAATTTTCTAAATGAATATAAAAAGGAATAATATTATATTATCCAAAATATTATCTAATTTATAGAAACATATTAATTATGATATGATGGGGTGATGGTTTAGTAATTAGTAGTTATAAATCAACTTTTCACATTAATATGATAATAAATTTGAACAGATTTTTAGATAAATCATATAAAAATAATGGTAAAATTTTCTTGTTCTTGAATTAATTTGAACGGTTGTGACCTAAATTGCATAGTCGTTATGAACTAATTATTTGATTGTAAATTAATTGTTTGTTCGTTCGTGAACTGATTATTCGTTTATTTATAAATTATTATTTATCCATCATGAACTAATTATTTATTTGTGAACTATTTATTTATTTGTGGGAGTTGCCTTCAATAATCTTTTATATATATATACACTTGAGCAGCGGGTTTACTATTTCACAACAATTAATTTCCTGGTCAAATTTTCCAAACGAATAAAACGAAAACGGTCAAATTTGTTAATATCATGATACACATCATGTTTTACCACCCCAACAAATATGTTGACTAAAAATAAAGCCCAAATAATATTAAGGGAAATATTTCCACGTGCTCTGAAAACGTATATTAAGGATTGAAAAAAATAAAATATTAAAATCTTAAAGTCGTGTTTTGATATAATTACGTGCCCACTTTTACTTTTGCTATGTAGAAGATTTAAGATGAGATGAAAATATCAAAGGGTATTGCCGTATTGGAGATGTATACACGCCACCAGACTCAGAGAGAATCTTCTAGAAATATTTTAAAAAATTAAATAAATATAATTAAAAATATAATATAGAAAAGTAAAAAATAAAATAAAAATAATAACAAAGTCAATAACCAAAAACCTTATGTCATGATCCACGATCTTCTAATCTGACAGTGCATATGTTTAACACTAAATAATAATATACTATATTAAAACTAAAATATTTTGGTATAAAAATAGGAAAAAATGCACACAGAGAATAGGAAAAGGGATAAAAGATAGAACCTTGACAGGGGAGAAAAGAGAGATTTTGGTCACACTCTTGATAAAAATTGACAAAATAAGAAATGTTATTAGAGTGGATAAACTTAAAATTTTTCATAATTTAGAAGCTAAAACTAGAAATTTTTACTATTCAAAAAATAAAATAAAATAATGAAGTTTGAATTATTCTCATCTAGAATTCGGAATCAATTTGTGATAACATTAACGGTGATACCTTGACTGTTTAAAAAATGTAGAAAGAGATTGGAAAAGTAGATATTAATTATTTTGTATAAATTTAATATTATTTTTTTAAATATAATAAAAAATATTGTCCAATATCATCGTTCAATGTGCTACAGTATTAAGATTTTGAATAGTCAATGTCAAAAAAAATTTATATATTATGCGAGTTTTCATTGTTAAATATAACGATAAATTGAATAATATATAAAATTTTTGTTATTATATATATGTATAGTCATTTTTTTTTGTTAACACTAATATTATAAAATTATTTTGTCAGCTATAATCCGCTTTTTTTTAATTATTAGTTTACAAGTCTCTTTTTATTAAATTCAATGAATATTGAAGAAAAATCATGATATCTTACACATTTTTTTTATATGGAATTCTAATTATAAATTTATTTATTAGAATTATTTATTACTGATAAACGGTTTTATAGAAGTTTATATATACTATAAAATTTATCAGATGTGTGATTTATACTTTCTTTTCATATGAGATCTCGACTTTATAATTTTTTTTTTTTAAGAAAAGAACATATATTGCCACAAAGAAACAAAGCTATCCAAGAAAATTATCGGGAACCAAAAGTTCTAAAAGAAAAGGACAAACCTCAAATCAAAAACGATCCAAAATAGAAGAGAGTGCAGCCTTAGTAAGGACATCTGCCACCTTATTAGCAACTTTAAAAACGAAAGAAAAACACAAAATATTATAAAGAAATAGCAAGGAATCAAGTGAGGAATGTCAACTGATTATTCTCAGATTTTCTCATTGAATAGAAATACAGAGTACAAGCAATATATATATCGAAGGCTGTCAAGCCTTAACAACTTTAGGGACAATAATAACTGTACTTGCTGAGCTGGACCAATCAGTGATTCACATGTGTCAAGTTAGTTACAAGAATATTACAACTTGACCATATATGATGTAGTCGCAAATATGAGCAGATATGAGTGTGAATCACTGATGCAAGTAGTGCATGCTTCTCTTATCTGATTAACAAGCAACATTACTATCAGCTGAGGTTGATACTTCAATATCCCCCCTCAAACTTATCTTGGATTTGTCCAAGACAAGTTTGTCACGCAGCCAATGAAACCTGGATATAGGCAGAGGCTTTGTAAATATGTCTGCGAGCTGGTGTTCTGAAGGGATATGCCGCACATCAAAAACATTCGAAGCGATTTTGTCCCGAAGAAAATGCAAATACAACTTAATGTGTTTAGTGCGTGAGTGAAACACAGGATTGTGTGATAAAGAGGTGGCACCTGTGTTATCACACCAGATTATTGGAATTCCAGCAAGAGAAAGTTTCAACTCTGAAAATAAAGACTGCAACCAGATGACTTCTGTGGCAGCAAATGCAAGAGCTCTGTATTCAGCCTCGGTGCTGGAACGAGCCACGACTTTTTGCTTTCTAGCACCCCAAACAATCAGATTGTTGCCCAAGAAAATACAAACACCAGATGTAGATTTTTTATCATCCAAACAGCTACCCCAATCCGCATCCGAATAAGCTGTCAACTGAAGATGTTTGGCAACAGAGAAAAACAAACCAAAACTGATGGTGCCCTTAATGTACCGCAAGATGCGTTTGCAGGCCAACCAGTGAGCTGTTGTAGGAGAGGACAAATACTGACTGAGTTTATTTACTGCAAAGGAGATATCGGGGTGCGAAATGGTGAGGTACTGCAAGCCATCAACCACACTTCGGTACAACGTAGGATTAGAAAACACCTCACCAGACTCTTGAGTGAGCTTCGAACCAAAGACCATTGGTGTAGAACAAGGTTTCGAATGCAACAAGTTAGTTTTCTTAAGCAAATCAGAAGCATACTTCTCTTGAGATAAATGCAAACCTGTACGAGTCCTGTGAATTTGGAAACCAAGAAAATAATGCAGCTCACCTAAAGTTTTGAGAGCAAAAGTAGCACTAAGATGAGCAATCACCTTCGAAATAAGAGAGGAACTGGAGCCTGTAACTAAGATGTCGTCCACATAAACTAAAACCAAAACAATATCTTTGTGATGATGATACAAAAACAGAGAAGAGTCTGCTCGAGAATTCACAAAACCCCAATCAACAAGAGAAGTTTTAAGCTTGTCATACCATGCTCTTGGGGCCTGTTTTAAGCCATAAAGGGATTTGTGCAGCCTGCAAACCATGTTAGAAGACTGAGATTGAATGAGCCCCTCCAGTTGAGACATGAAGACTGTATCTTGCAATATACCATTCAAAAACGAATTGTTTATGTCGAGTTGTTCAATTGGCCAACCAAGAGATACTGCAAGACTTAAAACAACTCGAATAGTGGCGGATTTCACAACTGGACTGTAGGTTTCGAAGTAGTCAAGACCAGCATTTTGGTGAAATCCTTTGGCTACAAGCCTTGCTTTGTACCTTTAGATACTTCCATCTGCATTGTATTTCACCCGAAACACCCATTTGTTTCCTACAACATTCATGTTGGCAGTGCAAGGAACTAGGGACCATGTGTGATTATTCATAAGAGCTGTATATTCTTCCTCCATAGCTCTTTTCCACTTGGGATCCTGCAAAGCAGTTTTTACATTGGGTGGCTCTAAATAGGGAGCTGAGGTAGAAGTGTATAATTTTGGTTTGATGATACCATCTTTGAGTCGAGTTTGCATTGGATGAAAAGATCGGGTGACAGGTAGCTTGGCTGATGGAGGAGGATTTATAGAAGGCTGGGAAGGTGGTAAAGTAGAGGGAGTAGGTGCAGTATTTTGGTTAACTAGAGGTGCAGTATTTTGGTTAACAGAATGCACAATAGAATCAGTAAATGATGGTGAGGATGATGCAACTATATTAGGAATTGAATGCTGTGCATTAGAAAAATTAGGACCAGGACTCAAGATGGACACAGGTAAAGAATAAGAAGGTTTAGTGGAAGAGACAACAGATGGTTGAAACAACATGGAATAAGGAAATTCATGTTCATTGAAGATGACATGTCTGCTGAGATATACCCTACCCGAAGGATGTAAGCAATTGTAACCTTTAGCTTGAGAACAATATCCAATGAAGATACATTTCGAAGAGTGGAAATCAAATTTATGCTTATTAAAATTAAAGGTCTAAGCAATGGGAAACAAGTACAACCAAAAACTTTGAAGTCATGATAGTTAGGCTTATGATGATAAACAAGCTCATAAGGAGATTTTTGAGAGAGCAAAGGAGTTGGAATTCGATTGATAATGTGAACAGCAGTAGTGAAGGCTTCCCACCAAAAGTTTAAGGGAAGATGAGCTTGAGAAAGAAGTGTGAGTCCAACTTCAACAATATGTCTATGCTTCCTTTCAGCTAGACCATTTTGTTGATGAGCATATGGACAAGAATACCGAAAGGCAATACCAAGATGATGATAGAGAGCTTGAAGAATTTTAAACTCCCCACCTTGATCACTTTGTAAGCATTTGAGTTTAGTTTGAAACAACAATTCTGCTGTTGATTTAAACAAAAGAAAATCATCTTTAACTTGGGATTTCACTTTAAGAGGGTAAATCCAAGTAAAATGAGTATGATGATCAATAAAATGAACATAATAGCGGAAGCCATGGGAAGATGTAATGGGAACTGAACCCCATACATCAGTATGCACAATGTCAAGAGGTGCAAACGTTTTGGTTGAAGAATTTGGAAAAGGTAATTGATGTGCCTTACCACATTGGCATGCATCACAGAAATCAGGTATTTGTGAGTGGGATTGTGTAAGATTTAATGTTCTCAATACTTGTGTTAAAATTTTGGAAGATGGATGGCCTAATTTTCTATGCCAAAGATCAATATCAACAACACAAGAAGCAGAATTGACACCAGTATGAGCAGTATTAGAAACAAAATTCGAAACTGCACTTTTATTACCAAAGTATGTACAAAACAAAGGTGTTTTACATGGCTCATTAGAATGAGAAGGCTTGGGAGCAACAACTGAACAATGCTGTGCTGCAGTAGCCCGAGAAAGTGCAGGAGAAACACAACAGAAATCTTAAAAATTAACAGACATAGAGTGAGGCTGTGTGGTTGAACCATAACATGATTTGGCTTTGAAAGACTGAAGAGGTAAATCAAGATGGTACAATTCATCTCTCTGAATTCCATGAAGAAGAGTTCTCTTCGAATTCTGGTCCTTAATCAAACAACAATCAGCATTAAATTCTATTATAGCATTATTATCCTTAGTGAATTGTGAGATGCTAAGTAGATTTTTGGTGATATTAGGAACATGCAAAATGTTATTCAAGTAAAGAGGTTTGGATGCAGATTTTTGAGATGGTATGACTGAACATCCAAAATGAGAAATTGGGAGTAAGTTACCATTACCAACTGCAAGCCTTTCATTTCCTTTGTATTCATTCTTCACGGAAAGGTTGTTGAGATCAGCCGTAATATGATTAGTAGCTCCACTGTCGATGTACCATGTAGGGCCAGCCACTGTTGATGGTGAGGCAATATAGGCAGCATTAGGATGAGCAGCATTCATTGGATATCCTCCAGTATTTATCTGATAACCACCACTGCTCTGTACTACATTGCCTTGATAGTTGTTGTGATAATTTCCTTGGTGCTGAAAATTGTTCTGAAAATTACTTCCTGTACTACATCTGGCTTGTCCTTGAAATCCCCCACCTTGATTCACTTGAGGCTTGAAACCTTGAAAGTTTTGGTCAAATCTGCTGTAGCATATGGCTGAGTAATGACCTGTTTTGCCACATAATTGACAAATAATTCCTCGTCCTCTACCAGTTCCTCTACCTCTTCCTCGTCTGCCCCTATTGTATTGATTTGTTCCTCCTCGTGAATTATTGGACTGAGCAAACTGTGCAGATGCAGTTGCAAGAGCAAGAGAGGTAGAAGAATTATAATGATCCAGTCGAGCTTCATAGCTCATCAGCTGAAACTGTGCATCTTGAAGAGAAATTCCATGTTGAGAAGTTATGTTGACAATCACAGCATCATATTCACTGCCAAGTCCTTGTAGAACATTTAGTAGAAGGTCTCTCTCACTCATAGGTTGTCCAGCTGCAGCTAAACTATCTGCCATTGTTCTTAGTTTCAAAACATATTCCGTAATAGTGAGAGAACCTTTCTTTGTAGCTTGAATCTTAGCTCGGATTTGCATTATTTTTGCTAGTGAGTGCTGTGAGTACAATCGTTCAAGTACAGACCAGATTTCACAAGAAGAAATACATTAAGTTACTTGGCCTATCACAGAGGGACTAAGCGTGGATCGAAGCCAACACACTAACAACTGATCTGTTTTCTTCCATTGAAGGAACTCAGAGTTTACAGATCTTACACAATCTCCAGTTTCTTCATTTACAGTTTCAATGAACTTTTGAGGACTTCTAGATTCTCCTAGTATAAACTCCTCTAGATCATATGCCCTAATAGCTAGTAATACTTGTGATTTCCAAATAACATAGTTATCATGATCAAGCTTCAATGGTAGATTAAAGTTCAAATGATTCGGAAAAGAGGAAGCCTATACCTGATTGATAACAGAAGAGTTATTTATGGCATTGAGATTGGAGCTTGAACCAGAGGCAGCCATTGTTGGATCTTCAAGAGCTCTGATACGATATAAAGAAATAGCAAGGAATCAAGTGAGGAATGTCAACTGATTATTCTCAGATTTTCTCATTGAATAGAAATACAGAGTACAAGCAATATATATATCGAAGGCTGTCAAGCCTTAACAACTTTAGGGACAATAATAACTGTACTTGCTGAGCTGGACCAATCAGTTATTCACATGTGTCGAGTTAGTTACAAGAATATTACAACTTGACCATATATGATGTAGTCGCAAATATGAGCAGATATGAGTGTGAATCACTTATGCAAGTAGTGCATGCTTCTCTTATTTGATTAACAAGCAACATTACTATTAGCTGAGGTTGATACTTCAATAAATATTGGAACAAAATAAAAATTAAAAAATATCTAAAATAATTAGACCCAAATTCAAGTACGAAATCGAACCATTACGTTAATCACTATATAGTTAAATCAGACCCGAATCTAAGTACGAAATCAAACTATTACGTTAATCACTATATAGTCAAATCAACGCATAAAAAAACTTTTAAAATTCATCATCATCACACATACTACATAAATTACCACATCAATTATGAGTTACCACAATTGAAATGATCATTCTTAGTCAACAAGCTTATACACCACGTTAAGATTAAAATATGGTGAATTTAGGTAGCTTGCAGGTTGCAGGTCCGAGATTATGACTTCCAAACTTGCAGCTTGCTTGTCCCTAGTCCTAAGTCGGCAACATATTTATATGACTTGAGACAATTACACTCTTTCCAAACTACATGTAATTACGGTCAATTCAATTACGTTTTACTTTAACTATATATATATATATATATATATATATATGTAAAGGTTATTTATAATTACATTCAAGTGGAGTTTTTTTTAAAAACAAATTAATTTATAGTTAGAATCCACTTAATTGCAAAATATATATAATATTTATTTTAATTTATTGTATTCCATTGTAAACCAGCACCACTGAAATTTATTTTACTATTAACTCAATTTATGTTTTTCTTCTTCTTTTCACTTTAACATTCATTATTATTTAAATGCTTTTAAAGTTTCAATTTTTTTAAATTTTTGAACACTTTTAGATGTGGTTGTTTTTTCTTTTTCTTTTTCATTCTTTCTATAATTTATAAATAAAAAAAATTAGTGAACTTTTTAAAAAGAAGAAAGCAATAGCAAACTTTTAAATCATAATAATAAATGTTAAGTGAAGAGCAAAATAGCTGTGAGTGATGTTTATTTACAAAACTGTAAAATACAAAGTTAACGAATGATAATTTTAGTACAATTTTAGTGATGTTTATTCCCTTTATTGTCCCCTTATTAAAGGAGTTGATGTCTCTCGTTATGGGAGTAGATATCTGAACCGCCCGTTTAATGATTAATCTCGACAGGTCTCGATAGTTATTAATATTGTAATTATACCTTTTCAAAAAAAAATTACAAATGAAATTTTGTTTGAAAAATAATTACGCGGTGCATATTGCAGGCGAAGAAACATATAAATAAACAGGAGTTTATAGAATTGATACATTGTTAAGCTTAATTTCAAGCAATCAATGCTTTCATGTTTCAACATTAAAATGCTGAATCTTATTCAGCCAAACAATCTTTTTCTTTTCTTTTTTTCATACATTTTTAACCAGAAAGCTTCCTGAAGCATTCCAGAAAAAGGCTCACCAATTTCTAACACTTCTTCTATTTCTTTTCGATTTTGATTTTGGATTCAAATTGGTCAAGTCATTTTGGTTCTTGGCCTCTCATCCGTCATCACTTCCATATAAATTTAACTTTATACTGTACAATTTAACTACTCGTTTTTTCAAACTAAAAATAATTCTTTTCATAATTTTTTGGCCATGTTGTCCCTTATTTAACCTATTACATCATCTAGCTTTATTATAATTTTTTTAACCTTATTTTATTTAATGTTAAATCTAATATTTATTTTAAGGGGTAATTACACGAATATCCCAAAATTTAAGTATAATTATACACATATAATTTTTTTATAAAAAAATTATATAAATATCCCCTACCATGTCAATAGATAAATAATAACGGTTAAGGGATAAAATGGTCTTTTAACCTTTTTAAATAGAACAAATTATATTATTTTATAATTAATCTAATAAAAAAAATGAACGAAGGAGATTTGATCTCCTCTATTATTTTTTTTTAAACTTTTACAGCCGGCTAGTTTAATGGAAGTCATTAAATAATAAGGGATGTTTATGTAACCTTTCATAAAAATTGCATATGCTTGTGAACTGCCTATAATAAATTACTTTAATTCTTCCTCACTTTGTCTGTTGTAGGATTAATAAAATTAACCCCCATATCCGTAAAATTCGCGCCAACACATTCACACATCCACTATAAGACTAGTAATGGTATATAATGATGGTGTTTAATTTCTTCATTATATGAAAACGTATCAATTACTTTCTTTAAGAAAATTATTGTTAATGAGAATATATCATGACTGGTTTAATTTATATATATATTTGGTGAGCTTTCTAAAGTATAAACATGTTTGTTGTGTTGTAAAGTCTTGGAAACTTATAACGTGTCAAATGTGGACAATTAAAACACCGGGAAGAGACCATCAGGATTAATTAGATGTTAATTTATAATTAAGAACTATGAATAACCTAATAGTAGTTTAAGAGAAGGTATTGATGAATATTTCCCAAGCAAATGAAAGGTTATTTATTTTCTTTATTCATTAACATAATTACTTTGCTACATTAATCTCACTTATTAAGCAAATTCTGACTTATTAATAACCACCATTAACACAAAAATAAATATAAATAGGATTTCAATCAAGCCAATGAAGTGCTCCATCCATCGATCTACCTTCTCAATATAAGAGGTGGGATGCTGTGCTACATTCATGTCTCCTTCAAGCCAATTTGTGAATAATGGAATTTGAACATGGTCCCATTTCTACGAGGGAAAGGAGTTTCGTATTCTGAAATTTTGTTCATC
Source organism: Xanthoceras sorbifolium (assembly GCA_003430845.1). Taxonomy (NCBI): domain Eukaryota; kingdom Viridiplantae; phylum Streptophyta; class Magnoliopsida; order Sapindales; family Sapindaceae; genus Xanthoceras; species Xanthoceras sorbifolium. The sequence continues at coordinate 26,190,556 of CM010610.1, read as the reverse complement.
ATTCCGCCGTAAGACGTCCATACAATTATAGGAATATCTTCTTTCAATAACCTTTTACGTAGCTACTAGAGTGCGGTTTCAGGTATGGGTTCTCTAACAAAGTCTGCTCTACCTTCGAAAGAAATTGATGAAGTGTTTCGTTGAAGTAAAAGTTCAAGAGATGAGAACACAGGAAATGTGTCCACTTCCAAGATGTTCACAACATGAAGTGCAGATCTGATCTAACTTGTTTCGGTACAATCTTTTTTAGTCAACCCTAATTCTAGGAAGCCCTCTTGCATTAGTTAGACAAGTCTGTTTGCACCACCAAGAAAAAAGTCATAGTACGATGTAGTAACAATTCTCTCACTTGTTGTGCTTGTATTTCTCACATGCATGAGAACTCTAATCATGAGATCCTCATCAAGCTTATGTGCAACTTGTTGCCATCTATAAAGAAACTTTGTACCACCTTATTCTAAGATTTTCGTGAGTGTAAAAATTGTTACAGTTTCTGGTACAGAACCAGTTTTATCTTCCATGAAAGAATAACTCCGAAGCTTCCTCCGCCGCCTCCTCTTATAGCCTAAAACAGATCCTCTCCCATGGATGCTCGGTCAAGAACTCTACCATTGACATCAACAATACAGGCATCGATGATTTTGTCAGCAGCTAAACCATATTTTCTCAACAAGGTACCATAACCACCTCCTGTGATGTGCCCGCCAACACCTACAGTCGGGCAAACACCAGCAGGAAATCCATGAACGTTGCTTTTTTCAACAATCATGTAGTAGAGTTCACCTAGAGTTGCACCAACCTGAACCCAAGAGTTGTTGTCATTAATGTTGACGGCAATTGAACGAAGATTGGTAAGGTCTAACACAATGAAAGGTGATTCAATTTCGGATACATAAGAAACACCCTCAAAGTTATGACTTCCGCTTCGAACTCTCATATGAATTCCAATATGCTTGGAGCAACTTGATAAAAATAAGTCTTGCAAATCTAACACTATTTTTCTTTTTAAGTTATTTATCCCTTTCAATCGGATTTGTTAACATTTTAAGCTCAATCCATTAACCAAATCCAAATCCAACTATCGTCATCTTTTTTTCAAATGCAAGAATTAGGTGGAATGTCGACGAATCCTCCTATTAACAAAATAATAAGTTGAGCATATCTACTCATATTTTAATCGTCAGTGCATATTTAATTTTCTCTCCATATTATAAGAGTAAATGTATTTTGATGATGAAAGTAAATATTCGAATCGCATATATTATAATTGATATCAATAAATTTATAATTAATCTTATAATTATACCATTCAAAAAAATAAAATAAAATAAAAATAAATTGAATCTTCTTGATATCTAAAAGAGAGAAAAAAAAATTACCCTCCTCTAGAATTCGGATTCGGTCTGTGTTTAAGTTTGAATATAGAACAATTTCAATACTTATTAAAATAGGTTTAAAAAAATAGATGCATGTAAATTTTGGACAGCAGAACCGAAATATATATTTTAACTGTTTAAGAAAAGAAGAGAGACATTGGAAAAGTAGAGGCCAAATAAAATGACATCAATGGTGTTATAACAAGATTGATAAAAAAAAAAAATTAGTTTGTAGATGACGTTATTCAACTTGCAAATATATATTATTTTCTGATCTACGAATCCTTTGGTCCTCTTGACATTTGAAGAATGAATAGAATAATACATCATCCAAGTTGACTTACAAACTATAAGATTTTTTGGATACAGAATTGGTGGATCATAATTCGAAAACTCAAATATGCCATATTAACTTTATTCTAGTCAATAAACCTTATATGTCACGTCATTAGAATTTGATACTGACACCTATTAATGTCAATTGATGCTAATTTAATATATTTTTTTTGGCACTAATTAAATATTATTTTTTTAAATAAAATAAAAAATATTATCTAATATCATCGTTCAATATACTACTGTGCTAAGGTTTCGAATTGTATGTGTCAAAAAAAAATTATATATTATCCAAGTTTTCATTATTAAATATATATATATATAATTGAAATTGAATAATATATAATTTTTTATTATTATGTATATATATATATATATAATATTTTTTTCGTGAACACTAATATTATAAAATTATTTTGTCTACTATAATCCGTTTTTATTTAGTTATTGGTTTACAAGCCTCTTTTTTATTAAATCCAATGAATATTGAAGAAAAAAATTCATGATATCTTCCACATATTTTTTTATATGAAATTCTAATTATAATTTTATTTATTACATCCCATAAACAGTTTTGCAAAATTATATATATACTATAAAATTTATCAAATGTGTAATTTTGTAAGTTTTTTTTTTAATATGAGGTCTCAACTTTATAATGTTATAGAATTAAAGTTTCGACTATATAATACCTATATAGTTAAATCATCGCATAAAAAAACTTTTAAAATTATTCATCTTCATCATACATAAATTACCATATCAATTATGAATTACCAATTGAAATGATCATTCTTAGTCAACAAACTACATATACGTGTAATCACGGTCGATTTAGTTACGTTTTACTTTAATTATCTATATATAAAAGCTATTTATAACTACTTAAAAAAATAATTTACGGTTAAAATCCACTTAATTTCAAAATATAATAATAAATGTGAAGTGAATAGTAAAATAGAGTGATGTTTATTTACAAAAGTGTAAAACTGCAAAGTTAAAGAACGATAATTTTAGTATTAAGTCGATTGCACTTACAAATGAAATTTTGTTTGAAAAATAATTACGCGGTGCACCAAACACATGTTTTTTGAGGGATGTAAATATCACACCTCTATTTATATATATAAGCGCATATTGTTGGCGAAGAAACATATAAATAAACAGGAATTCATAGAATGGATACATTGTTCAGCTTAATTTCAAGCAATCAATGCTTTCACGTTTCAACATTAAAATGCTGAATCTTATTCAGCCAAACAATCTTTTTCTTTTCTTTTTTTTCATACATTTTTAACCAGAAAGCTACCTGAAGCATTCCGGAAAAGGGCTCACCAATTTCTAACGCTTCTTCTATTTCTTTTCGATTTTGATTTTGGATTCAGATTGGTCAAGTCATTATAGTTCTTGGCCTCTCATCAGTCATCACTTCCATATAAATTTAACTTTATACTCTACAATTTAACCACTCGATTATATCATCAACAATTTCATCTCGTTCCGGTTCGATAAGGAGATCGTGTAAGAATCCGTCTAACAATTTGATGGTTTTGTCAGTTGAGGAGGCCTCTTCATACAGTCTGAGAGAAGCATCTGGGTCAGTTACTGTGTCAGCAGTACCATGGAGTACCAGAAAAGGAACTCTCAATCTTTTTAGATTTTGCTGCAAATGGGTCGAGATTCGAAGAATCTCATAGCCGGTCCTCACCCTGATGGATCCGGTGTACACGAGTGGGTCTGAATACTTCGCCACGAGTGCCTCAGGATCACGAGACACCGGCATGCCCTTCTTATTTGCAGCACTGAATTGGTATCTTGGCATTAAAAATGCAACAATTGGGGCTAGTACCTGCCACGAGTTAGAAATATGAACATAAGAAAAGTGATTGTGCTCATTCATTCAACTATTTTTTTTTTCAACTTAAAAGAGAACAGCTCAAAAGAAACGTAAAATCTTATACAATACTTGGAAATACTATACATAAAGATTTGATTGAAGAGAATTCTTACCGTATAAATTGGATGGGAGGGCTGAACTCCAACTGCAGGTGAAGTTACTACGACACCTGCCACTTGGCCCTCAATCTTTGGATCAAGCATTGCCTACAATTCAGTTAGGCCGGAAGTAAAAAGTGAGAACTAAATTTCAGCCATAGCAATATTTATCAAAAGAAAAATCAATGAAATTATAATTCATGCAGAGTATCCTAAAAAAAACTGTTGTTTTGAAGAAACCTTACCTTAAGGACAATGGCTGCACCAGTTGAGTGTCCAAAGCAAAAACATGGAAGCCCAGGATTGTCAGCTAAAACCTTTCGAAGAAATGATTTCTGTGTAAAATTGGAGATTAAATTATTTAATTGAACCCGAATTTTATCTTAAATGTATTGTCATCGGCATCTTCTACATGAATCATAGAACATACCAAGTCACTGACAGCATCGTCAAGAGAGTGAACGTATGCATGCAGTCCGTCAGTTCCACCATGTCCTTGTAGGAGAAGATAAACAAATGAATTATACAAGGACAAACATATGAATATAGATGATAATATAAAGAATGAGCTACACAATCAGAAGATGTGCACTGAGAAGTTCAAAATATTCCAGTTGTTCCTTAATCTTGGACAGTACTGGTAAAGGGGGTAGAAAAAAAATTACTAGAGGATCCTAGTAAAATCTATACGATTACAGCCCGTTCCAAAAATAATTTTTCAAGATTGTAACTAAGAAATAGAAACAGAAAAGAAGAAGAGATTTCTTAAAAGAGTAAAAGCACAGACGAAATAGCTATATGAAGAAACTGATCTGGCTGAATTAGCATAAACCATATGTATAACACAACAGAGAAACAATAAAACTCTAAAGTCTATTTCCCTTGCTATAGAAGGGCCCTGATTCGGTTATAACCAATTTCACTTCACATACATGCTTTCCAGGCCTGTGTTAAATACATCTATAAACCAAGTTCAAAATATGGTGATTTCTTCTGGTCTTGGATGGGATGTATACTCCCATATGGTCAATTCTGGAACTCGTCACTCAAAAGAAACAACATTTGTTATGCGATATTTCCATTTATACTAATGTAAAACAGGACACAATTCGTAGAGGTTTTGGCTTATCTTCTGAGCATGCATCCTCAGTTTATAGATTTACCAATTTTAAAAGTTCAATTTCAGACCAAAACATTCAAATAATAAGCTTACTTATAAAGAGAAGCTTCACATTTTACTTTTTCTGGGCATCCCAATTGAACTACTCAATCCCTGCAACATCCAGATGCAGATGCAACGTTGAAGAGTGTAGTTTCTAGACTATAAAAGATTTATAAATACAAGAGTTTTTTTTAAGCATAAGATGATTGAAGTAAATGCAAGTACGTAAAATATTTTTAATAAAACCATCAACATGTCTTTGAGGAGCATAGCCTCCATCTAGGAGCAACTGATATACTTAAGAAAGAACCGCTCAGTCTTTGTTTTTCCTGTACTTTCCTCTTGGATGGATCACCATGAAAGGGCCACTGATAAGGAAACAGTACTTATAGGACAACACTCATCCAGTTACAACTTATGTCCGCCAAGAAAATAAATGGCTACATATTATCTTTTTTTCCATTAGTAAATTTATAAAAAGTATTAAATTCATCAAACGAATACATCACCCTGTAATCACTCCACGTGATACTTGTAAGAATCAAATGTAACTGAACTAGACTGCATTAGACTTGAGTGGTTGAACAGTATGACTTCATTTTAAAAAGTTGTAAGTTGCCTAAGGTTCCAGAATTTTAATCCAATGTCAACTCCTCTCACAAGTAGATACTTTAATCCTGTTGCTTTTCCTATGTTTTTATATCCTGTCTTCTCTTTCCTTCTTTCTTTCGTTCTTTCATTGATTAAAATATAAGAGCCTCGTGTCAGAGATATGTATATAATTATTAAGTCTTATGGTAACTAAGGGGAGACCGGTGTTAAGGTCTCAGCAAGTAAATTTTTTAATGTTTTCCTCAAATTAAAAGACGTTGTTCATTTTTTCAACTTGAGCAGTAACCACCAGCTAATACATCCTCTCTATTATTATTTCTGCTATTAATAATTAAAGGAATTGCCTCTAAAACACAAGATGCACCAGAGGCATAAACAATATCATACGTGGAAAGAGAGAACAACATTTCTTATATAAAAATGTATCAGACAACTACACTATCATTCAAAAAGAGAAAATTAAAAGAACACAATATGCTTTCTATTACCAGTCCCTCTTTATGCAGCTGAAAAACAGTTTAGTTAATAGTAAAATATGCGGAGTAATACCAATATTTTATCAGACTAAATTTTCAAGCATGTGCATTAAAAATGCAAAACTCAATTATGCATGTGAACTTACCAATCCAATCCATCCCATAGACTTTGAAACCATTAGCATTCAGCTGCTTGGCAAAATCACTGTATCTGCCACTGTTTTTTAAAAAAGAAAACATCTTAAGCAATAGATCAAATTTTAGAATAAAAAAAACATGAAATCTGCATTAAGCACAAATTATACCAGTGTTCATTCAAGCCGTGCAAAAGAACAACTAGACCCCTGCATCAGATAAATGATGTTATTAGACGAGGAAGAAACATGGTGAATTCACATGAAATATCAAACAATAAACTATGCATATGAAATAGAAGTGAAATAAAGTAAAGGAAATTTTTTTAAACACAAATCGCAAAAACACTGCATTACCATTAATAGAAACGTATAATTAGTATAGGAGTGACAAAATTTAAGCATTACTATAGGCGTAGATGAAGTAAATTTGTTATGTACTTATATCGAACCATATCTTCATGACCGCTGTTTAATTACACGGGACCTAGCACTTGTTGGTTGTTGTGGGTTGTGGCTACTTGGGTTGGATTCCTGATGCAAATGACTCATTAAAAATAGTAGGTTCAGACTAATTTTGACTACATTTAGAACCCATTAATTCCTAAGCATATGCTAATAACAACTTCAAACAACGTGATATTGTGACCCACTACTTTCAGACATGTCAATAATCACTTTTTGACCTGCTTATATGCTGTTCTACCGAGTAGGGTGAGCAACTGTAAGAATTTGATCATCAGAACTTATATGCCCTTCTAAAACTCATTGGTTTGGGTACTAGAATTAGTCACATACATATAATTTAATAATCACATGATACTGATGTTTAGAGTTCAATCTTTTGCTTTCATTGGATTAATTATTCAATATAAATTTAATAATTATGAAATAGAATTCTCACTTAAACTATTCTTCCCCGTCAATGTATCAATATCTTGCACAAATTATTAAAGTGAGTTTATATGACATAGATATTCTTCGGAGGGCCAGACATGTGAGTGAAAACATAGAAGATTGCAAATATTATCCGTGCCAACATTCGATGAACTTCACAAAATATATTGAATAATAATATATTCTAATATTGGCAAGATGCATCACTAAAATATACTTCATCCAAAATGTCCATGCAACAAAGTAACAACACTTGACGTTTGGGTTCATACCAGCTGCATCCTTACAGCTAGCCAAAAGACCGAGCTGTGCCCACCTCTCCGACACAGAGCAAACTTGCTTGAACTTGACTCATAAGCTGGATTAGCCAAACCAACCTATTAGGTAAGTTTTAGTTCAATGTTAACTACCTGAATGATATTTTTAAGCTTTTACTTTTATTATTTAAGGTTTTTTAAATCCCACAATGGACAAACTGCCCATCAACTGGTTCTGCCAAAAGATCAGATATATAACAATGGGAGGGGACTGGGTGAAGACATATTAAGACATAGCCAAAAAACAAATGGCTGGCCTGGCTTTACTTGGGTATTGAAATCCTCGGGAAACGGTCTAATTACATGTAAATATAAGAGTGATGAATTCAGGCCATAATATTCCTTTTAGATTATATCTTATTGACCATTGGTTTCAATGGCAGGTGACAAAGATGTGTATGGATGAGTGAGTATGTACTTTCTACCTTCCTAATTCTAAATACTATACCATGTTGGAAAATCCAACCTGCATATCCAATTTCTTCACTAACTGAAAACAATAGAAGTAACTGAAGTTTATATATATTCAAATCCAAGTGGGTGATACTTACAAGAAAAATAAGAAGATAATCTGCTCATTCCTCATGCCAAACTGAAGAAATTGACATATCATGACAATGACATTACCAAATAATCATTTATTCTAACCACATAATCGAAACAGATAAAGAAAGCTAATAATCACAATAAAGATATTATTTTCCAATTTAATTGTCAAAATAATACAACTTATAAAAATAAAATTCCAAATTTAAACAAAGACATAGAAACTTGTTTCATTTCCAAGAATTACTCTGGGGAAATGAAAATGACAGAGAAAATAGGTTGAATTTCACAAATTCGCCTAAAAACAACCTGTATCCATTGATCAATGTAGATTCAATTATTTGTTATGTTATGTAGTTCATATTTTTCTGAAATTTGAGAACCGAACAATTAATTAAGAAGCCTAAAACAACAAACAAACCCATTTCCTAACTCAGTAATTTATAATTAATGAGGTTAATTAATTCTGAAAATGAAATGAACATGAACAAAAAAATTAATTTTTAAAAATCAAATCCCAAATTTCACCAACTGTTTACGAGAATTACAACAGAAATTTCCATTTCAAATACAGGAAAACACAAAACGCCCTGTTTTCCGTTGATCACAGTAGATTCGAACATTATGTTACTCTAGTTATCCGAACTTAAAAGCCTAAAACAACAAACAAACACGTTTCCTCTTTCAGTAATTCATAATTAATTGCTGATAATCGACTCTTGAAAACGAAATATATGAAAACAATAAAATCAAACATGAAATTCGAAAAAGAAGTACGAACCTGACATTGACGGAAACGGGGCTCCACGACTGCGTAAAAATAGTATCGCCTCTCGGAGTATCAAAAAGAGAGAACTCTCTCGCCGTTCTCTCGTCATCGTCCTGCATCACCCGCCGCACCGCCATCGACCTCCTCGCCGCCACCTCCGCCTCTACACTTCCCACCGCTGCCGGACTTCCGCCGCTTTTCCACGGCATGATCGTCGTGGGAACCCGCACCGTGGCAGTTTTCCTCTCCTGCTGCTGCTGCTCCTTGCCTTTCTCCGCCGAACTGATCACAACCGGTCGCCTCCTTCCCCGGAACGGCGCGAGCAGGACCACGAGGAAGGCGGCGACCACCGCCACCAGACTCTTCAGCGCCCGGGGTGAGAACAGCGCGTTGATCCGCCCGCTAGCGCCGGACGTCAGAATCACGGACCGCTTCATCGACGACGACACCAACGGCTCCACCGACATTACTTTTCTATCAAACACCACCGCCACCGGCTTGGACAATTCGAAGGAACGGGTCAGTTTCAATAAATAGGTAGGTTTGTTCGAGTACTCTCTTTTGTTTTTGTTATTGTTCTTCTTCTGTTTGTTTCTGTTGTTGAAATGAAATTGAAAATGAAGAAAAAGAAGAGGGTTGTTGGAATTTGGAGGAGTTTCTCTGAGAAAAATTACTCGTGAAGGGATCATAAAACAAAGAGAAACTGAATCGACCCAACAGACAATTTGATGATTTCAATCGAATTTTCAGTTGCTGATTTGGAAAAAAAAAATTTCTTTTGTTTGCTAAATTTAGCACTCGATTTTACAGCTCAATCTGACTCTGCCAACTTCTGAGCGTAATATCATACCATCTATTTTATTTTCTCTTTCTCTAGCTATATGTGCCTGTGAATTGATAGATAGATATTACTGGAAGCTGAGAGAAATATATATATAAAAGAAAAGCAGAGTTGGATTTTTCATTTGTTTTTATTTTTTAAAGCAAATGTTTGTGTGCGAGAACTCTCCGCGGTGGAGTGTGTGGACCCACGTATTTTACAAAATGCGAAATTTTGAATTTTCAGCCGTTGATCTGTTTTTAAATGATTTATTGTACTGCCATAGTGCCATATATGTAACTCAAACTTGAGATTTATCATCATTTTTTTTATGTTAAGTGCAGTCTGATTATAGACCCCACTCTTAGCTAAATGGTGTGCATCTCCATACATACATACATTAACGGTAGAACTAATTACACTCAACCTACCTGAGGTTTTGACTAATTACACTCGAAATTAAAATTTACATTAATTAACACTGACATCCCCTCCCATTAAGTTTGACCGTTAAAATAAATGGTTGACCATCCAAAAATATTAAAATGATCAAAATACCCCTGGTTAAAAAATTAAAAATATAAAAAATAAACTTTTTTAAAAAATAATTATTATATAAATAAAATAAATTTTATCTAAAACAATTATCTAAACAAATGAATCTAGTGCATTTTTAAAAAATATCTAAAAAATTTGTAAAATAATAATTTGAGATTTGTAAAAAAAAATCCAGATCCAATCTAGATCGTCCATCAGATCTGATGAACGATCCAGATGGTATCTTGACCAATTTTTTTTAAAAAAAATTAAAAAGTCCAGATTTGATTTGGACCGCCTCCACCATGGACAGATCTCCATAAATGGAGCTTTCCTCTCTCCATGAAGTTCCCCTCACCGCCGAAAGGAGGAGACGGGAAAGCTTATCAAGAGAGGCGAGCCTCCCCCGATCGTTGTGGGGAGGTCTCGCCTCCCCCACGACGAGGACGCTGCCCCATTTTGCCAACCGGAAGGCGTCCCTGTCGTGGGGGAGGCGAGACCTCCCCAAGACGATCAGGGAAGGCTCGCCTCCCTCGCCAAACCTCCCTGCCTCCACCTTTCGGCGGCAGGGGGAACTCCATGGAGAGATGGAAGCTCCATCCATAGAGATCTGTCCATGGTGGAGGCAGTCCATATCAAATCTGGACTTATTAATTTTTTTAAAAAAAAAATTGGTCAAGATACCATCTGGATCGTTCATCAGATCTGATGGTTCTGATAGACGATCTAGATTGGATCTGGATTTTTTTTTACAAATCTCAAATTATTATTTTACAAATTTTTTAGATATTTTTTAAAAATAGACTAGATTCATTTGTTTAGATAATTGTTTTAGATAAATTTTTTTTTTATTTTTTTTATATAATTATTATTTTTTAAAAAAAGTTTATTTTTTAATTTTTTAATCAGGGGTATTTTGGTCATTTTAATATTTTTGGATGGTCAACCATTTATTTTAACAATCAAACTTAACGGGAGGGGAGGTCAGTGTCAATTAATGCAAACTTTGATTCCGAGTGTAATTAGCCAAACCTTAGGTAGGTTGAGTGTAATTAGTTCTTAACGGTATTATTTAAATTTTTTTATACGTATTTATTATTATATATAGAGAGTTTTTTTTAATAATTATAATTATAATTTTAAAAAAAAAAAAATCTCAGTTATGTTTGCCAAATTGTCTGTTATCTTTCTTATATACAGCTAAAAAAACTAGGATTTGTCACCAGTTTATCAAAAATCCGAATATCCCCAAAGAGAAAAAAATAATAATAATTGTGGTGTGTTTCGAGGATTTGAAAGAGAAAAAAAAAAGTAATAATAATTTGTGGTGTGTTTTCGTGTGTCATTTCGTAAACAAATTCGGTTTTGTCTTCTTCTTAAAAAAAACTTTTTTGCGTGCCCTCTTAATTTTTTCTACTATTTGTTTTTGGAAAAACATAGTAAACGACGTCAGGGCTCACGAAACGTCCGTCTCCAACTCCACTACAGCTCTCGAGCCTCGTCCTCATCTTTCTACTTTTTAACTGACGGTGTTAAAAATGAAAGCTGTTCGCATAATATCTCTAATGTAAAATAAACATATTGGAAGACGAACTGACACGTGTCGAGCGTGGTTTGGATGGCAGATATGCGGCGAGTGGTGGGTTTCTTCGGTTGTGGTGGGGTTGGCATTTGGCAATAAAAACTGCATTTTTGGGATTCTACGGTGACAGCTGTGTGGTTGTAGTGACAGTTTCTATATCTTATGGTATCATCTTTGGACACGTGTAAAATGTGATGTGACGTCTTATTCATGTCACGTTCTTCGAATCTCCATGGAATAAGCAATGGAAATTTGAGTACGTCTCTAGAACGACGGAGTTTTTGACTAATCAGAAGCCCGTGACGTGATAGAGGATTCGGATTTAACCTTTTATATATATATAAAATTTTAAAAAGTCTTATCTTTTTATAAATATTTTATTTTGATCTCAGAGTGAATATATAGATACGTTAGAGTTTTATTTTTAATTTTTTAGAAGAATAATTATAAAATTAAGGGTAATTTATATTGTCCCCCTGATGTTTGACATATTAGACGTTTTTTCCCCCTGTATTTTCAGTAATAGACATTTTCCCCCCTACTATTATCAAACCATTTAAAAAGTTGGTTAACCCTTAAATTTTAAGGGTAAATTAGTAAATGAATAAATGAAATGAGATAAAAAATCTTTATTAAAATAGTTAAATAATAAATTAAAATAATAAAAAAAAACCACTTTCCACTATTGATTTTACTTTCTCTTCCACCCACATTTTCTCTCCACTGTTTATTTCACTTTCTCTCCCCCTCCATCTTCTCTCTTCGTCTCACTCCCCCTCTCTCTTTTTTTTTTTTTTTTTTTCATTTTCTTCATTCCTTTCTCTCTATAATTTCAATTTCTTTATCTCTAAATTATGAAAACTCTTCTCTCTCTCTAATGGAAGGGGAAAATACAGATTGGGTGGTGGGATAGTGGTGAGTTTGTTTGGATGTGGTTTTGGTGGGTGTTTGGCTTTGAGAGTTGATTAAAAAAAATTGAAAAAGTGAAAAAAAAAAAAACATATTCAATTTTGGTGGGTAGTTTTTGGGTGTTAAAATTTGAATTATGTTTGAGTTGTTGATAAGAAAATAAATTAAAAACAAATATTGTGTTTGAGTTGATGGTGGAGTAGAAGAGAGAATATTATATTTATATGGTGATAATGATAATAGAGAGGATATGATTATTTTTCCTTTCCAAAAAAAAAAAGAAGAGATGATCAGATTTTTATAGTTTAACTTTAAATATTTATTAAATAAGTTTTAATATAATTTTTTTAATTATTTATTTATTTGACTCACCTTTTAATTTTTATTTAAACATTTTTAGGGATAAATGTGTATTTTTCTTTCTTTCAATTAATAATACAAGGGTATTTTGGTCTTTATGTAACTTTTTATTGTTAAAAAATTAATTTTTTAATGATAAGGGGGACAATGTCTATTACTGAAAACACAGGGGGGAAAACGTCTAATATGTCAAACGTCAGGGGGACACTATAAATTACCCTAAAATTAATAACTGTTGAGATATAGTAATATTAATTATTAAATGTGTAGTCGGGACATATATTTTTCGTTAAATTTATTCTCACAATAGAAGATATCTACTCCCACAATAAAAAAATAAAATTAATTACATATACTAATAAATATATATAATGAAAATTGAATCCTCGTCATTAAGATGGGAGAGAAATGCACTAGCCACTTGAGCCGCATATAACAACTTTGAATATTAAAGTCAATGATCTTTTTAATAACAAAATACCTTATATTCTTCATTGGGTTATTTTAATGTTAGCTAAAGATAGGGTTTGGATAACTTATGTACGTACGAAGTATATGATTAAATCTGGTTATTTTTAATATTTATTGCCATATAATCATTAGATACAATATTTCAATTTCAATATCCAACCGCAACCCAAAACATGAGAAAAGTAAATGAATCTCAATCCAATAAAATTATCAGTCGTTATATTAAAAATATAAAGATGAAATTGTTATTGATATAATTGTGTTTTAAAGTGAAAATTTTAATTCCATATTTAAAGAATTAATACTCTTTTTTATTTTAAAGAATAATTAATAATCTTTATAGTATATATAAGCAAATAAATACTTTAAATGAATGAATGGCTAATGAGGCTACTTGTTAGAGCGGACGTAGACGGTATATTTTTAATTTTTACTGTCTAAAACTCTTACGAGAGAAAGAGAAAATATTGGTAGTTTGCTATCTAAAACTGTGTTACCGTGTTTACACCTTCCATTCTCTATTTTTTATAATTATATAAGATAGTATTAATAATTAATATTGGTAGATACTTATTAACCTTTAATCCACTCGGGATTGACAAGTTTTTATCATTGAAAATCTTAATTGTAAATGCTATATCTGAAAAAATAAAAAAATAAAAATTGTATGAATCACGACAAAAGGCTCATAAAGTTTACATGACCTATACGACGAGCCCGTTTAAAATATTCACAAAATTGGGCCGATTTACAGGCCCTGGCCAGGATCCAGGATTTTTCTTTTTCCTCTTTTTCAAGACTTTATTTCTTCAAACACCACCACCACCACCACCACCACCATCATTGAGAGCACAAGAAGCAAAACCCTGCACCACCATTCACTCATTCACTCACGGTTAGTTAAAATCACAGGTTATCAGTTTACTAACCTATTTGCAAACACAAAAATCTAGGCCCATTTCGTGCAGTTCATCCTTATTCTCACAAAAAAAAAAAAAAAAAAAAAATTCTTACACTAAAATGTTATTCTTTTTATAAGAAATGTTTATTAGACAATATTAAATTGAATTAGTGGTAAACTCCTCATATTTACGTAAGAGGTTTTTAATAAATTGATGAACAATAGGATTACACACTTATATAGAACGCAATTCGTGCATGAATTTACACAGTCGTCAAATAGAGAGGAACTTCCCTCCTTTCATTTATTTGTGCGTTCTTGCGTAATACTTATAAGACATATTTTTTGTCCCTAAACAATACCTTTTAAGTTTTTTTTTGGTAGGATATATTCACTTATAGTAAAGTGGTTAGTGCACCTCCCTCCCATCTCAATTGTGAAAGATTCAATTTCCACCATGCACATACCAGTATGTGTGGGTAATTTTCTCCCCTTATTGTGAGAGTAGATATCCGGACTACGCATTTAGTGATTAATATCAGCAGGTCCCAACAGTTATTAATATTATACTTATACTCCTTTAAAAAAAAAAATTTGGCAGGTAAAAGAGTGAATAGACAAAAATGCCCCTATATAATTCCACTCGAGTTTTCAGGTCATCTTAATTAAAGAGTAAATAGACAAAAATACCCCTATATAATTCCGCTCGAGTTTTCAGGTCATCTTAATTTTTTGTTCTGTTCTTTATTTTGTCTTATTTCTCTCCTTGGTAACTCAAAATCCACTACTATATCAGAGTTTCTTGCTCATTAGAAGACCATTCACTTTTGCAACTAAAGAGAGTATTTTCGTTTGTGAAAGTGACTAAGTGAGTTTGGAGTATGATTTACACTTATATTGTTGCTTGGAGCAGGTTTGAGGTTGGACAAAAAATAAGTCAACCCCCTTATTTGGTGCTTTAAATTAGAAGAACTAATTTTTGTCCAATTTTTTTTTTTATCCCATTACAAGAGAAAAAAATAAATCCGTCCAAAACAAAGTGTTTATTTTATCCTCTCTCTCTCCCTCCTCAATTGTTTGCTTTTATTTTTTTTTTCCCACTTTTTCATAAGTTTATTTTGCAATTTTTTGATGGGCTCCTCTCTCTCTCCCTCTTTTTTTTTTCTTTTTTTCTTATATTTTATTAAATTATTTATATAAAATTTAATTTATTTTAAAAGTTAATTATATATATTTTATTATAACATTTTAAAGTTTTAATATTTTCAATACCAACTAAAAATAATATAATTTTATTTACAATTAATTTAATTAGTTTTATTTATTTTAAAAATCTATTTTATTCAAAAAATAAATATTTTTATATTATAAATAATAATTTAAAATAATTTAATTTAAATATTTCACCAAATTTAATTTAATTTAAAATATTTAAATAAATATATTTTTCTTGGAATTAATTATAATGATATTATTTTATTTAAAAATTAATTTTAACCTAATATTATCCAGATCGATATCACATTATATCAAATATAAAAATACAATATTTTGTCCAATCTTATATAACAGCAAATAAGGGACAATATTATTTTTATTTTAATCTTATACGGTACCAAACGCATCACAATATTAATTTAATCCAATCCAATTTCATTCCATAAAAATAATTCAATTCAATCGTGCGTACCAAACACTCCCTAAATAAATAGATTTCTTCCACATTAATCATTTGTTCAACTTTTTAGCTTTGATTTCTTTGAGTTTTAATAGCATTTAGTTTTATGAATTAAAAACTGAAAATTGTGTATCATCACTTATTTTCTCTACTTGTTCATTAAAAGAAAAAACTAAAGTCTCGACTGAGACTTATTTATAAGTTTTAATCGGCCAAGCCAAGACTTATTATAAAATAACCGAAAGTGTCGGATAAGTCAAAACTTATTATGGATAACTAAAGTCATGGAAAAACTTATTAATAAGTCTTGGCCAAATTTGAGAGTATGAATTATTACAAGTCTTGGCTTAGGGAGTTACTAAGGCCCTGTTTGATATGTCATATTGGATTAACTTGAATGAATATATAAACATATATAGTGTGTTTGGTAGATGACGAGATTGGATTGATTGTACTATTCTACTGTATTTGGTGTATGACAGGATACAATAAGTTTTCTCCAAACATGTATTTGGTGATAGAGTAACATATAGAATAGAAGAGAACTATAAAATAATAATTTAAAATTAATAAAATATAATATATATAAATCAATAATAAATTATTAAACTAAATTTACAAAATTTGTTTAATGATTAAAAATAAATTATTATTAGAGGACAAGTCTGGTTTGGTGCACGGGAATATAACTAAGATTGAATTATTTTAAGTAAATTTAATCTTATTCTCATATTTGATGCATGAAATGGGATGAATTATTTAGTCTCCCTTTAGAATAGTCTGCCACTCGTCCTATGTCTAGTCTTCCAAATGTAGCTTAAAAGTCTTGACCAAGTTGTCTAGATTTATATAATCTTAACTTGTCCGAGGCTTATTAAAAGTGTTGATCAAATTGCCATGATTTTACTGTAAACATAACATGAAAACAAAAAAAAGACTGACGTAAGGTTTCTTAAATCACAGTTATATTTACTTTATATTTTTTATTCGATACATTGCTCGTTTACACTACAGATACTTATTTTTCTAACTTTAAGGACATGTTTGGAAAGTTTCTCTGAATAGATATTTTATAAATAAATTTTTTAAAAGTAAAATTTTTAAAAATAAAATTTTTTAAAAAAAAATGTTAATCGTTATGATAAAATTATAAAAAATAATATAGTTTAGGCTAAAAGTACATTGTAAAATTAATAAAATATGATGCAATTATATTAGACATTTTAATATTTTTACAAATTTAAAAAGATTTACTTTGAAAATTTTAAAATTTGAGTTTCTTCTATATATGTAAAATAATTTTTTTAATCGTCCAAAAATTTTAGAAAAATATCAACCAAACGATAAAAAAAACTGAAAATAATTTTTAAAATTAAAAAAACTATTTTAACCAGTAAAACAACTATTTCAATGGTAAACTAAATTAAAGAATATTTGTCTATAAAGATATTAAAGGTATTTTTGTCCCAAAAAAAACATCCACCTAAGTGCTAAAAAAAATTAAAATTGATTAATGATATTTCCAAAAAGTCATCACCAACTTTTAATACATATCCATATAAAAGAAAAAGAAAAAGAAAAACAATTTTAAATATGTCGTACTCGACTTATTTATTAGGTTAATTGGGTCAGGTCGGCTTTATAGGGTGGATGGATTTGACGGTATTTTACAATTTAATATATAAATATGACTATATCTATATGAGATAAAAACATATTACATAAATAGATAGCGACTGCACCACCACATTGACAGTGGTTATACATATATCTTATAATATATTTTTTTTATTAACCAAATATTTACACCCATTACAGAAGAAAATTACTCATGTATATCGATAAATATGTATGGTGGGGCTTGAACTTTCACCATTAAGATAAAAGAAAAGTACACTAACTATTTAAACTGTGAGTAAGTGTGCCTGATAATATTCGTTTTCCTAATGTTGTTTTATTTTTTTTCTAATAATTTAAATTCTTGAATAATAGGTCATTTGACCGTTGTTGATCTTATTAATGGTCGTGTGTAGGGGTGGACATTTTCGGATTGGATTGGGTTGGGTTGAAAAATTTTCAACCCAATTCAATCAAATATAAATTGTAACCCAAACCAGTCCCATCCAATTTTGATTTAGCTTAAAAGTGCATTATAAAATTAATAAAATATAATATAATTATATTAAACTTTTTAATATTTTTATAAATTTAAAAAGACCTACTTTAAAAAATTTAAAATTTAAGCTTTTTCTATAGATATAAAATAATTTTTTTAATCGTCCAAAAACTTAAAAAAAAATGTCAACCAAACGATAAAGTTTTAACCAATAGAAAAACTATTGGTATTTTTGTCCCAAAAAAAATCCACCTAAGCGCTAAAAAAAATTAAAATTGATTAATGATATTTCCAAAAAGTCATCACCAATTGTTAATACATATCCATATAAAAGGAAAAAAAAAAAATTTAAATATGTCGTACTCGACTTATTTATTAGGTTGATTGGGTCAGGTCGGCTTTATAGGGTGGATGGATTTGATAGTATTTTACAATTTAATAGATAAATATGATTATATTTATATGAGATAAAAACATATTACATAAATAGATAGGGACTGCACAACCGCACTGATGAGAGTGGTTATACACATATCTTATAATATTCTCTTTATTTATTTTTTATTAACCGAATATTTACTCTCATATTAGAATAAAATTATCAATATATATCGATAAATATACATGATGAGACTTGAATTTTTATCATTAAGATAGAAGAAAGGTACACTAACTATTTAAACTATAAATAATTGTGCCTGATAATATTCATTTTTCTAATATTATTTTATTTTTTTTTAATAATTTAAATTCTTTAACAATAGATCATTCGATCGTTGTTGATCTTATTAATGGTTGTGTGTAGGGGTGGGCATTTTTGGGTTAGATTGGGTTGGGTTGAAAAATTTTCAACCCAATTTAATCAAATATAAATTGTAACCCAACCCAACCCCACCCAATTTTGGTCGGGTTGGGTTGAGTTGATCAAGTGGATTGAGTTGGGTTTTTAAATCCAATAAAATTAATTTTATTTTATATATTATTTAAGATATATGAATTCAAATTTTGTTATATCTAAATTCACTTTTAAAATAATTTTTCACTCTAATATTATATTATATGTAGTTTAAATTTCTTAAAAGCTTCAAAATCAAAACATAACATATAATACATATTTGATTTAATGTTTGTTGCATAAATTATAAAAATAAAAATATAGAATTAATAATTTATCAAAATTAAAAAGTCTCCATCTAAGTCGCTCATCTATTTTAAAATTATAATTATTTCGTCAAATATCTCTTGATTTGGACAATCTATTATTTATTTCAATCAACATAATAGTTAACATTTATATACAATTGTTAGACTTTTATATATCAAATTCCTAATCAAATCCTAAATTAATGAATCAAGAAAAAATATTTTAAAGTATAATCAATGACAATACAATTACTCTAAAAAGAATAAAATAATATAATTATATATTCTCAATAAATATGTTTATATATTATATATTTTGGTATAAAATAAAAATATTAAAAATTATGTATATATTTATCACTTATATCTTTTAAAAAATTAAAGTTCACAATAAAATTAATAAAAAGTAATACACATAATTATTTATTTTATTTTATATTATTTATATCGGGTTGGGTTGGATTAATAAAAATTAATCCGACTCAATCTAATCTTAAAATTAACGTAGCCCAACCTAAGTGGGTTGGATTGGATTACAGGTTAGGTGTCCACCCCTAGTCGTGTGGTTTCTAGTGCAGAGGTGGGTATTGTTGTAATTGATATCCAAAATAGGCTTCGTAGCTTTCCAAACACTATTGTGTCTTTTGTGCTTAGGTTAGGTAACTCTATTGTGCATAGCATTGCGAAGCTTTCTTTGGTTTCGGCTTTGAATTTGTTTTTAGTTGATAATTTTTCTTCCTACGTGGAGTCTTGTACCCCGACAAATTTATCGGATGGTTCTTTTGTTTCCCTTTTATGGGTTTTTAATACATCTTCCATTTAAAAAAAAAGAAAAAAAGAAAAGGTGGCCCTTCAGTCTTCTTTGTAATGCCTTCCAATTTGAAATATAAAATATTAAAATACAACACATGTTTTCAATGGAGACCGCACTTCTCGCAATTTATCGCAATTTACAAGTAAAAGTATTAAATTTATTTTTGATGAAATATTATAAAAATTTGAACAAATCAATTCAATGTTGGCGTGCCAAACTGATCCTAATCCATAATAAATAAATAAATCAAAATCGTATGAAATTGAAACTCATCTTAGTTTTCTTTATAATTCAGATTTTAATAAAAACATCAACGCGTCAGGTCATATCGTATCCAACTGCTACGTTACTTTTATCTTAAAACTTTTTAACTTATTCTTTTTTTAATTGAAAACAAAAAAGAAAAGCAAACTTTGTCTTCCCTTTCAAGAAAAAAAAAAAACTTAGTCTGCGCAAATGACGGTTTGACCCGGCTCGCGGAGCCAATCGAAGGTTTTCTGCTCCTGCTGAGAGGTTATTTTTGGAATATTACCTCTATAATTAGTGATGGTGAGATTCTAATTCAATTTCCATCCAACACAAAAACTTGGTCTTCTTGGTCTTCTCAGACAGAATATCTTTAATCTTACCTCGAAAGAGAGCGTGTGTGTGAAAGTGAAGAAAGAGGAAAAAAACAATGGCGAGTATAAGCTGCCCTCCAAATGCTTCTCCGAGAGACGACGCCATGCAGCTTCACCGTGCTTTTAAGGGTATTGATTTGATTTTGTTCTCGATTTGATTTGGCTATACTCTTGAACTTGTTTCTTTTATTGTGGAAATTTTCCGATTTTGTATTTTCAATTAATCTATCTCTCACACACACAAACATACATATATATATATAGGCGGGTATTTTTATTTTTCTTCAAATTCAGATATTTGATAATGGTTTTCTTTCTTTTTTGGGATTTTCTTTTCACTTTTTGTGGTAAATAGAAAATTTTGTGATGTCATGTGTTGGTTTTGCTAATTGTTCGGGGTGTGTTGTGTGCCATGTTGAGGTAGATAGATTATCTCATCGATCTGAATTATACCTTTCTTGGTGAGATTTCGGTAGAAACTGAAATGGTATCGTTCAGATTTAACTGATTTGGGGATTTTTTTTTTTTTTTTTTTTAAAATAAAGAATTGTGAGGGGAGAGAGGATGGGAAGGCAAGATTATGGAAAAAAATTCATACACCCTTCGAATTCGTTACCGATTTCATAGTATACGAAGTCGTGGAATATTATTGCGCGGTAGGATGATGTCGGTGATCAATTATTGATGTATGCATTTCTATATTTGTAGTCAAGAAATAATAATGTTAATATGTATTAAAGAAATAATACCTGTTGGCCAGTTGTTAAATAACTAAGAATTATGATCACAAACATTGACAGGTCAAATATATGTATTTTAAAAAAATTCACAGCTAGTGCAATTGGTCCACCCCAAGCACACTTAGCAATAAGGAACTTTGTAGATAATTAACAAATGAATAAAATGTGTTTTTAATAATGAAAAATAGATTAGAGCCGTCCACAGGAGCATTTGATTGGAGCAATGAATTTAGAAGAGGAGATGTTGGTTTTACATGCCAAGTATATTTTAGTACACCTCACAAGTTTTATAGGTAAAATTTGATAAGGCAGCATTTTGTTAATATAATGGTTTCCGACAATTTTCTTTTTCATATGATTGGACCCTCTAAAATGAAGCTGTCAAATCATGTCTCACGGTTGGAAGAATAGCAGAAAAATCCCTTTTTAAGTCTACTTTTATCATTTGATGCTTGCTAATGGAATTGTTTTGTTACTTGAATCAAAGGAGCAAAATTAAAGACAGCTATTTTCTATTGGAATGCTCCAATGCAGAGTGATGGTTATGCTTTCTTATAAAATAGGAGCTTATATCAGATACAAGTATATATAAAACTACTCCTCATATATGTTCAACTATTATGAGTTTTTGGTACTTGGAAACCTTAACACTTGTTACTGAATATTCTAGAGTGCCGTACAATTTTTGGTGCCTTAGCACCGATTAACATGACACTAACATACAATCAATTATTCATATGTGCCCGTTTGAAACAGAAGAGTAAACACAGAATTGATTGACCAAATATTTGCAATTTTGTTTGACTGCAGGATTTGGATGTGATAATGCTGCAGTGATTCATATTCTTGCCCATCGAAATTATGCACAGCGTGCTCTCATCCAACACGAATACAATACTATATATCACGAAGACATTATGAAACGCTTGGCTTCCGAGCTTACTGGGGACTTCGAGGTGCTAGATTACGACCTTGATACCCTCAGCTATTTGGTTTTATGGAGTACTTTAAGATCATTGATAAATTATATTAAAGTACTCTCTTATTTTGTTTGTTGATTTACAAAGAATTCTATTTTCCAGAAACATTTTTCAAGCAATAAAGAATTTCTTGTGATTTATTTATTCTGAAATTCTAGATAGTGACTGTGTCTTGCTAATTGTTCAATATTTTTCTTTCACACATCAGAGAGCAGTTTTACTCTGGATGCAAAACCCAGCAGAACGTGATGCAACGCTTATCAGAAATTCATTGACTAAGGACTCATTCAATCCAAGACCTGCCAACGAAGTAATCTGTTCCCGGACACCATCCATGATTCAGTCAATTAAACAATATTATTATTCAAAATTTGGGGCTACCCTTGAGCAGGATATTGGACGCTACACTACTGGTGATCATCAAAAGGTAAAGTCTCACTCCCTGTCACTCTGCTTTCCCTAATCTTGTATTTGGCAACATTGGTTTAAATATTGGTGGGATGCGGTACAATCAGCTGCCATTTTTTGGTAATTATCCAAAATATTTTATTTTGAGCCTGTAACATTCAGAAATATTGTTCTCACTTTCTTATTGTCTATAAGCATTGGTGAAGAATTTCCATTACATCTCAAAGTGTAGCATATAAATATCAAGAAATTTCTTAATTGCTCGGGATCCCTTTTTTTTTTTCCTTAGCTCACACTACAACCCACCCAAACCTATGCATCAACTCCAATTTCATTAAAATTCCCCCCCAGTGGTTAGTTAGGGGAAGATACTAGAACTCTTGCTTCCACTGCAAGACCTCAAACCATCTTCCCTTGGGGAAAATTGCTCTGGATGGTTCTTTTATCTAACTACTAGTTATGTTTCTTATGTTTCCCAAATAATATTCTTCAAAATCCGCACATTTATTGTGAAAATCATAATACTTGAATACATGTTTTTGTAAGTACCCTTATTTTAGGAGCCAGGTC
Organism: Xanthoceras sorbifolium; assembly: GCA_003430845.1. Taxonomy (NCBI): domain Eukaryota; kingdom Viridiplantae; phylum Streptophyta; class Magnoliopsida; order Sapindales; family Sapindaceae; genus Xanthoceras; species Xanthoceras sorbifolium. Next base: position 26,167,287 of record CM010610.1, on the reverse strand, counting down.
CTGTTGATGTGGAGCTAACTTATAATGATAATGTCTTTAATTAAAGTAATTAATTGCAACTTGATAAAGATTGATCTATCTGGTACAAATAATTGCATAAATATGACGGTATTGGTGATTGCGCTATAATGAGTACTGTTTCCGTGGCAGAGTAGTTATAACTATTTCTTCTGCAAATTTACTTCTTGTATCCCAAAAAAAAAAATTGTATTTAAATCTTATTGAAAAAAAACTGTAATGGTTGCACAGAATGACTTTTGGTGATCAAATGGTGGGGCACCTCTTTCTGACCATTGTTGAGAGATTGAAATATTTGCTGTCATAGCTCAAGATAAATTAGTCGCAATGGTTTTATTTATCTGTGCGATAGTCGATGTATACCATGTGTTTTTCGGACAAATCTTGTTCAATGAAGCTTTATATGGTGCACACATAATTATTGATGATTTTCATAATATACTCGCCACAGCTTTTGCTTGCACTTGTAACCACACCAAGGTATGAAGGCCCAGAATTTGATAGAATGGCAGCTGACGAGGATGCAAAGGCGCTCTACAAGGCAGGGGAGAGGAAAATAGGAACTGATGAGAATACTTTCATCCGCATATTCAGTGGACGAAGCTCTGCACATTTGGCATATGTTTCTTTTGCTTATGCTAATATGTACGGGACCCCACTAAAAAAGGTAAAAAGAATTTCTCAGTTCTTTTATGTCTCTGCTTGAAATTTTGGCCTTTGAGTTTTTATCATGTTCACTTCCTATCACAGGTGGTTAAAGGGGAAACATCAGGAAATTTTCAACAGTGTCTCTCGACAATCCTACAATGCATAGAGAACCCTGCGGCATTCTTTGCCAAGGTATTTTACATTTTAACCACATGATGCTATTTATTAACTACGTCATTTTCTATTATCGTTATGGGGAAGTTCGGAAAGTTGTGACTTTATAATACTCCGTAGGAACTGCACAAGTCAATGAAAGGTGTGGGAACGAACGACAGCGCACTGATAAGGCTTATTGTGTCAAGAGCGGAGATTGATCTGCAATATATAAAAGCTGAGTACGTAAAGAAATATAAAAAACCGTTGCAAGATGCAGTTCACTCGGAGACATCAGGCAACTACAAGAAATTTCTTCTTGCTCTTCTGGGTCCCTAAGAGTTTTTGAAAATGTTCTAAAATTTGATTACATGAAAGAGCCAATTGTCGTTTCTATTTACTCGTTTGGCAGGCGAGATTGAATTGAATAGAATATAACTAAATTAGTATTGTAATTTGTTTGATGTAATATAGGATTTGATGAAAAATGGTGTTGTCCCATTTAGTGTATTTTGGAATTGATAAAAAAAATAATTGTATCTTATAGTTTGGATTGAATTAAATTAGATTAGTTTATATTAATTCACATATTTTAAAATTATTTAAAATAAAATATATTATACTAATAATTAAATATTTTTTTAACAATTAAACTAAAAAAAAGGTAAAAGGTGCAAAATCATCCGATAATCCAGTTCTGTGATTTGTGGTTTAGTCCCAAAACTATAGTATTGTTCGGGTATGTTGGGATGGACTCCAATCCCATCAAGCCCTAAAACACATAATTAATCCAATGTAATAAACATGTCTCTTGGGCACGTTTGATATATAGAATTGATTTTGACTGAAATCTTAATTATTATATTTTATTACTATTTTGATAAGACATAATTTTTTGACTCTCTATAAATATAAAATTTGACTATATATGATTTTAATCCCAATTTATTTCTGTCAAATAAGTAGATCCGAACTGTACAACTTTTTACATTAACATAATGATAACATGGTTAGAATCCTTTAAAGCTAAAAAAAAATTGACGTAGCTGATTAATCAAGTCATGTCAACTTGTACAAGTTAAATGAAAATCATATGGATGTTATCAAAGTGATAATCACAAAGACACCTTAGAAAGTGAAGAAGAGTTATTAGGGTTAGAGGAGGAAGACATAATCTTCTTAATGAGATGGAGAATGGACACCGGAGCGATGCCAACGGCCGGATTGGCACTGTTGGCAGCAGTTTCCGATCTGAAGGCGGCGTGGAGCCTCATAGCAACTTCCACTCCAATGCCGTCGCCAAGCCGAGCTTGCTCGTCCTTGATGGCTTCCTCGCACACTCGCACAGCCCACATACCCAAACCCCACAAAATCGCTGCTGCACCCACAAAATGTAATCAGTGGTGCACTCTTCGTATATTCCACAACACCCACACTCAGCTCTCTCTCTCTCTCTCTCTCTGCTCTCTCTCTCTCTCCTCTCTCTCTCTCTCTCTCTCTCTCTCTTCTCTCTCTCTCCTCTCTCTCTCTCTCTCTCTCTCTCTCTCTCTCTCTCTCTCTTCTCTCTCTCTCTCTCTCTCTCTTCTTCTCTCTCTCTCTCTCTCCTCTCTCTCTTCTCTCTCTCTCCTCTCTCTCTCTCTCTGCTCTCTTCTCTCTCTTCCTCTCTCTCTCTCTCTCTTCTCTCTCTCTCTCTCTCCTCTCTCTCTCTCTCTCTCTCTCTCTCCTCTCTCTCTCTTCTCTCTCTCTCTCCTCTCCTCTCTCTCTCTCTCTCTCTCTCTCTCCTCTCTTCTCCTCTCTCTCTCTCTCTCTCTCTCTCTCTCTCTCTCTCTCTCTCTCTCTCTCTCTCTCTCTCTCTCTCCTCTCTCTCTCTCTCTCTCTCTCTCTCTCTCTCTCTCTCTCTCTCTCTCTCTCTCTCTCTCTCTCTCTCTCTCTCTCTCTCTCTCTCTCTCTCTCTCTCTCTCTCTCTCTCTCTCTCTCTCTCTCTCTCTCTCTCTCTCTCTCTCTCTCTCTCTCTCTCTCTCTCTCTCTCCTCTCTCTCTCTCTCTCTCTAGAGAGGGAAAATAATAATATTGAGGTTGTTGGTGAAATTGGCTATTAAAGTAATATTACACTTCTCAATTATCGTCCACTGAATTGAATTTAAAAAGAAAATAAATTATCGTACATTAATTGATACATTAATTGGAGTAGTAGTTGAGAAATGTTTAATTTCTTCTGGTATTAGTATAACGACAATAATCATCCATGAAATTATTGAAAATAAAAAAATATATATTTATAAATTGTGGGTCAATTGATAACATACACTGAGTATATAAGAAAAGCTTCATATTCGATCTCCACTAAACATATTTATTGACAAATATTTGAACATTAACTGTGATTTAGCTCGATTTGTCGAATTTGACCTCATAGTTAAAAAAAAAAAAAAAAAAACCGAAGACATTTTGAATAATAATGTATACGTGTCCATGCGAAGAATCTATTGAGCAAAGTTTAAAGGAGCAGGTTCTGCAAAATGGTATGGACATAACTGTGCCAGCAAAATGAATATGGACTCTAGAAGTTCATAAAAGCTACTTTGTCGATATTCTCAAAACAAGAACAATAATGCATCAATACGGTGAGATATTGGATTTTTTTTTTTTGATAAATCAGTATATAAATAAGGATAATATTAACGTGTGCCATTAGATATATATTTTTGAAAAAATTACAATAACTTTTCGTATATATAAATAAAATTATATAAAAATTTAAAATTATATAATAATAATACAAATCCTCCCTTTGACTCGTTGATCGACTGTTGAAAATCATTTAAATTGGACGGAAATGGTATAATATCCACTTTACCCTTATACACTATTTAATTTTTTTTTTCCATATCTTCTTATTATTCTTATTCTTCTTCAAAAAAAAAAAAAAAAAATTTAAATCCAATTTTTTTCCAATTCTTTATTATTCATCATCCTAATCATTATCAACTCTTTTTTTTTTTTTTTTTTTCAGATAATCATTATCATCTTCTTGTTCTTGTTCTTCTTAAAAAAAAAAAAATTAAACCCAATTTTTTTCCCAATTCTTTATTTTTCATCAGTCTAACTAGCATCAACTCAATTTTTTTTTTCAAATCATCATCATCATCATCTTCAAAAAAAAAAAAAAAATTAAATCCAATTTTTTATTTTATTTTTTATTCTTCATCAACTCAATTTTTTTTTAAATTCTTTTTCTTCTTCTTCCTTTTTTTCGAATTCTTTTTTTTCTCTTTTTTTTTTTCCAAATTTTTTTTGTCTTCTTCTTCTTCTCTTTCTAGATTTTTTTTTGTTTTTCTTCTTCTTATTTTTTTTTTTCCAAATTTATTTTTTTTGTTGTTCTTCTTCTTCTTCTCCTCTTCTTTTTTTTTTCACATATTTTTTTTTTGTTTTTCTTCCTCTTCTTCGTCTCTTTTTTTTTCCAATATTTTTTTTATTTTTTTTAATTGTCAAATATAAAGTATAAAGATGATTTTGCCCCTCCCCTCTTAATAACCACCGTTACTTAAATAGTTTTCAACACTCAGTCAACGGGTTAAAGGAAAATTTATATTATTATTATATAATTTTAGATTTTTATACAATTTCACTAATATACACGGATATTATTGTAATTTTCCCTATATTTTTAACATATAGTAACAGCTCAAAATTTTATTAAATAATTATATTTATTCTCTCAATATATTATTATACAATTTCTTTATTTCGAAAAAATAAATATTAACATTTTATTCACATTCTAAATTTACTCTAAAGATACATTTAATTAACATTATCTTAAATAATGTTAATAATTGACTGAATGCACTAAGAGCAGATAAATTAAATCCAGACACAAATAAAGTTCAATAAAAAAGTTGTACAGATTTCAGTGCATGCATAGTGCACTGTCTATTCTAATTCCATTGAATCTAAGCACAATAACTTTCACACAAACCATGAACAACTGCCACGCAACCATCCACGTACGCTTCAATCAATCATTCTTCTGCGAGCAGATTATCAAGATAATGTTTGTACATCGGATGTGTAGATGTGTTTTCTTTTATTAAAACAATTTATATTTTATCTTAATAATTATAATTATTTTAAAATTTAAAAAAAGTATACGATTCGAACGCATAAAAATAAAAGTAAGGGATAAATCACTAGACTAACATCATCTTATTAGTTTAGGAAGGGTTGAGGCCTCCCTGCATGGCATATTAAATAACCAAAAGGGTAGATGTGTTTTTTTTTTTTTGGGTCTAAAATCTACCTATGTAGTTAATTAATACATAGTTATTATCTATTTTCATTATTTAAATTTTTTATTTTTCTAAAATGCTGAATTGAAATCTAATAGATACAAATATCGTGTAATAGCAGATAGCACGGCTCCTGAATTTTATTCAAATCTGAATAACGATGAATAAATCTATAATTAATATAATAAAATGAAGGATTTTAAAAATAACCCGATCAAAATTAAGAAACAAACATTTAATATTACATTAGAAAAAAATAGATTTTTTCTCTTTGAGAAATAAATAAAAGAACTTACATAGAGTTTTCTCTATTTTACAATAGAAGTGCTCATCTAAATTTAAAAACTAAAATGTTGTTTTTAGAAAATATTCAAAATATTGGTGAGTGTTTAGATTCATTTTGGCTTTTTGGTAGAACTCGCTTCATAGAAAAAGTGTCAAAATATAATACAATAAATTGAAAAAAAAAAAATATTTCTTGTATTAGTTGGATTATATTTATATATTTTATAATATTTTTAATGAGATGTACTTACAAAATGAGTATTCATACAGTTTTAGTGAAAATGCAAATATAGGCACTAAACTGTTTAATAGTTTCTTCATATTGGAAAAACAAAAATATGGGCCAGGCCCAAAAATGATCGACAAACATTTTAAAGCAATTAACAAAGCATCAATATAATTTTTAACAAAAAAAAATAAAAATAAATATATATCAATATATCACCGTCCAATGTGATTTGATAATAAAAATATTTATTCAACCTGATAATGTTTCAGATTTGAGTCGTAATCAGGTGATATATTAGATATAGAAAAAATAAAGCCTGAACAATATTGGACATAAAATATATTAAAGGCTTTCACAATTACCTTAAATTCATTCACAATTTTATTTTCTACTCTCAATTATTTGATTTATATTTTTTTATAAGAGTAGTAAAGTTATACTCTTTTTTTTTTAATTATTTTCAATTAAAAATTTATTGATACATCTACTCTTATTATAATATTTTTTTTAACTGCAAATTTAAAAGTTTGAGAAAGAAACATAATAGGAACTTATAACTTCATTACCATAGATATAAAATTTTACTGTTAACTATTGTCATTTTTATCTAATTTTTTTTTTTAAAAGAGAACATAATATATTAATAACAACTGGAAACAACAATTACACAAAGTACCAAACTGGACAAAAAAAACACAACAGAACAGCAACTGCAACTAAGAAACTAGAAAGAAAAATTACAGAAACACAAGTATCAGCAGCTAACAAAGTAGAAATATCTAATTTTATTTAATATTTTATTAATTGGACATTTCTATATTTAGCATTTTATATTTTTTAAATGTTTGAGTATTTTAGATTATTTAATAAGTTTTATTTTGATTTATTTAAATTTTTTTTTTTTTTACAAAGAAGAGAAAAATCTAATTTCATTTATTCAATTAAAGTTCAAAAGAAAAATCGTGTTTAATTTCTTCAATTTAGATATCATATCACCCAATAAATTTATTTAATTTTTTTTTAAAAAAAATCTGACAGTTTTACATATAAGAACACTAACAGAACCAATCGAAGATTCATATCACCCAATTCTAAAGTAAAAGGAAATATATATTTTTATTCTTTTTATATTTGTGCAGCGGGTGCAGACTACAGAGTAATCTCTGTATTGGCCGCCAAAATGGCAATGAAAATGATTGATTGGAAGGCATAGTGATTCCTTTTAAAATAGAATATTCTACGGATTTCAAGACTTATACCACTCCACTGTTCCAATCCAATCGCATATTCGCATCTCCTCTTTGGAATTTCCCTCCCACTCTCCTCTCTCACCAACCATCTCATTATTTTGATTTTAAACCAAAACTCGAATCTATTATTTTGTTAACGTAAATGTTGTGATGTTATTCAAATATCTAAACCTTCAAATCTCAATTTCTTACATTACTAATAAGATATACTTCATTCAAAATAATATAAAACAGATTTCAATTTTTAAATGTATTAAATAGATGGTAATTTAAAATTAAATTTTAATTTTTATTAAAAGATATATTATTTATGGTGGTGGCAATTCGAACTAAATTATTATTAAATTAAATGAGTATATTTAACATCGAATCACGTTAAGCATGATATGTCAAATTTTTTTTTAAATTTTCTTTTAAATTTTTTGTCTAAGATTTTAAGTTATATTAGTTGTTACTCGAATCAAAACTTGATTACATAAATTTTCATTTAGTTATAAAAGGGACAGCCTCCACCTTTCGTGGTTCTTCTTAAAATTTCAAACCAAGTCTTTTCTGGTCTGAGTTGGAGAGAGTTATGGCTCTGTCTTTGCGGTTTCTGATCTTCATCGTCATAAATTTGGTCATCTCTGCATATGCTGAGCTTCAAAGATTTGAACATCCCACAAAAACCCATCAATCACTTAGCTTTTTGGTTCTTGGTGATTGGGGCAGAAGAGGTGACTACAACCAATCTCAAGTTGCTCTTCAGGTTTCTAATACTTCCTTTCTTTATTCATTTTCATAATCCAGAAATCCCCTGAACCCTATACGAATTTTGATTCTTTCTCTCTGCAATTGAATAGTACATATATGCTTTTTTTTTTTTTTTTTTGTAGATGGGAAGGATTGGAGAGAAGCTAGACATTGATTTTGTGGTATCAACTGGAGATAATTTCTACGAAGATGGACTGACTGGCGAAAACGACAGTAATTTTGAGGAATCATTCTCCAATATCTACACTGCTAATAGCCTCCAGAAGCAGTGGTACAGCGGCAAGTTCTCTTATATTCATAACCTTGTAATAACTACAGAGTTTTACAAGTATATATATTCTCAATTGAAATGACTCTTGTTTGTTGATGAATACAGTTTTGGGCAACCATGATTACAGAGGCGATGCATTGGCTCAATTGAGTCCTTTCCTCAGGAAAATTGATTCCAGATGGCTCTGCTTGAGATCTTTCATAGTCGACACAGGTAATTACTGTCTTTCTACGTTGCGGATGTCTTGTCTATCCGAACTCAGTCGTTGAATATATCTAACGATTTTTTCTACGACTGCTTTTTACAGAATTGGCAGAGATTTTTTTTATGGATACGACACCCTTTGTGAAAATGTATTTCACTGATGAAGAAGGCCATACATACGATTGGCGGGGTATTACTTCTCGCAAGGCCTACATCTCCCACCTCGTGAAGGTATAAATTATGATTGGTGATTTAAAAACAGTTTCGTCAAGAAATAATTAATTAAGACATAAATTAGAAATTTTCGGATATAATTTAGACTTAATCTTATTTGAAATGGATTTTAGGATTTGGATTTTGCATTGAGAGAATCGACAGCCAAGTGGAAGATTGTGATTGGTCACCATGCGATAAGAAGTATTGGGCACCATGGAGATACCCAAGAACTTATAAAGCATATTCTCCCACTTATCAAGGTAATTACATATTTTAATTCATTCAAAAAGTGTGAAAAGATAATATCTATAGATAATATTATATAGAGTAAATAAATCATTACTTCTTTGAGGTTGAATAAATTATAGACGGAGTTAACTTTTAGATTTATTAATAATGACCTCTCATGGTTAATTATTATACTTGATTAAAGTTTACTAAGAATATGGAAGGTGTTTGTTAATAAACGATAAAGTTAACTCTGTTTGTAATTGATAAAACTTTAAGAGAGGTTTATGCAATTAGCTCTTTTATATATATCAGGTCATTGAATCTAACTCTCTGTTAATTGTGTTATTTACTAATTTCAGATTTATGATGTGGATTTCTACATGAATGGTCATGACCATTGCCTTGAGCATATAAGTGACACAGAAAGGTAAAAATAAATTTCATTTCCTACTTGTAGATTTGACTTAAACAATCTTATCTTGTTTAAAAGATGCACAGAGACCTCTTTGTAGTGTACATTTTAATTAAAATTACATATTTTGCAGCCCAATACAGTTCTTGACAAGTGGAGCAGGGTCCAAGGCATGGAGAGGAGACGTTGATGAAGTGAACAGAGATGGTTTAAAGTTCTTTTATGATGGGCAAGGGTTCATGTCTGTGGAATTGACTCCAACCCAAGCACAGATTGTGTTTTATGATGTTTTTGGCCAAGTTTTGCATTCATTGAGCAAGGTCAAGCACCTTCATTCTTCAATATAATTATATTAAAGCTAGTTAGTTGATTAATCAAGGGGTTTTAATAGATAATTTGTTTTGTTTTAGGGTTACTAGAAATTAGTATATACTTTGTAATTCATTCTTCAATGTCATGTAATTTTTTATTTTTAAAACTTTTGTTGAACTTGGCTTGGATCACTATTATAAGGTGCTGTTTGACAGAACTTTTAGTTTTTTCAAAATTCTTCCTATAAAAGACATTTATATATATTACACAATGTAAAATAATGTACTCCTGATCAAAATTCCAAGAATAAGTCATAAGAGTATCATCCCACTAAATAATACCAAAAATTACTCAAATATTCAAGTATAATTTTACATTTGATTTATTCAAGAACTTTTGGAGTGGATAAATTCGATCACATATGTAATATTAATCTCGATAGGTTCCGATAAATGTATAATTTTTTCGGTGTCAAATTTTAAATAAAGAAATAATTTAGATACATGTATATGTAATTAAACAAAACCAAACCTAAAAGAAAGTGAATACAATATTCACCCAAAAATACAAACCTTCATGACATCACAAGTACTAACTACATTTCTCAACCTTCTTCTACCACTTTCTGTCAAACTTATAGCAAAGACAAACTTATTTCTAAAAATAAAATGAAATGAAAAACGTTGACAACAACAAAAACATAGTACCACTGAGAAGTTTCGAGGAAAATTCATGATAATGTCCCATTCTCATGGACTGATAGAGCATTTAATAGTCAAAAAGTTGGTTGCTTTTCTTTGTTCATTTATATAAAAACTTCAAACCAACCTACATGTGTCTTCATTGTATACATAAACATGTCACTTTCCATTTTTGACACATTATTTTCCACATTTTAGTCCAAGTAATTTACTGTACAAAGTGTCCGAAAAGCTAAGAAAACAGATCATGTGAACCAGTGTCGGTGACTCTAAGTTGGTTCGAGTACCACCCAACCTTTATTTATTTTTATTTTTATCAATTTTTCTATTACTGTAACTTGTAGATGCAGAAAAATAGAATTCGACATGCAAATTAAAATAAAAATGGACGGCAAACATTGGGACACACGTGAGTAAGAATTTTAAACTCAGTTTATAGTTTTTTTTTTTCTCTCTAAAGAATGTATAATTATAATTATAAGATTAATAATAAGATAAAAAAACTACTTACGCATACTGATAAATACATATGATAAAAATTAAACTATAACAATTAAAGTGAGAGAAAAATACACTAACTACTTAAATTATCAGTAAATATGCTCATTTTATGTTGTTGATATCATGTTAGTTATCACTTAAATTGATAATAGGGTTCAAAAAATAATAATCAAGACAATATATTAAAAGGATTTGATATGTTAATTATTCAAATTATTTGCATGATAAGTGAATTTTCTTAATTAAATCGTGTATTAATTTGTGTTCCCCAAAAAAATAATATTATATTAATTAATACTTTTATCTATAGTCACGTGAAAATTCGGATGGGCGATCTCAACTCAATTGAAAGGCCTATCTTAATATAAAAGGTATCCTTTTCTCATTGGCTGCCATATCTTATCAACTCTATCGAGTCTTAATTAAATTAATATTGACAAACCAGACAATAAAACTATATCAGAAAATGATTTTTGCCCACGTGAGGTTTTTTTTTTTAAAAGAAGTATAAATACAATATTAATAACTGTTGGAACCTGACGATATTAATCATTAAATGTGCGGTCCGAATATCTACTCTCATAACGGGAGGCATTAACTCCCACAATAAAAGTCCAACTAGATTAATCATTAACTGGTATGTGTATGGTAGAAATTGAACCCCTCACCATTAAGATAGAATAGAAAGTGTACTAATCACTTTATCACAGTAAATTAAGAATAATAATTTTTAAGCATAAAATTTTATAAATTTTTGTGCGGAATCTCCTTTTTTCTAACGAGAAGGGAGATTATGTAACTGCTCATTTTTAGAGTTAAGAATCCACATTACTTTATTTATTAATAATACAGATAAAAATCATTAGGTTTTAAAATTACTTTTCAAAAATCTAAAAGTACATAAACCTCCTAGTAAAAATACCAAAAATCTCATTACAAATTTCATAAAATTTATTAAAAACTCAGCCTTTAAGAATACAAGACAATAGATAAGAGGGTCATCCCACCAAAGTCCAAACAACACACGAAAAATTAACTTACTCGCATATAAATATATCGGCATGACAATAAAGGTTATGATTATCCAAGTATATTTCGGATAATGTCATCAGGTCTTAACAAATTCGTAATCGTTCGGTGTCATATTTAAAAATAAAAAATACACATGTATTTGTAGTTGAACCAAACCTAAAATAATGAAATACCATTCACCGAAAATATAAACATTTTATGACATCACAAATCAACTACATTTTATCAACCTTCTTTTCCCACTTCTCTATCTTTAGTTTCAAACAAAAAACTTATAACAAAAACAAACTTATTTAAAAAAAATTATGATAATAATAAAAAACAAAGAAAAGCCATAAAGTAGTACAACCGAGAAGTTTCGAGGAAAATGCATGATAATGTTCGATTGCATCATTCATGGACTGATAGAGCAATTAAAAGTTAAAAGATCACTTGGTTGCTTTCCATTTGTATAAAAGCTTCAAATTACATGTGTACTTGGTACTTTAACTTTGTCTTTATCATAAACTTGTCACTTCTTTTCAATTAACTCACATTATATTTCTTCAAAAAAAAAAAAAAACTCACATTATATAGCTACTAAAGTGATTTACTGGTAGTATATATTTAGGACGAATTGTAATGGAGTACCCTAACGTTTGGTTATATTGTAATAAAATCGTGAGTTTAGCCTTAATTACATATTAGTACTCTTATTTAGTTAACTTGATCAAAAATAAAAGTTTGATCAAATTTTTTACCTAAAATGACAAAAATACTCTTGGTTAAAAAATAAAAAAAATAATATTAATTATTAAAATTAAAAAATTTAATTAATTAAAAAATAATTTAAATATATTCATCCATTTTAAAAAATTTTAATTTTTTTTATTTTAATAATTAATATTATTTATTTTAACTAGGGTTATTTTATCATTTTAGATAAAAAATTTGATCAAACTATTATTTTGACCAAGTCAACTAAAAGAGGGTAGTAATATGTAATTAAGACTAAACTCACGATTTCATTACAATATGACCAAATATCAGGGTACTATATTACAATTCGCCCATATATTTATGTACGTAGGGATTATGTCCGTACCAACGTTCAATATAATTTAATGATAAAAAAAAAATGTTCATTCAGTTAAACAATATACTATATTTGAATAACTGATTTTTTTTAAAGAGTTTACTACTGACTTATTAGTATAAATGTTTGCAATTTTAACTTCCATTCAGATGTCAAATCTAAAGCGTAATTATATATACTGGTTATCATTAATAAACTAAGTCCTTGTCATTTTATAAACTTTTTATATAAAAAGTTCACTGAAAATAAAATTCTCTCCCTACTTTAAACAGAACACGAATGTCAAATATTTTCTTAAATTTAAACAAACTTCAATGAAAGGCCTAATCTTAACATAAAAAGTTTCACCGAGTCTAATGAACTTATTATTGACACACCTTAACATAATTAGATTCCTAAACAGATTTTCACCTTGTATATATATATATAGAGATATAGAATGAGCTCCTCCAGAATACTAGAAAATAGCTAGACAAGATACTCGGGTATAATACTTTTAATATAGTATTTGATTTACCTCTCTAGCACGAGATTTTGTGCATATAATTGAAACCAAACCTAAAATAACTGTCAGTTTTTTTGCTAGGGGTATAACCTACAATTACAATATTAACAACTGTCGGGACCTACCGAGATCTATCACTAAATATGTAAAATGATATTTACTTCCATAACGGAAAACATTTACTCTCACATTAAGGAGAGAAAACTATCCACACATATAGGTAAATAAAAACTTATAAATATGAGTAGTTTGAGAAATAACTAGGTATATTTTCCCAAAACTTCTTCTTCCACTTTGTGTCCATCAGTTTCAACTTTCAAACAAAGGGAACAAACTGTGATGTGTACATGGGAAGTTTCGAGGAAAATTCCATGAATAGTAATGTGATGTGCTCCATTTCATGACATATTGTCTACTACGAATACGATAGGGCAATGAAAAAGTTAGCTGTGTTTCTTTTGTCCATTTGTGTTTACATGCATGATGCATGTGTACTAAATGACGAGCATTTCTCTCATCTCAAACAAAACAAGAAGGTCACCACCTTACAAATATTTTGTCCCAACTTTTTCCCGATTTTCTTTTTAAGCTTCCATTGCTACCAGAAGTAGCTAGATTTTCATATACCTATCTTCAAGTTTTCTTTTAAAATCAATGGTTTCATTTCTCAGCTGGGTTGCTTGCTTCTGCTTCTGCTTGTGTGTGTGTTTTCTCTCAGTTTCAGCTAATCAGCTTCCCAGGTTTGAACACCAAGTGAATGCCGATGGCTCACTTAGCTTTTTGGTGGTTGGAGATTGGGGAAGAAGAGGAAGATTCAATCAATCTCAAGTTGCATTTCAGGTTTCTTTTTGTTTTTTTTTTAAAAAATTAATATTCCGTCACTTCATTAATTTGCTTCTGTTTTTTTTTCTTTCTAAAATTTATTTTTTTTTAAAGAAAAATGAAAACATATATTTTTTCGAAAAAAAGCAAAAGAAAACATATACGGTAGATTAACTCAAAATGACAAAACTAATGAATATGAATATGATGATTAAAAAAAATTAATTCTTTTTAATTAATTACAATCATATTGTAATTGCAAAGAAATACAGTTGTATAAATCAAATTGTTTTTCTTTCTTTTTAGATTTTAACCTTCATTTATTTTTTTACATTACTTTTCACAATAAATAAAAAGTCAATTAGATAAGATGAGGTTAATTCAGTGGTATGCCACTCACACTTATATCTGTGAGTTCAAGTCGTGCCCTCCTCCCCAAATTTCGAATTAATTATAATAGTTAAAAAAAAAATCAATTCAAATCAAATTGCTTAATGTAATAAGTTGATTGGGTGTTTTCTTTAAAAAAAATAAAAAATAACACTTATTTATGAGATCCTTAATTCAATAGTCCACTGTCAGAATTTTGTTTTATGTATTTTTTTTATTGTTTTATGGAAAGTTTTTGAATCGTTTTGCCGAAAATAAAAATGAAAATGGGTTTTGGAAAACAAATTTTTTTTTTTTTTAAGTAAAAATTTGGGTTAGAAAGTTGATACAACTTGAACCGTAATTTCAATATATGGGTGTGAATACCACTCGGCCACCTCAACTTTTGTTTGGCAAACCCAAAGTAATTGCAAGTTACATTTTTGTAGATGGGGAAGACCGGAGAAGATTTAAACATAGATTTTGTGGTATCGACTGGAGACAATTTTTATGATGATGGATTGAGAAGCACAAATGACCCTTTTTTTGAGGATTCATTTACAAAAATCTACACTGCAAATAGTCTGCAAAAGCAGTGGTACTCTGGTAATTTCCATCACAGCAAACACTAACGTAGTTACATTTATTACTATATTTATTTTTTAATATAGCACCTACAATGATAAAAACTCGAAATTTAAATATTGTCAGGTTGAATGGACACCTTTACTATCGAACCATATTGGGCTGTAGTTATGACTATATTTATTGGTTACAGATTAATTCAGGCATATTTAATATAGAATATAGTTACATTTCATTGTTTTCAAAAAACAAGAGATATAAAATAACAATTATTGTAATAAATATACATGTTTGGTTTTTTTTTTTTTTTTTTTTAAGGGAGATTTGTAAAACCTGAAGTTTAACCCTTTTGTAAAAATAACATTCTAGTTTCGAATTTACTCCTTTTATCGTATATTCCAAACACCTTATAGTTTCAAAATTTAGTTATAAAAACTCTCTAATTATGTATCAAAAATCTCTTTTTAGAAGAGTTTTCAACTGAATTTAAAACTAAAGGATTGTTTTTGAAAAAAATATCAAACTTCAAGGAGGTTTTTGGGAATCTCCCTTTTTAAAATTGCATATCAAAACATTATTTTTAGATTGATATAATTGAAAACCTCAAATCAAAATTTTACTCTTATCAAACCCATTTTCGGACACTAAATTTTTTTACAAATACAATTCAAGTTCTTGTAATTTATGAAAATTGTTTTTTTTATCACGAACGAAGGATTTGTACTAATATAAGTTGAAGTAAAAACAAAATTTTCATTTCCACTAAATACGAAATTTCATGTAAATTAATTTTATAAGAATTTATACTAGCACAAATCCTTGTTGAAGTAAGTACAAGTTAACATTTTAGCTTCTTATATAGAAAATTTCATATTGGTTATAGTGTTGGGCAACCACGATTACAGGGGAGATGTGGAGGCCCAATTGAGCCCAATGTTGAGGTTGATGGATCCAAGATGGCTTTGCCTCAGATCTTTTATTGTTAACACTGGTAAATTTATATTTATTACATTGGGCATTTATTTGAAAATATTAATTTTTTTGTTATTTAATTGAACAATAATAGTATTTGGAATTATTTTTTTCAATTATCAGAAACTGCTGATTTATTCTTTGTGGACACAACTCCATTTGTGGATAAATACTTCTTAAAGCCAAAGAAACACAACTATGATTGGAGAGGAGTTATTCCAAGAAATAATTATCTCACCAACCTTTTAAAGGTAAAATAATTCATAAATGATTTTTAATCTCCCAAGAGATGATAAATACGATTTAGATTTTGTAAACAGGACCTAGAATCAGCATTAATGAGTTCAGTTGCAACGTGGAAAATCGTGATTGGTCATCATGCTATCAGAAGCATTGGCCATCATGGTGATACCAAGGAGCTTATTCATCATATTCTACCAATACTTGAGGTAACTCTACTATACAAAAAAAATCAAAAATAATAATTATATAATAAATGATGTTTTTATTTTTATTTTTGTTCTAATAAAATTCAATTGCAGGCTAATAATGTTGATGTCTACATAAATGGACATGATCACTGCTTGCAACATATAAGTAGCAGTACAAGGTATTACTACCCTATAACAGCTTTTCGGACACAGTTTGTAGTTGAAAAGAAAAAGAAGTAATAATTTGATCAAAACTTATAATTTCATTTACTCTTATATTAAATGCTTCTGTCTATCGAGTTGTATACCGGGAAGGGAACTACAGTGAGATACCTTACACTAATAATTTACTGATAAAGAATGGGTATGGATGCAGCCCAATTCAATTTTTGACAAGTGGAGGAGGATCTAAGGCATGGAGAGGAGCGATTGATGATGATAAAAACACCAAAAATGATTCCAAATTTTATTATGATGGTCAAGGTTTTATGTCTGTGGAGCTCAAACAGGCTGATGCAAACATCATCTTCTACGATGTTTTTGGTAAAGTTTTGCACACTTTGAATCTATCTAAGCAGCTCAGATCTCCCATGTACGACTCATTTGCAACATATATAAAGTAATAAATGTAATTTCTTTTTAAATAAATAAAGCCACTCCTTTAACTCACTCAGTCATCTAACTGTTATTTTCCAACTATTTTTTGAATGTTGGTGAACATCCAAAAGACGAAAAATCATCAATGGAAGAGACATACTATAATCTACATACAACCAACCACCAGATAAACGTCATATTCGTACGATCATATCCAATTAATGTCGGTGATATGTAAATAAATATAAGAAATATTCTTCCTAAATTATGATTTTATATATAAAAAGCTATACATGGTACTTCATCAACAAAATACAGTAATATGGAAACTAGAGACTAGATAGATAGTTCCAAGCCAGATCACAATAAGTATGGTCATGCAAGCAAAAAGACTCAGAATGGCAAGGTAAGATCTCATGCAGACAATCAAAAGTATAAGATAAAAGAACAAATCCAAAGAGAAATATGTAAACACGATCTATTTACAAATAAATTAGTTGCAAAAACTACTTTGGTACTCAATATCAAAACTACACTCAGTATACCATTTTAGTTTGGTCAGTTTTGCCTGCAGTACAGTGATCTTTTTATGGTAAAGTGGAGAGTAAACATAATTCAATTCATGACAAAATGGTACCTTGAATCCACATAGCTCTCCACATCCCAGAGGAAAGAACCAAAAGTCACAGCCTCCAAAACCAGTCTCTTCAACCCACCGAAGCTGATCTTGACAAGTTCATCATTCGAAGAATCAACAGTACCCTGGGGTGTTATTACAATTTCCGGTCTTCCAAATAAAGCCTCGGTGTGCTTTTCAATAATGCTAACAGCCTCTTTGGACCTTATCGTTGCATATCTCTGAAGTGTCTCCCCATCGAAAGACATCACATAGTTCCGCAAC
Organism: Xanthoceras sorbifolium; assembly: GCA_003430845.1. NCBI lineage: Eukaryota > Viridiplantae > Streptophyta > Magnoliopsida > Sapindales > Sapindaceae > Xanthoceras > Xanthoceras sorbifolium. The sequence goes on along the minus strand of CM010610.1, from coordinate 26,149,526 downwards.
CGGGAGGGTTTAATCCCATGACCAAACCCTCCAGGACTGATGCCTCCAGACCAGGATGAGACTTCAGGGTGGGATGATGCAGCTTGATAAGATCCCTCACCACCAGGAGGTCTCATTTCACCCAATGCTTGCTGAACACTACTGTCCCCTGCATCTGTGGCATTTGGAAGCATTTTCATGCTCTTCTCAAGCTGAAACCTCTGATCAACCCGCTTGAGGAAGTACCCATACATAACTGATGCTGCATAGACCTGCCCAACCCTGAGTTTGCTGATCTGTGCTACGGCAGTTGAATCAGCCAATCGATTTCCAAGAATGAGGGCTAGGTGGTTCTGGATCATCTCATAGGCTTCAGGAGAGTGAAGCTGCTGAAGCTTCTCATCTTGGCTTGGCCATGTGTCCACTCGGCCAGAAGGGTCTGAACGAGTTGGGGCAATTGTAGGAATCATAGAAACACTGGCATCCATGAACTTCTGCACAACCAGAGCATATAAAATCTCTTCTAAAGCCTTTCTCCTATCATTGGCCTTCACCTCAGCAATTCTCCTGGTAGTTTGAAGGGGAAAAAAAACTTTTTAGATTAAACTCTACAGATAACAACTACATTGGTACATAACTAATCACCGTTGCTGAACGCATATTGACATAACAACAGAAAACAACTATAGCAAAGTAATATTGAATATGTGGATAATTTCTGAAGATGAAGATACCAAGTGTCATCATTCTCTAGTTAGTAATACTCATCTTCTACCTATCTGACAGCCTTATGTATGAACTCTTTATCTCAAAAAGTTTGGTTTGACATACAGAACACGTGTCTACAGAAGAAAATAAGTTTTTCTCATCAAAAGATGTGATTCGCACCTAAAACATTTTCTTTTTTGGGTATTATACCTGCGTTAAGAGTACTTGTATCTTAACCAATCTTAATTCTGGCAAGTGGCAACAACACCATGAATTTTTATGTCCACTTTAAGCTATACATACTCCTTGTGTCATGCTCATTACACTTATTTTCATCTACATTTGTAAGAAGATTGCTACAAATTTATAAAATTGAACTAACTGTATATCTCATAAGAATTAATATAACTTTATTGATGACAACATACGTGTCTAGAATATAATGACTAATAGCTACCACTTTTATGTAGTCTTGAATGCATAATGCGCATAAAATAGATTGATAAAAAAGACCTCAACTATGTGAATCAACTTACTACTCTCCTAATAACTTTAAAAGAACCAAACCATAATACTTGCAGAATTTCATAGCAAAAGATGATATGATAGTAAACTGTGGTGTGTTTGATATATATTAACATGTTTTAATCTCTATATTCCTTTAAATCCTTAAAAGTTTATTTCTTCTATACTAATATGCACTCCTTGGAACATTATCTATATTTCCATTCATTATGCCAAGCTTTTATTGTATTCTTGAAGACCAAAACCAAAAAATAATGTTCATTTACTGTCCATAATTTACTATGATTGAAATTTCATTTTCACTGTTTGGATGAGTAAATGATGGCGGAGATATATTCACATATGCAACAAACCTATACAATACAAGGTCAGTGCCAGAAGCAGAAGGTTCTTCCTTCGTCTTCTCCGCATCACGATCAGTTTGAAGCTGTTCAAGTTGCTGCTCAACCGCAGCAGGCACGAGATGCGGGTGGCTTATCAAAATCTGAGACAAAAACTGTCCTATAGGAGACTCCAGCCGAAGTGGAGCAATTGACCTGGTTGATTCCGGAGATGAACCGGCCGAGTCCAGAGATGACGATGCTCTAACAGACATGCATCTCCTACTTCGGAAGGCCATCTTCCCCAGCATCGGTTTCGAGTACGAGACTGAAGAACCATACTGCAGTACAACAATTCACAAAAAGAAAAACAAAAGACGAATCAAATACCAAACATAACATCCATAAGTTCCCATCAATAAACTAATCGAATATATAATTGAATATAGCACAAAAATTGTCATAATCAAGTTACAATTTTAAGAGAGCATAAGGAAACTGATCGATCACTTTGATTCTAAGAGTCTAATAAGATATTGCAGAGACAATCAAATAGCGAAAATCAAAACGACAGTGTCGTACCTTGATTGGGAACTGAGATTTAGCGCCAAAACGAACGAAATCGGGACCGTAGGCGGACAAAAACGCTGAACCGGAAACAGAACCGGCCGGTCTACGGACGCCGATCGAAGACCCAACCACACTTGCCGTAGCTGCATCCATCTTCAACTCTGCACAATCAAAAACAAAAAAATCCAAATAAACACCATTTAGTTCTCAGAAAACAACAAAATAAAAAAAAAAGATAGTACAAACACAATCTCACTATAATTTTACCTTCAAATCACAAAGCAGAAACGCTAAACCTAGCTTTTTTTTGTACAGAGATTTTTTATTGAGGCTAGAGAAACGTGTTTTTTTTTTTTATGACTGTACTATTGAGAATTGGATATGGACTGCAACTTTGTATTGGCTGGGTGGGATTACAAATTTATATATAAATAATAAATTATAGATTTATATCAAGCTCATATGACCACAATGCCCCTCACGTTTTACTTAATTACTTTGAATCCTCTTTTGAGCATGTGTACTAAAATGAAAGGCAACTAGAGTTGCAATAGTAATGGTAATCAGAATCCAGTTGTTTAGAGATTTTTATTTGGTCTCTGGGTCAAAACGACAACGATGAAGGAAGTATCGGGAAATCTGTGGGTTGAATTCGTGGGACCCGTTGGGGTAGTTCTGACCGACGTGTCCAGGTTTGTAGTGTAGAAAGCATTCCGTGCACGGTGTGATGGCCACGGAATCAAAACTTGTTCGTTTTGTGCAGGTGTTTTAGTTTGCGGGTCTTAGAGGACCACGTGTCTGATCCCTAGTGGAACGTTGTTTTGTGGCGTTATATTTCTTACACATCATATTAAAATTGATATACAGAGGCTGTTTTTCTCTTCTGACTTTTTTTTTTTTTTAATTTCTTGTATTAAATTTTTTTTTTTGTAACTATTTATTTCTCGTATGGAAATTAAGAGGTAGTTTTCATTTAATGTCAACCGTTCAATAATTTGATATTTCAACTCCGTATCTCATTTTAATCCGTAAGTTGAGGAGTCCACCTTATTAAGTTTTTTGTGTATAAATAAAAAACGAAATAAAATAAAATTAAAATTTATTAAAAAATAATCAGATTTTTTAAATAAATATAAATATAAGGAATGTACGGTTCGAGCAATTTTATAATTTTTTTTAATATACTAACTAATTCAATTGATATGAGTTCTCTTATATTAATATTTAAAATGTTGTTGGATCAAATAAATTTATAAAGTTAAATATAATAGGAAGGGTAGATACTGTCTATGTTTGTATTTGTGAAATTTAGACTACGCCTTCTCTTGACGAGTTATATTATTACACTTGGATATCTCAAATTTAAGAGATTATATGTACGTTTAGATTTTTCTTTTATAGTTTCACCTAATGAGATAAATTTTAAAAAGGAAAAAAAAAAAGACACAAGAGAGAATGAAGATATGAAAAAAGAAAACAAAAAACAAGAAGCATCAAATTATCATTTTTAAGTGGTGATTAGCTGAAGAATAAAATGATCCATAAAAGATCTTGAATTTGACTCAATTATGAAGTTTTTTGAAGTAGTCAATTATGGTAATATGAATAGTTTCATACTTTCACAATAAAAATTGAAGGAAAATAATCATTTATGGTCTCTTTTCAATTTCAAGATAATATTAAGGGTGTCACTTCAGAAATATCACAAAATATACAAACTTTATCTTTATATCTCTAAACCAATTATGAATAGGGCTAATTACCATAATACCTCTGAGATTTGACATAATAACATAGATAAATAAAGTTTGATCTTTTTAATACCAGCTTACCCTAACATTTTAATGTTATTACACAAACATCCTCTACCATTAGTGTTAGACCTTTAACATTACTATATCAGACCAACTTTAAGGGTAAAAGACTAAATTACCCCTAAAAAGTTGAAAAACATCCTATTAACATCCCCTGCCACCTTTTTATCTCGAAAATCTAAATTTGATTCATAATTTACCCATCAACAATATTACAAATGATAAATAGAAAAAATGACAAAAAAGAGCTGTTTCTAGTAATACAAATAAACAAAAGAGACCAGACCATAATTCTTATTGCACCATAAATACAAAATATACAATGAAATCAATTATTCAATTTACGAAATTAGCAAGACATGCACAACTTTGTAGTTACATAATTTGCCACTATTTTTTGGAGAGGTTTTTGAGAACTAACTATTGATAGTTAAAATGATGTAAGTTACTACTATATGCCTCGTTATATTAAAGGAGGACCCATGTTCTTTTTCAACAAAAACAATTCTACCCTACACAATCCTTTTCTAAACAGTTGCGTTAAATGGTCAAGATTGTATTTGACATTTATTCTTCCTTTTTTTGGTAGGAAACATTTTTTTATTCGAAATAGAAAACTTTATTCAAACCTGAAGAAATAAATACAAAAGTGAACTACTAGTCGACCAAATCAACAAACTAAACGAAAATAAAAAATATTAGAAATTCAACAAAAAAAAAACAGCCTTCCAATCCTTGATGACCAGAAACAAAGAGAATTATATATAAATAGTTACCATTCACTTTGGCTTTTGCAAAGATTCTTCTATTGCTCATTAATCAAATAACCCACAAAATAGCAAAGATTCCATAGTACCAAAGGACCATAGCTTTCTTCCTCTCCCAAAAGCTTTAAAATCTTCCAAAAAGAAAGAGAGACCACGGACATGCATGTGCACTAAACTCTAAATTCTACATTGTGCAACACCCATAATCTGTGTTTCAAAAAAATCAACAAAAATGCTTTTTTTTTTTCCATGCAACAGTATAAAAATGGACGAACACATATTTATGGGTGGGCTTCTGAAAATGGCGGTGAAGATCTAGGGTGGTTCTATTCCTCTCTAACCAAATTGATGATGGAAGGTGTTCTTGGTCGGTAAAGAGAAGAGAAATGGTGGTGAAGACCGAGGGTGGTTCTATTTCTCACTAACCAAATTGATAATGGAAGGTGTTCTTGGGTGGCAAAGATAAGAGAAATGACAGTGAAGACAAGTGTGGTTCTTGAGTGAACAACAAGCAAAAGCAAATGTCGCGTTATAGTTTTTTATTATTTTAATTATGGTTTTTGAGTAAACAGCAAGTAAAGGCAAATATCAAAAGTAAATGTCAGGTCATTTATTTTTTAATTATTAATTTATTATTATTTTAACTGTACAACCATTTATTATTTTTGAAAAAATCTTGTAACTTTACGCTTTTACCCTTACTGTTGATCTGATACAGTAACGTTAACGGTCTGACACTAATGGTAGGAGATATTTATATAACAACATTAAAATGACAGGGTAAGTTAGTGCTAAAAAAACCAAATCTTATTTATCTGTGTTATTATTCTAAACCTTAGGGGTGTCATTGTAATTAGCCCTTATGAATATAAATAAATAAAAACCATCGGATGGATATCTACTATCAATTCATCATGTATAATTAATCTTGAATGTTGTTGATGTGACAATTTATACAATGCAAAATATAATTTAAGGCCAATTACAATATAACACGCTTGGGCCATGTTTGGGACATGGGACTAGGAGTGGGATTGGACTATTTACTCCTAGTCCCATATTTGGAACATGTTGGGATTGGACATATCCAATCCCAACAGTTCCACCTAATCCCATATTGGTGGGACTAAATAATCCCACCAATTTGGTGGGATTATTTAGTCCCACCAATTTAGTCCCACTTCCTTTTTTTTTTTTTTTTTTTCTTTTCTAATATAATATAATATTTAATATAAATAAAAATTAATTTTATTTTATTTAAATTAATTTTAAATAATTTTATTTATTTTAAAAAATAAATTAAATATCTCATTTAATGTTTTTCAAATAATATTCAATTTTATTTAGAAATATTTTTAAGTAAATTTAATTTAATATTTTTATTTTATTTAAAATAATTTTATTTATTTTAAAAATAATTTAAATATTTTGTTCATTCAAAAAAATATACATTTTTAATTAAATTAAATTTAAATATATTTTTTATTTAATTTAAAATCAATCTTATTTTTTATTTAAGTTAAAATGAATGTAATTTACTTTAAAATATTTTCATTTATATGAAAATTAATTTAATAAATTTATTTTGATTTTATCCCATCCCATCCTATACCAAACAAAAGACAGTATTATTTTTAGTCCAGACTATACCAAACACATCACAGTACTAATTTAGTCCAATCCAATCTAATCCAATCCAATCCCATAAAATAGTCCAATCCAATCCCGCGTACCAAACGGGGCCTTGAGGTTTAGTATAATAATATAGATAAATAAAGTTTAGACTTTTTAATACTAATTTACCCTGAAGTTTTAATTTTGCTACACAAACATCCCCTACTGTTAGTGTCAGACCATTAACATTAGTGTGTCAGTCCAATAGTAAGAGTAAAATACTAAAATGCCCCTAAAAAGTTAAAAGACAGCCTGCACTTTGCCACCTTTTTTGTCTCGTAAACCCAAAATTTATTCTTATTTTACCCTTGAATTATTTTAGAAATGATAATTAAAAAATTGAGAAAAAATGGACCATATGATCTGGTCCATTGGAAATTTTATCTAACAGACCAGATCATCTGATCCATTATTATTATTTTAAAAATAAATTAAAAATAAAAGAGAGATTTTATCAACAAAAAAAAAAAGCTTCATATCCGTACACGTCTCAACAACAATTCCTCCCACACCATTCCCATCTCTCTTTAACCACTAAACCCGTTAAAAAGAACTTCATATCTCTCAAGAACCTCAATCATCCATTAGTCGCCTCCTCGGATTCAGGAGGAACCTCGTCTCTCAAGCCAGCGCCTCCAGGTGTCCATCATCGAAAACCCGCCAGCAGTTATACCGTTGCTCTTCTAGACAAAGTTTTGTGCGATGATTCGCTTGAATCTGTTCGAAAGGACGTAGAAAGGGTATCAAAGTTGTTAAAAAAGAAGCAAATTCAAGCTTTATTGAATGACCAGTTCGTGGAGGAGAGAGAGAAAGGAGAAGTAGTGAAAAAAATGGTGAAAATAGGGAAGGTGAATAGGTACTTGGTGGGTTTGGTAAGGATGATGATTGAGAAAAATAAGGTGGTGATGGTGAGTGAGGTTTTGGATGAATTTGAGAGGATTTGTTCGTCTGTGAACAAAATGGAGCAAAATGAATTGTTTGAGATTGCTAAGAGAGTGCAAATGCTTAGTGGGGCTGCCAATGTCAAAGTAAGGAATTTGGTAGAGGAGAGAGTACCATATTTTGCTGTGTATTAATTTATTATTATTTTAATTGTACAAGCATTTATTGCTTCTGAAAAAATCTTGTAACTTTACTCTTTTACCCCTACTGTTGGACTGACACACTAATGTTAACGGTCTGACACTAACGACATGGGATGTTTGTGTAACAATATTAAAACTTCAGGGTAAGTTAGTGTTAAAAAGTTCAAACCTTATTTATCTGTGTTGTTATACCAAACCTTAGGGGGGATGTCATTATAATTAACCTTATAATTTAATGGGTTTCCCTTTACCTCAACTTTCAGCTATTATTCTGGTCAAAAAAAAAAAAAAAACCTTTCAACTATTATTAGATAGATAAATCATAAATGAAAATACTTTTATTCAAAAACCTCCACTAAAAATTAGCAGTAATTAAAATTCTGTTACATTAACATAGTTTAACCATGAAAAAGATTAATGTACTCTTAAAAATTTATTAAAATGTATATTGCACCCCTAAAATATTTATTATTGGATTTTTTTTAAGTTGTTAATGAAAAAAAATAGAACAAATTTTAGAACAAAGATATATATAATCGTAAGACCTCCGCCACACAACGAAGATCCTTCATTGATCTTCATCTCCATCATACGATGAAGATCGCTAAGTGGAGAGACTGTGCTAAACTCCAAGAGTCTAAAGATCCACATTGAATCTATAAATTTGACACGATCTCCACTGTCACGCAATCTTTATCAAGCGATGGGGAGATCCACACATCTCCAAGCGCCTAAGCATCCGTAATGGATATCTAGATCCAGCATGAATCTCCATCGCACAGTGGAGATATATTCGAATCTCCATCAAGTGGATCTCAACGCTTGATGAAGATCCAAACATACCACCGAGTGATGGTGAGAAAGAGGGGTAAAGGGAGAAAAGGAAGAGAGAGAAAGTTGGGATAAAGAGGAAGAGAGAAGAAAGATTTTATTTTTACTTTTTTTTTAATTATTATTATTGATATAGGAAATTACAATTATACTCTTACCACCCTACCATAAATTTAATGCGGTTTGATTTCAGGGAGTGTTTTTGAATAGAAGTATCTTACTCTATGCATTCAATAATAGTTTAAACTTGAGGGTGTCTTTGCATTTAACCGTAATTTTATTTTATATAAAAGTGCTTGTAACCTAAATTCCTAATGGAGCTGGATTTTTTAGAGTAATATATTGATACATTTTAAACCAGGCACCTAGTTTTTCAAAAAAAAAAAAAAACAGGCACCTAGTTTTTCTGAATAAATGCTGCTTTAGATTTAAACAACAGGGATATTCCTCGGATATTGTTAATTGTATATGCCCACAACACTCAAATCAAATCATATATATAATGTGAATTTCTTATATGATTGATTATTCATATCATGTAATATGATTTGAGTAAATTAAACGTAAATATTCGGCGTATTAAAGTATTTTTACTAAATTATATATGAACCAATTTATTAAAATTTTGCCAAATGAATGATAAATTATTGCTTCCGAGTTTTAGTGTATGCTTGAAATCTACATAGAGTGAATGTAGTGCAAGAAATTTTCTGCTAGATTAACATTAACTGTGATTCTGTGAACGCATATCAACTTACATCTTTAGGCTCCAGTATCTAGTGATGCAACCAAATTCAGAATACTTTCACCCCACAAATTATATTAGCAAGTTAAAAGTGCGGGTCAGAGAATTACCGAAACCTACCGAGATTAAATCTCTGTTAGTATAGTTCAGACATCTACTTTCATAGCAGAAGTCATTTACTTTCAACACGAATAACGGTCTACTCCTAACACAGGAGAGGTCTAACCATACTAATTGTGCTTTTATTCGTAATAATAGAATATATATATATATATATATATATATATATATATATATATATATATATATATAGGTTTTGAACTTTAGTGGCTTCTCCAAACTACCATGGTGAGTGACCCTTATAAATAAATATTATATTACTTATTTTGAGATATTAGAGAAAACTATAAATGAGTAATACTACATAGCCCAATTCAAATTTTAACTCTTTTATTCTAATATGCGAGGCAATTGAGATGATAATTGATAAATGAATTCATACAACAAGTGAGATAAAAGATTATATTGAGTTGGTTACACGAGTATAGACGTATAACAGATTCAATTGATAATCACTCATCTAATCTGTAGTCCTATAGCTGCCCCTTCTCCAAGAAATCACCTAATATATATATATATATATATATATATATATATATATATATATAATTCATTAATAAATTTGTCCAACAAATCGAAGGAGCTATGATAAGACTACCATAGAATGATAGAAGTGAATATATTTTTATATTTCAATTTGATTTCAACTCATTATGTAATAATTGTTTTAATATGGCATGTGTTAAGAGAATTAAATCATCAATTAAATTGTTATATTATGAAGTGAGATCAAGTGGGAATACAAATATAAGATATGTAGCATTATTTAGATAAATTATAAGCTATAAATAAAAATGTAATACATTAAGGGTGTAAATGTCTTTCACTTTCACAACAAATAAAAAAAGTTGTAATTTTTTAAGCCAAAACATTTTTTAGAGGTAATAGATATAGGATATCAATTAAATAAGATTTTGCATACACATCGATGTGAATTCAAGTCATATCCCGTCAAAATTTCAGATTGTAATAATTATCTTTTTAATTATAATTATACATGGATAAATTTAAATTATATATAATACCTTCTCTCGACCTCTATTCATGGTGACAATTTGGGTTGTGTTGTGTCAATAATCATGCCAACTAGTTTAAAATTTTTAAGTAATGTGTCGTGTTTCTGTTATCTAATTGTGTTTCAGGTTGACACAATTACTAAAGATACAAATGTAATTTTAAATTTTAAGGGTATAATTGTAATTTTATCTTTATAGGTTTAAGAAGAATAGACACCTTAAATTCAAAAATACAATATAAATACAATATATGTGTTAGTTCTGTCAAGTTTATGTTGATCCAAATTTAACTATGTCATTTTCATATTTAAAGGGCCTAACTCGATTAATAATCCAATTGTGTTCAAGTTGATGCAAGAATAATTATACCTTTGGGTCAAACACTACTAACAACCCAAATTGCTATCCCTAGCATGCACTATATTTTTCATATTGGGGATGTCGACAGGTTGGGTCAATCTATCTTCTCACCATCACAAGGGTATTTTGTGGATTGAACTCGACATCTTTCTTATATTGTAGCGTAATTATTCAAATACTGCATCAAACATCTTCCTTGTATTGTAGAATACAATTCAAATACTACTGCAGTATAATCTTTGATATAAGTACTGTAGATTATAACTAACTTATTATTTGTTTTTTTTTTTTTGAAATCTAACACGGATAACTACTCCCAGCAACGGGCGACGAGAACTATCAGGATTTTCGGTTAAGATAATTACTCTTAATAACGGGAGAGGTCTACTCCCAATACGGGAGAGAAGTCTACTCACACAATTATATTTTTATGGATAATGATGAGAATATATATTTACATGGCTACACAAGGATTTGAACCTTGATTGTTTGGAGGATTTTGAGACCTCCAACCATTAAGACAGGAGACCTTATATAAAAGGAAAAAAAAAAACTTCTTATTGGATGTTCGTTAATAAAATAAATGCTTAATATAATTCTCTAAAATGTAAAATCTATATTCTTTTATTCTAATTAATTTCAAATAAAAATAGTTTAATTTGTCGAGTTTCTTCTTCCAATACAAATAAAAATAAAATATAGTTTTCTAAATTATTTTTTTATTTTATTTTTATTTTTTTAAATTTAACACTGTACAGATCATAGACTAACAAAGTTAAACCTTAATCAGTACGATTCGAATATTTATTTTTATAGTAAAAATTGTTTATTATTATTATTATTTTAATAATAATAATAATATTTAATTATCAAAATAAGTGACTCTTAGTTAAATTATTATTATTATTATTTTAAACTATTATAATTAATTTTTAATTTGGATATCTAATAGTGTATGAATTATCCTTTTATATAGCAGATTTTTGTCGAAAAAATGATAAATTTTAGTTATTATAATTTATAAGTTAGAGTTAATTACACTCAACTCCCTGAGGTTTAACTAATTACACTCGGAATCAAAGTTTGCATTAATTGACACTGACCTCCCCTTCCGTTAAGTATGACCGTTAAAATAATTAGTTGACCATCCAAAAATATTAAAATGACTAAATACCCCTGATTAAAAAAAATTATTTTATTAAATAAAAAATAAAAAAAACTAAGAAAAAATCTCATCTCTCCATTTTTAAAATAACGGACGGTTAAGATTTATTTAAAAAAATTAAAATAATAATAATTAAATTAAATAAAAATAAAAATTAATAATAGTAATGTAAATCCATTTTTCAGATTGAATCTCAATCGTCCATCAAGATTAGTGGACGGTGGAGATCCAATCTGAAAAATGGATCTCCACCAACAAAAGAAACAAATAAAAAAAAATTTTGGGAATCGAAGAGGGTTCTTCGCAAAGGAATCCAGATCTCTCCATGGTGAAGGTGGTCCAGATCAAATCTGGACTTTTTAATTTTTATTAATTTTTGTTTAATTTTTTAAAAAAAAATTGGTCAAGATTCTATCTGGATCGTCCATCAGATCTGATGGACGGTCTAGATTGGATCTGGATTTTTTTACAAATCTCCATTTATTATTTTTTTTTAAAAATTGACTAGATTATTTTTTTAGATAAAATTTGTTTTTATTTTTTTTATTTATATAATTATTATTTTTTTTAAGAAATTTATTTTTTATATTTTTAATTTTTTTAGTCAGGGGTATTTTGGTCATTTTAATATTTTTAGATGGTCAACTGTTTATTTTAACGGTTAAACTTAATGGGAGGGGAGATCAGTGTTAATTAATACAAACTTTGATTATGAGTGTAATTATCCAAACCTCATGGAGGGAGTTGAGTGTAATTAACTCTATAAGTTATTCAAAACTTCAAACTTCGTCCATGGTTTTTGTCCCATTTCACTCTGTAACTAGCTCTCTTCTTTTTCAATTCGGATCTACTTCGGATACGGTCGGGTCCCAACCGGGGACTGGAAAACCCTAGACTCGAGCTTCTTCGAACAAGAAGACACTGACACTGTACTGCATAGCCCCCACCATGAAGTTCCGATACGCGATGGTCTGCTCGTCGAACCAGAACCGGAGCATGGAGGCTCACTCGCTCCTCAAAAAACAGGGCTTCGACGTGTCGTCTTACGGGACCGGGGCTCACGTCAAGCTCCCTGGACCCTCCCTCAGAGAACCCAACGTCTACGATTTCGGGACCCCGTACAAGCAAATGTTCGACGACCTCCGCCGCAAAGACCCAGAACTGTATACTTACTCAACTTATTTCAAATTCGAATTTATTGGTTTTGAATTTCCTTATGTTTTCGTTCACTGGTTTTGCTAGTATATAGAACTGTAGACTTGTAGCCTGTAGGGTGGTTTTCGCTATTGGATTGAAATCTAATGGATGATCGTCATGTATGGTAGCATGACTCTTAGTTACATTCTTATTCAAATTCGAATTTATTGGTTTTAAATTTTGTTGAAAATTGAAATTTATTTTGTTTTAGTTCATAGGTTTTGAAACTTTACAGGACCTGTATATTTATAGGGTAGTTAATATATAAAGCTTGCTATTGGATTAAAATCTGATAAATTTATATCATCATGTATGGTTATGTGTCCTGTCTAGTTCATATGATTGATTGTAATTGTAAAACCTTGACTTGGTGTTTTTGTTAGATACAAGCGTAATGGGATTTTGCCGATGCTTAAGAGGAATTTGTCTGTGAAACTGGCACCACAGCGTTGGCAAGATAATTCTCTTGATGGTTCATTTGATATTGTGTTTACATTTGAAGAGAAAGTGTTTGATATGGTTATTGAAGGTTGGTGTATACCTTATCAAGTTCTATAGTGCAGTGAAGAATCAGTTCGAATTATATTAATATTTAATGCTAATGTGGATATATTTGACGTTTTTCTTCACTTGTTGTCTGCTATTAGTTGTGTGTCTTAATGTTTTCTACAAGACTCCAAAGTAGGCTAAAAGAAATCTTCAATTTCAATTGGATTACACATCCAAGAGTAGACTGTTGTGGGTTTTTTTTTGGCTTTTGTTAAATCCAGGCAATAATCCGATTTGATTAAAGATAATCTGATAACTTATGGTCTTATAGATTTTACTTAGGCTTTCTAAGATTTTTTACTGCAACCAAAGATTTGGTTGCTGTTTTAGGAATATTTGCTCATCAGAGAATTTTATATTCTTGATTAAGGGTTTTCACATCCCATATGTGGGAATTTAGACCAGTTTGTTTGTCTAGCTATAATTTGGGGCTTTGTTGTTCATTTGGAAACTAATTTGTGATCTGAGGCTTTTTCAATGCAGTACTGGGAAATGTTTTCTTCTTTAGTTTCTTAAATAGTTTCTTGTGCCACATGCCAGCAAAGTTATCTGAACGAGGAAAGCTTAGATTAATGATTATCTTCCTGGAAAGAAGGAATGTTCACCCACCTGGTTTTTGTTGAAAATTGTTCAGATTAAAGAGGTTGGAGACTTTTAGAGCTTTAATAGTGAATTATAAAACTTGATGATTGCACCATAAGAGGGGATGTGATAATGTGGTTATGAGACAACTGAGGATGCTTCTCTTTAATACCTTTTTTTATTGGTTTGACAGTTTATGAGAACTCTGGAAGATTTGATTTGAAATTCCCATTGCTATCTAAAGTTTCTTTCTTTGGCTGGTCATGACTCTTGGATTGAATCCAGTATGAGCAATTGCATTTTACAATATTGAGCATTGCCATATGGGTGAGAAAGCAAGAGTATCAGTGTTTTGGAACTTGATCATCTGTTTGAGGCAACCCACATCACATATAGATCTGGATCACGTAGTTGACTACCCACAATATTTCATGCAAGTTGTAAAAAATTTGTTGATAGTTTGCTCGTGGCATTGATATATGTTTCAATGGTGATAAATATACGAACTATTTGTATAGCAACTCTAGATGCTTCTCATTCATACCTCTAGAGGTATGTGTTACTTGGCAATGATTTTTAAAAAAGCTACCTACTAAAAAGTAATTAGACAGGGATTATGGAAAAAAGGTTGGATGCATTTTTGAATTGCCATACTTACTACCTTTACAAACTTATATGTGTGCGAATTAATATATGAATGCAATCTGTGAGGCAGTTAGTGGTTTACTTGATATTCAAGGACATGAAGTAACAACCTCTAAGAAATTGGAACTACAAGGCAATTAGTGGCTTCTTCACAGATAGTATGTTCTCATTGATTGGAGTTGACCCGTGTTTAGATTTTACATTCCTGTTAGCTAGGTTGTGATCCATGTATAAGAGTAGTGAAGCCTTTTTCGCTTTATTACTTTACTAGTTTTGTTTGATAGAGAATATTATGTTTGGAAGCTGCTGTCAAAGCAGACATTGTAAAGTCATTTTCTCAAAGATGCTTCCAAACTCACCCTGTAGATTATGCTGGCTTTCATACTTTCACCTATAAACTTGTTCACAATATTCAAACCAATTATCTCGAGCATTTTCCTTGTATAATTGTGAATATTTGAGTTCTCGTCTGATGTTGTTTACTGCTAAATCACAGTGATTCTGTCAAAAAAAAAAAAAAAAAATCACAGTGATCATGTTCTGTTTTTTCTTCAGATCTAATGTAAATTTTATTTTCCGTTGTCTACTGCTTATCTGATTATCGTGTAATAATATGCAGATCTTCACAATAGGGAACAGGTTCTCATGAAATCTGTGCTAGTTATCAACTTGGAAGTCAAAGATAACCATGAGGAAGCAGCCATTGGAGCCCGACTGACTTTAGATTTGTGCCAAGAGGTCTGTATCTTGTTTGGCCCCTTCTAACTTTCATAATCAATCATTTTTATAACATCAATCTCATGTTAACTGTTTCTATATGAATAGCTTGAAAAGGTTGAATCTTGGGAGGAATCAATTGATGACGTTGTAGCTGCATTCGAGAAACAGCATCGGCGGAAACTCTTGTATAGCATTTCTTTCTATTGAATGATTACTCTCCTCAATGTTCTGTAATGTTTGCAGAGTCTCTTCTTTCATTCTTCTTTTTTTTCCTCACCTTCCTCGTGTAAGATTAATTTCAAAGCTTAGAAAAAGAAGATTCTCGCCGTTCATCATAATGAGATTTACAGGATTATTTTTTTCCAATTCATGTCTCATGCCATATGTTAATACTTTCCCATAATTTGTGCTTTGTTCGGTTGTGTTAGAAGAGTATAAAATGCCACAAATCCATATTAATTAATCATGAAATGGAATTTAAATCTTGGAGGCATGCTCATTTTGCTTAATTAAATTGTCAATATGCTTGTTTCTTTGGTAACACAACTTTAACCCACTAATAGCATAGTCAGTATGCACGTTGCCAATCTAATTGGTAGTTTCCTTTCCTTGATCAAATCCCTTTCTTGGCTCACTCAACTACGTCGAGCCTCCATTCGTTTATGCGTTACGCTTAGGCCTTAATAGGCTTTTATAACAAATCAATCTCCTTCTGATCTTTTGTTCGATACGCTCATACGGTAGAAACAAACTATCATGATTGGGTCAACCAAGCCAGATCATGACGTTGGGGACCATTATGGGCTGGAGTAGGATGGATAATGTCGAGTGGTGAGTGTTACGGACTTACGGTGGTTTGGGATTGGTCAGCCAATTCCTGATCCGCCACCCGAATCCTTCCATGCATTGTGGACGGGAGGACAAGGGCGAACCCATATGTAGGGCAGACCAGGCTGTTGCCCGGCTAAGATTTTCAAAAAAATTTCAAACATAATTATATTTTTACCCTTTAGTTTTTAGTAATATTACAATTTTACCTATAAGTAATTAAATTTAAAAAAAAATAAAAATTCCCACCTCAATTTGTCATTACATGAGCTCTTCCTCTAGTTTTATTTTTAATTTTCAATCAATAAGATTTCTTTCTATTGTTGATGTTCGCTCAAAACAAATTTGTTGTTTTATTTTCGCCCACTCTAACAAAAATTTCTGGGTTCGCCCTTACGGGTGGAGCTGCTAGATATAGCTTACTAGACACTTTCAGAGATCAGCTTAGGCATTTCAATGTTGGAGGAGACTTATTCGAGATGCAAATGAAGGTAGCAGCAATTCAAGATGTAGCTGACTAAGTTCCAGCAGTGGATACAGTGGCAAGGTATCTGTTTTAAGCTGTCAAGTAAGGATTGCTCTATCTATGGCTTTGCTTTATTACAAGGGGAGTACTCTCTGGCATAGAGACGGCCACGATTCTAACCGAACTATGCTGTTCCTAATCGGAACCGGTTCGGTTAGGAATCGGGAATTAGAATTGGGACCAGGTGGTCTCGGTTTTGGTTCCATGTATTTTGGAATCAACGTCAACTAGAACCGTCTGGAACCGTAGGTTCCGATTCTAAACAAACTTTAATTTTTTAAAAAAAATTTGAAACCGTAATCATGTGGAACCGGATTGGGAACCAGAATAGAGAACCGGCCCCACTAGGTTCCCGTTCCGGAACCGTGGCTACCCCTACTCTAACAAATTTGGTCTATTTTTGCCTCCTCTATTCTTAAGGGAGTAATCGGGATGTTGTCATGTGGCAATACCTGCAAAAAAACAAAGGACTATTTGATTCGCTTTTTGGTCTAATTCCTTTTCACCCCTCTTTAGCAGCGATTTTCTGAGACTTGAAACAACTCGACACTTACATTGGTGAATAACGTCTAATATATGTACATGAAAATCTATGCTTTTTGGCTTCTCACTTTCCGGTCGTTGTGCCTCCCATTTTTTCTTTGACTCACAAGCTGGAATTTCATTGATTCTTCATCTTTCTTGCCCGAGGCTTCCCTTGCCTATCTAAAAGAAGTTTCACATGCTCACTAAATGTATGGCTCAGATATTTACTCTCATAACATGAGACAACTACTCACATAACAAAGAGAAAATATTACCCATACATGCTGGTAAAAGTGTATATTAGGACTTGAATTCTACCACTAAGATAGAGAGATGTACATTAACCACTTGAGCTATGAGTGGAAGTACAATAAATTTTATTGTTAATTGCTTTGAATTTATATAATATCTGTAATAGACATCAAAATATATTCAAAATAAACTAATAAATAGTTAATATAAATATTTAAAGTTAAAAAAAAAAAAGCAAAGTAATTTTATATTTTTGTTAATCAAAATAAACCAATTTAAAATATCTAATGTTTTTATAATTATCTTAATAAAAAGATTTGATATTTTTAAATTTTCTTGAAGGGTACAATAATTACATGATTAACAACTGTTGGGACCTGACAAGATCAAATACTTAACGAGCAGTTCGGATATCTACTCCCATAACAGGATACATCTATTCTCACAATAAGGGGAGAAAACTAGCCACAAATACTAGTAAATGTGTGTGGTGAGACTTGAACCATCATCATTGAGGTGGGAGGGAGATGCACTAACCATTTGAGTTGTGAGTGGTTGTGCGATTTGATATTTTAAAAGTAGGGGTAAATGATATATTTTTTTAAATCTCAGGAGTTAAATAATAATACTCCTTATAAGATTACTAATTAATTACTATTTTATCATTGAGAGTTAATGGTTAAATTATTATTTTTTAATTGCAGGGAGGAAAAATAGTAAATTTTTTAAAAAGTATGGTGAAAAATAGTGAATATTTTTAAGGCAAGGAACAATGGTGAATATTTTAAAAGCAGGAGGTAAAACGATGTATTTTTAAACCTCATGAGAAAAATAATAATATCCCTTTTTAATATCAACTTTAGAAAAATAAATTGTATAAAAAGTTTATATGTAATTAAAATTAGAATATAAGCATCTCTATATTAAAATTAATTGGATGATTTAGCCATTTAAAAGATTTATTAAATATCACAACACCCCTCCTTACTACATTCACTCATAACTTAAGTTATTAGTGCACATTTCTCCTACCTCACTAGTGAGAGTTTAATTTCTATTATACACTCCTCTTATTGTGAAAGTAGATGTCTCTCGTTATGAGACTTTAATAGTAATATAAACGGATTTTGAGCATAAAACTTTACTTATAATTATGCCGTTAGTAGATTTTGAACCTAAAATATCTTATTTAATTATAAGAAATCTTTCTGATTGAGCTAACAAATAACAAATAATAATAAAAATATGAATGCGCCTTAAATAAACATAAAATAAAAGAATTATTTGTAAAAAAAATATATCAAAATTATATGTGTAGCATTTACAAATTATTAGGTGGTATAGACTACTATCCGTATGTTTTTTTTTTTTTTTTTGTCTTATAATATTAGGACAACTAGTGCCGCCACCAAGATTTGAACATTATCAAGTGCAAGCTATCTATATTATTATTTTTATTATCAGATACCAGCTAGTACTAGTTCTACAACCAAGATCTAAACAGCTAAATATCCAATGAAGACAAACTGAATCAGTGATCTAACTAAACTGTTAGAAATTAATGTACCAGCGACGGCGATTCTACGAAACCAGACTCAACCCACACGATAATGAAGAGGTGGTCGGTTCAATGCAAAAAAAAAAATTTGTATTATCAACGCGTAAAAAAAGAAGTCCATACTAAAAACTCAGGTCAATACGAAACCAAACAAAAGTTTTCGTGAATTCTCTCTTACCATGTCATCGATTAGCCAATTTGACGGTTAGATTTTAAAACTTTCAAACTTTCAACGGTCAATATTCAAAATCACCCCCCCAAAATAATAACAAAGAATATGCTGCTCTCTCTAGTCTCTATATAATACTAATCAGTTTGAACGCTTCTTTCTTCAAATGTTTCTATCTTCTTCTCTTGTGTGTTAAAAAGTCTCCTAGCCTTTCAACGCCGCGTTTCAAGCTTTTTGAACCTCACAAGCAATTCTCAATTCTCATTACCACCTTTATATAAAACCCATCAACACCCTCCTATCACTTCACAAACCAAATCAAACAAACAACAACTTCTCTTTGGAGTTATTGTAATCTATTTCTCAGATATATCGACCTTTCTTTGTTCGTTGGATTCTAAACTGGAAACTACTGTCCAACTCTGAGAAATATATTTTCTTTCTTTTTTTTTTTTTTTTTTTTTTTACAATTTAAAGAAAAATGTTTGGTTGGAGGAGAAGAAAAACAACGGGACGTAAGACGGGAAGAAAGAAGCAGCAATTCAGGCTTGACAAGGAATTAGTGATTCCAAACCATTTCCGTTGTCCGATTTCTCTTGATTTGATGAAAGATCCCGTCACATTATCTTCCGGGATAACCTACGATCGAGACAGCATCGAAAAATGGCTCGAGGACGGGAATTTTACGTGTCCGTTAACGAACCAGGTCCTCAGGAGTTTTGATCGGATACCGAATCATACCCTCAGGAAAATGATCCAAGATTGGTGTGAGGAGAATCGAAACTCCGGAGTGGAACGGATCCCAACGCCGAAAGTTCCGATCACGGGGACCGAGGTCTCGGAGATTCTTCGGAGTATTGAAGCTTCCATGCAACGTTTGGATCAATGTGGGTTCTTGGAGTCATTGAAAAAGATCAACAAGTGGGGGCTTGAAAGTGAACGTAATAGGAGGTGCATTGTAGATAATGGCACGGCTGCTACATTAGCTAGTGCATTTGATGCTTTTTCAAGTGATGATCAACCTCTTGAGAGACATTACAACGTTTTGGAAGAAATTTTATCTGCTTTGAATTGGATGTTTCCGCTCGAAGATGAAGCCCGGAAGTTCCTCGGATCGAAAGCTTCTTTAAACATGATGGTTCGCTTGATGAATCGCAATGACTTTTCGAGTGCAAAAAATGCCGTTTTAGTTGTGAAAGAGCTTTGTTATGATCAAGAATTTGTAGAGGCATTGATGGGTGTTGAACAAGTGCATGAAATTTTGGTTAGGTTCATAAAAGAGCCTATTTGTCATACAATCACAAAGGCTTCTCTTATGGTGATCTTTTCCATGGTTTCTTCTTCTACTTCAAATCATCATGAGAGAGTCAAGAAACAATTTGTTGAGATGGGTTTGGTCCCTTTGCTTCTAAACATGGTCATTGATGGTGAAAAGCACCTAAATGAAATTGGTTTAGGTGTTTTTGATAGAATTTTAGATTCCAAAGAAGGGAGAGAAGCTGCTTGTGAGAATGACTTGACCGTGCCTGTTTTGGTGAAGAAGATTTTGAGGGTGTCAGAGTTGGCAACTGAGTACTCAGTTTCAAGCATATGGAAACTTAGCAGATTTGAGAAGACACATGAAGGGAGGGTCCTGTTTGAGGCCCTTCAAGTGGGTGCTTTTCAAAAGCTGGTTTTGTTGCTGCAATGTGGTTGTGGTGATTCCACAAAGGAGAAAGCAACTCAGCTCTTGAAGCTGTTGAGTCCTTACAGGGCTGGCTTGGAATGCATTGAATCTGCTGATTTCAAGAACCTCAAAAGGTCCTTTTGAAGTTAGTTTTATGATCATCAAGAGATTGATTTATTTAATTAATGTTGTCTATTTTATTGATTTTGTAATTATTTTCCATCATATGTTAACATATGCCTGTACGCCTCAATGGCTTTGTTGTTTTACGAAATACATATTGAGTTATGCAAACTTAAATCCTTTATTTATTTAAATTTTTACTCGTTAAAGTTTTAAAGATCTTATAACTCACAATCATATTCCTATACACGTACATATTAATGTTGTAATGCACGTATGCCTCAAGGTTTTGGTATATATATAAGATCATTGTTTTACATAATATATATTGAATTTCGTAAATTTGAATCTTCTGCTATTTTTAAATTTTATTTATCGAAACATTTAAGATGTTATAAGTCTAAGACACGTAAATATTTTAGAAAATATAGCTGCTATTCTAAAATTTTATTTATCGAAACATTTAAGATATTATGAGTCTATAACACGTAAACATTTTAAAACATATAGCTGAGACTTTAGTATGTTAACAACCAATAAAAAAGTTTTATACATTTGCATACGAAAACTTTTAAATTCATATCAATTTTGTCATCTCCTCATGCTATGTGATGCGTATAGATAATGTCAATTTCTAGCTAGACTTCTTCTGTCAGCCCTTCTTGATTAAATATGACCCATTCAAATTCTATGAATTCAAGTTGGATTGTTTGATCAATTCAAATAAAATAACGAGTCAAGTTATATTTTATTTAGTACTTTTTCAAACAACGTAGTCGTTCAAAGACTCTAGTGTATTATTATATTGAGTCTCGTATCATATTGGGTGATCATTATATTATTTACAAAACTTCTATAAGTTGGTATAGAGAATTAATCATTTTTTTAATTTTATATTTTCAAATGCATAATATATATATATATCCCATTAAAAGTTTATTTTAAGATTAATTTTCCCTGCTTTTTGCCCTCTTTTGTTAATGCTTTATATATTTAAAATAAATTAAAATTTGAAGTTTTAAAACTCAAAAAATATTTAATTTTTTATATAAATATATTTTATTATTCTTATTACCCGTAAAAGAATCATATCAAAATTTATTGGATTTCATCCACGTCCTCACAAATATTAATATAAAGTATTCCTCACTCAAACACCATTATATATATATATATATATATATATATATATGTGTGAATGTATATGATGTATGTAAGATATCAAATGGGAACATGAAACGTCACTACTCTTACCTTAACTAGTATTATATTATAAAACCTTAATACTTAGGGTGAGTAACTTCTATTTCTTGATTGACTTTCTAGTAAAACTTAATTTCTTTTCATTTTTATTTGTAATTAGTAAATATCTTCTTCATTCACATGCTAATAAGCATAGTTAAATGATAAATCTCTAAACATATAACAAACTTTTATTGCTTTAAATTAAATTTTTGAGTAAATAATGTCTATCTTTCCAGAGGTTTGTTTAATTACAGGCGGAGTCAACTTTTAAATTTATTAACAAAGACCTCTCCTACCGTTAGTCAACTTTTAGATTTATTAACAAAGACCTCTCCTCTCGTTAGTTAACCTTGAATTTTTTGACAAATATCTTCCCTGATTAACTGTTATATTTAACTAAATTTTACTAAGGGTAAGGAAGGTGTTTGTCAATAAATGTTAAAGTTGACTCTACTTGTAATTGGAAAAATCTCATGAAAAATCGATGCAATTAGCTCTAAATTTTTAGTAAAGTTGAATACGTGTATATGTAAAACTTTTAGGTAAATTGTGTGCATTCAACAAAATGTCAACAATGATTGAAAACATTCAATTATTTTTTTTTATTTTCTTATTGAAGTGTGAAACCTATTAGCGGCTGATATGAAAAGAATCATGATGCGGTTGTCAAACAAAAGGTGCGCGTAAATTTTGCGCATGCAATGCACCAGCTTCATGTGTCAAACATGCTGGTCCTGATTTGTCAATCTTAACTGGAAATCGATTACATTACATATATTTTCAACAAAAATTTATAGATAAAAAATGAACATTCACATTATTACAATTCTGGTCAATATATACTTTTGAGTAATATGTAACGCTATGGGTTATTTCCGTTGTTTTATATTATATTAAAAAATATTTTAGTGTACAACCATTAAGCTATATACTTAGCGCATTGATGTTTATCATGCGTAAAAAATAGAGAAATCAGCGGACATAAAAAGTGAAGAGTTGATAGCTGCAGACAGAGTCCAGAGTCACATTACTCCTGGGTCTCTATATATATATATTTATTTATTTATTGATGCATGCATGTATATAAAAGAATGTGAAAGTTTTTAATGTATGAGTTTTGTAAATATCTGTTTTATAGTTTATGTGGTTTTGAAGTTATAGTTATAATTTGGAAAATATCTTTTATTAATTATTTTGTTGAAAATATTTGGAAAATCACACTAAATGGAAGGGTGCGTAAATTGTTGTTGAGAAATTGAAGTGTGTATTTTGAGAAGTTATGATTTTGTAAACAGGTTTTTGGCAAGTCAAAAAAACAGAGGAAACTTTGTCAAAATTTTTCAAACAATTTTGATGAGCTCACTATAAAAGATTTTAAAATACAAATATTTTTACAAAGATTTTCAAATTATAAATTAAGTTAAGAAAAGTTTGAAACCGGGTAGCGCTCCTTGGATCGATCCAGGCAGGTCGGGTCAGGGGGGTGTTACATAATATTTACGATATAATATTATTATAATTGGTCTCGTCAAAAAAAAAAAAAAAGTGATCGCAGACGTAGCTTGATGATAATTAGAACATCTCCAATATAAATATGTATTTTTAAATATCAAAATAGTATCACATCAGCATTTTTAAATAATATGGATCTAACTTGTCAAAAAAAATTATAAAAATGTATATTCACTTCTTCAATATAAGTATCTACATAATAATTTCGGATCAATCAGCACAAGCCATTTATCACATTCTCTCTCCAATTTAATATAACAATTAAATGCATTGAGAAAATGTTAAAATTATTTTGGTTGGAAAAGTTAGAAATCTTAATCAGCATATTAGAGCATCTCCAATGCAAATATGTATTTTTGAGTATCTAAATAGTGCCACATCAGCATTTTTAAATAATATGGATCTAACTTGTCAAAAAAATTATAGAAATGCATATTCACTTCTCCAATATGAATATCTAAATAGTAATTTTAAACCAATCACCACAAGTCATTTGTTACATTCTCTCTCCATTCAATATGATAATTAAATGTATTGACAAAATACTAAAATTTTATTGGTGGGAAAAGTTAGAAATCCTAGTCAGCATATCAAGGAGAATATCTACAATTAGAAACTCTACTTGATATTCTCTAACTTTTTTTTTTCCACATCATATCAATATTAAAGTTAGATAATTGCATTGGAGAATGTTTTCTTAACTTTTTCAATATTGATCCTATGTGGCACTCAATTTTCTCCAAATGCATAATAGCATTGGAGATGCTCTTAAAGAGGATATTTACAATTAGAAACTTTATTTGATATTCTCTAACATTTTTTTTTTACCACATCATATTAATATTGAAGTTAGATAATTGCATTGGAGATGATTTTTTTAACTTTTTCAATATATATTCTATGTGGAACCCAATTTTCTCCAAATACATAATAGTATTGGAGATACTCTTATAATTCATACTCTCAATAATATTGAGGTCCCGAGTTTAAATTATTTTTCTTAAATAAAATATATATATATATATATCAGAATCAGTTAAAGGTTAGGTTCCAACTTTTTTACTAATTTTTTTTTATAAAAAAAATTACTTTGTAGAGGAGATTTTCAAGTATTTATTTCAGATACAAGTTGGCAATAGTTGTCAGAAACCTCGTCTTCATTCTATGTCAAATTTCAAAACCTGTTAACGTGGTGCATTTAAAAGTAAACAGAAAAGTTGATGTCAACTTAAATCCAAATTATTAATTGTTATAACCAAATCGTAAGTTAACAATAGAGATCAGGTCTCCAAAAAAAAAAATAATGCTCTCCATCGCTGGGTTCAACAATAGAGATCAGGTCTCCATCGTTGAACCCAGCGATGGAGACCCACCATCCAGCGATGGCGATGATGGGTCTTCATCGCTGAATCATCTGGAGATATCTACAAAAAAAAAAAAAATTATTGATTGATAGATTAGATCTCCACCGTCTTATCAAATTTTATTTTATTTTAATTATTTTTTTAAAAAATTTAAAATATAATCTTTACCATCTATTAATCTTAATGGACGATAAAAATAGCTTTAATTTTTTTTTTCTCTTTTTTTATTTTAATATATATTTTTTTAATCAGAAGTAGTTATATAATTTTGCACATAAATCAAAGTCAAATCATTAGATTTGACTGAGTCAAATAGAATACTAATATATAATTAAAATTAAACTCACAATTTCAATAAAATATAACAAACATCAAAATATTCCATTGCAATTTATCCATTATTATAACATGGACTTAGTATATCTAACCTGCTCAGCACCAATAACAACTTAAAAGTGCTTGACAAAACCCAGATAACACAGCCTCTAGATCACCTTGCCCAAACACTAGGTCATAATGTTACGATCAACTATCCTCTTGCTGTATTTCGATTTATAACAAACTGTCTACAAGAGAAACGCACACGCCAACTATAGATAAACACACGAGCAAATACATGAAATCCATGACAGAATTCCTGGAGGTTCAAGTTTCCATGCAAAGTAAAACTGTAAATGGACTTGGTCCTCTAGTCCAAAATTTGAAAGATGGAACAGACGCGAAAAGCTACTCATCCTTGTATCTCTTTTCTACTTCTTCCAAACTTTGAAGCTCCTTGTAGAATTTACAAACGCGGTAGATAATCCTGCAACAGCAATTAGAGGCTCATTATGCAAAGCATAGATAACAAATGATGCATAGACATCGGGAAAAAGTTTCAGAAGCTTAAACTGGCAGACTAGAAGTTGTTTTCAGCATACCAATAGAGAAGGATTGCTGAGGTACACAGAATCACATTCTTTTCAGCTTTGTAGATCTGCATAAGACATGTTAACATGAGTAGACAAAGAGAATCATACTAAAAAAGATGGAGTTCAAAAGAAATGTTGTAAAGAAAGAAAGGTTTGATAGAATCAGATGATGTGGTTGACAGGCAGGCAGAAATACATGTCAAGTTTTAGCATTTCACCAAACAGAGAGAAGTCCACCATGCAATTAGAAAAAGAATGAAGGTTTCTTTATCTCGTAAATAAAAAAAATAAAAAAAAAAAACTCTACATGCAACAAATTTCGGATTCAATCTTATATTGGGAACACAACGTTTAAATATGTTGTATCCCTTCAAAATAACAGAACAGTGTTATGAAGCTGACCTCCAAGAACAAAAGATGAAGTTTGATTTATAGAAGACCCAAAGATAAAGGAGATAAATAGTAACTAAAAAGGAAAATTTTCTAATTTCTCAAAAGGGAAAGTTAACCACAAGACAGTCGAGAAATAATATCTTCCCCTCCACCATAGAAGCAAATAAAAGAAGTCTTTGTAGAATTATCACGATTTGTGAGAAAAAG
The DNA here is from genome assembly GCA_003430845.1 of Xanthoceras sorbifolium. Classification (NCBI taxonomy): domain Eukaryota; kingdom Viridiplantae; phylum Streptophyta; class Magnoliopsida; order Sapindales; family Sapindaceae; genus Xanthoceras; species Xanthoceras sorbifolium. Next base: position 26,122,875 of record CM010610.1, on the reverse strand, counting down.
CTTCTCACTGAAGCCACACCAATTCTCATGAATACAAACCATCTAGAGATATGTAAAATGGAAGCAGAAGAATTAATATAAAAGAGGTAATTCTTGACATAATATGCATTGCAGTCATTTGAACAGGTTTGGCTGTAGTTGAAATATTTTTCTTTTCCACTCAACTCATTTTCAACTGAAAATTCGAACACGTTCTTTTCCCTTTCCAAAAAGGCATTTTGTACATCAGCAAAACTCGTTTACCAAAAGCTCTTGAAATTCTTTTATTTGCTTCAGCATTTTACAAAAAAAAAATATATTCTTCAATAGTCTTCTCATTAACTTCCTCTCTAAAAGAAAATAGAAATCTCTCTTTAGAGATTTTAGATTTCAGATATTTATTTCCTCTAAGTTTGGTTCTTCAATGAAATCAAAATTGTATAAACCAGCACTCCTCGTGAAACAAATATCACAATAAAAGAAGATGCAGAAAGAACACTGATTTTTACCATTCTTCTGCATTTAGTGGAAAGTACAAAAATTCAACTAGATAAAAGTCATGAGCAGCTTATTAATTTAAGGTGCCCCAACTCTATCCCATTTCAAATGATATAAAGATGTGATTTTATCAAAAGCCCCATTGTAAGAAGATTACAATAACAATTTCTTGAAGGAGAAATCCCATCAGGATTCTCTCCTATAATTTCTGATAAGATTCAGCAAGGTTAAGAACCACGCAACAATAATCTCATTCCATATAATACGTAAATTCACAGGGAATTAGCTGCTTAAGTAGTAGCTGAAGGATTGGCCCTGTGTAATGATCTCAACCTTAACAAACAGCTTAAGAAAGAAAAGCTGACAGGTAAAAAGGCTCTTCAAAATTTTTGTGGAAAAGTTGGCTATAATAAGATTATGCCAAAAACCTCCAAGAGAAAGTAAAGTATATTAAACCTACTTAATAGTAAAATGCAAAGGTGGTATAAGAACACCAGGAAAGACAAAGAAAAGTGGATGGAGTACCCAAAAACACAAGGAGATAGATGGAAAGACTCTCACTTGCTACAAGTGTGCTAAGAAATGACATTATGGTCAATTGCCAAACTAAACAAAAGAGTAATGCCTTTGGTATAGATGAAAATTTTAAGAGAACTAAAAGCAGATTTCATTGACAATTTCAAAAGAATAGGAAGAAGAAGTTGAGCACACAGAGTTATATTCATTTGAGCTTCGTAGATCTACGGAAGACACCTCAAAGTAGTGGACAAAGACAATCACAAGATATTTTGCAACTATTTTTTGAACTCAGAAAGACAGAGTTCAATAGAAATTTTGAGAAAAAAGAAAGAAAGAATTGACAACTATTTTTTCAACCCGTGAGCAATTAAGTTTAAAAACATTTCTGAATAACAAAAGCTTACAAGTTACCACAACTATGCAAAGAATTCCCTTCCCAAGAAAACAAATAAATCAATCAAAATTTTAACGACATCAATACCTCATCTACCATTCTAGAGTAATGTATAATTCATGGGATATTTATTTTTCTTTTTCCATTTATCTAACAGTTCCTAAATTTCTATCACAAGTGATTTTTTTTTTTAATCTACAGCAACAGAGAACTCTATATTAGTAGATTCCATTCCCAGAAAATTAAAAATCAAAATCAAAATCAAAATTATGAGGGCAGATCAACTCTTCAGCATACCAATTTCACCACAATTGCTCAATTATTTCAGTAGAAAAACACAGTAGCTACTTAAAAATATAAAAGAAAAAACAATTCATGAAAAGCACTTACAATTTTCTCATATCGATCTCTCTCAGCAGCAGTGCAGATCTCAGAAGTACACATCAAGCGATGTTCGTTCTTCCAATAGATATCTGCACACACACAAACACAAACCCACCAAAAAGCCCCATCTGTTAAATCGATTCACAAGTCAAGAAAAAAAATAAAAATACCCACCATTTTCAAAAAGCGAAAGAGAAATACAATACCCAGAAGCTGAAAGCCCGAAAAAGGGACGACAAAGAGGGCCGGTTGGAGAATGAGAGAGACGAGAGAGACCAAGCGGCTCTTCAAGAGCTTCGGCGAAGGAAGAGTCAATATGATAGCTAAAGCGGCCTCTGCTGCCACCACGTACGTCAGTATCATCCACTGCAACGCCATATTCTTTCTTCTACTTCTCAACCTGAGAAATCGAGATTGATTTTGATTGTCCCAACCAAGTTTAATTTTTATGGTTTGCTTCTTGTTGACTATTATTTTTCTTTGGTACTTGTCTTGATTGAGAAGGTAATTTGATACTCTGCTATTATTTCTAGATTTTTAGTTTCAGTTTCAGCCCGGTAAATTGCACAAAATTACCTGAGTTTAGTTGAAATCACACGTATTATTTAACATTGTCTCAATTACATAAACACCCTCTGATCAGTGTACTAAAGTTTCACCGATGGTGACTTTTAATAATAGAGGGGTAATTTCATCTTTTTATGTGTAAATACAAAAAATGAATAAAAGAAAATATACAACCAATTACAATCTGCCACATCACATCCTAAAAATTTTAATTATATACAAATAAAAAATATTAATAAAAATTTATAAAAGCTTCAGCACCTATGGAGTGGACTCCATTGACGGTGGAGGATCGCTCCATCATGAAGGAGTCATATACATTTGTTAGAGAACGTAAATATAATACTAATAGAAGTTGTGATGAGTTTCATATTAAAAGAAAATATAAAATAATATATATATATATATATATATATATATATATATATATATATCTCATAAACACACAAACGTCATAAGTGTGAAATTTGACAGCGTTAAATGCGATTCAATTATCAAATAAGTTTCGGACTTCTTTCATTGTTTCAAGTAGTTTACAATTTTATCATTTTCAATTAAATCAATCTCTATATTTTCACAATTATCAAATAAGTTGTCTATCTTAACTTAAGTGGCACATATATATTCCCTTTTACGTTTGTGATGGAGTATTCGAGTGAAAGAACATGTAGTGTTTAATCTTGACAAATATTCAAATTGATATTTACTCACGTCTAATTATTTGTAAAAACAATAACAATGATAACACGAATACTTTATTAAAAGAAGATAAGATAAACTTCTATAAAGACAAGTGGATATCTTGAACCCTATTCCATTCAATTTTTGAACAATTATAATTATTTCAAAGTTTAGGGATGGAGATACGATTTGAACCTATAATTTTAGTGATATAGATATGAGGAACATACGATCTAATAAATGTATTATTATTAGTTTTTATATAAAAAAAAGTTATTAAAAACTAAAACTTTAAGGTCATGGACATAGATAACCTCACATTATATAATCAAATCTCATGATAAAATTGAGGTGCAAAGACCTACTTTCTAAATAAAATAATAATAATAATACTAACGCACATTCCCTTATAGTAAAACGGTTAGTACACCTCTCTCCCATTTTAACATGCGTATGAGGATAGTTTTTTTCTCTTATTGTGAGAGTAGATATTTTTCATTATGGGAGTAGATATTCAAATCGTGCGTATAATAATTGATCTCGGCAGTTTTCAACAGTAATTAATATTATATAATATTATTTATATTATTTCTTATTAATTTGTATAAATAACATTTGTCAAATCTCGCACTACACTAAATAAGAAATAATATTATTTATATTTTAATACATACTATACCAACATTACTATTTATTCATATTCAATCTAATCTTATTTTATTTAATAAAAATAGTTTAACTCAATTATTAGACGTGGATGTATTTTTGTTGGGCCATTGCATAAACAATGAAGTGGACTTGGAGACACAATAATTTCGTAAATATGATTTTTCCCTCTTATAAATACTCTATGTATCCTATTGAATAACACAAAGTCTCATGTTTTGGTGGTTAAGGTTCAACACCTAGTATAGCCATATATGTGGTCCTCAAAAATTGCTAGAAAGACACGGGATACTACAACCTGCAAAGAAAAAACGCATGTGACCTGTAGGACGACTGGGACACCGGGATAGTGCTGGCCAAAGTCACTCCGACGGTCAAGTTAGCGAGTGCTAGTAGATGAATAGAGGTTGAAAACAAAAAAGAGTAAGAAATACTTCCTTAACCTGGGGGGTTGAAACCTTCGTGATCGGCGGCGATGTAACGTCGGTTGGCCGAACCGCGATCGTGGGACGATCGGAGATGGTGAAGTTTAGTCTGGAGATGCTTTATGTATACTGTGTATTGCCTAGTCGATAATTTTCTCCAGTTTTCACATTAGCCTTTTTGAAAGAGTGCCTCTCTTATTTATAGGGGTGGTGATTCGCCCGTTGGGGATGGTGAATCATCTCCCTGATTCGTTGCCCCAAATCAAGGAAGATATGGGTGCTTCCTTGACTCGGTCATTGTGTTTCAAAGTTTTGATGGGTCGGGTTGCAGGCCTGGGCCTATTCAGGTAGGTCGTGATTGGGCTTACATAGGCTCAAGATGGTTCATGGTCGAGCGATATGGGTGTCGTGCGACACGGGAGACCCCAAGGTGTGAGGCTGTCACATGATTGGGCCTTGGTGCGTAGATGGGCTTTTGGGTTGGACTCTTACTTGTGACTGGACTTGACAGATTTTAGCTACTACAATGTACATATATATATATATATATATATATATGCATCATTGCTCATAAAAGCACAATTGTGTGAGTAGTTGGTCAATAGGAGTACTCTTGCTGGTCTGGGCCCTATTTATTTGATTAAATCTCGAATGGTATCGGTAGTCTTTTAACTTGCAAAGTGTCAGATTTCAAAATACATATGTATCCTACTTAGTAATGTTTATTAAGCTCTTCATTTCAAGTTTGTATCAAATTAAAAAAGTTTCTCTTTGGAATTTGTAAAGCAGATTTAGTTGATCTATAATATTGGAAAAATTAGATTTTACATTAAGATGGTTCAGCAGTTATTTTTGCGTTTCACAGTTTTTTTCTTTTGAAATTCCAGGTAATTTTTTTTACTAAATATTATAATTTTATTATCTTTTAGGATATTAATTTCGTCAGGATTTTAAAAAAAGTTTTTTTTTTTACAGAATAATCTAGTACTGAAAAAAAAAAAAAAGCAAAATAATGTCGCGAGTCCCGTGACTAATCACAACTGTAAATATCAAGTGTCGGTTTTCCCATTAACATTTATTATCTTTCCATGTATGCTTAGAAAAGAAGAAATTAATGGAAAATAGATTTGGATCAGATTCCACTTGAATATGTACCTCTGATTGATTCTCTTTGTCACCACCATAAACTAACTGTTACATGTTCTCCAATCGCAATAAAAAAGAAACAAAAAATTATAAGATTTAAAAGCTCCTGTGTCAGTTTTCAAAAACAAATTAGTAGGAAATATTGTATATATCTCGTCACTTTATTCGACGCATTAGTTTTTCCGAAACTTGTTAGTGACTGTTTAGTGAACGATTCATCGACGAAGATGAACAGAGAGAGGAAAAGAGGAAGAGGTACCAGTTACGATCGTGACAACGGCGACGATGAAGATCGGTTCGAAGAGGAAGACGAAGTAGAGCAGCTTAGAGCCAGAGACGGCGATGAAGTATCAACAAAATTATGGAAATGGATAAGGTGTTGTTTGGCAATGCTTGGAAGCGATGATGATGTTGATCGGTCGATTGTCGGTGGACATGGAAGAGATTTTGGAAGAAATGGAAGTGGAGGCAGATCCACACTTTCTTCTTCGACGATATTTCAACGCTTCGTTATTCGTCCTGATAACTGGTAATCCAATCAACCGCCATTTTTTATATTCAAAACTTATAAATTCAAATATTGATATAAGAACTTTATTTGATTTTTTTTTTGGACATAATTTTAAAAAGAAATTTTATTTATTTTTTACTCCAAAAACTGAATTATTGGGTATATCTTATTATTTTCTTAAAATATATTATGAAATAACTGGAATTAATTATCGTATTACAAAATGTGAAGGGAAGGTATTCATAACTTAGATAGGGAATCTACAACTTTTTAGAAAGGAAAATAACGTAAATAATTAAAATAAATGATAAGTAATACGATGATGATAGACTATTACATTTTGATAAGTATGGCATTCGTAATTGAGATTCTCAAAATTTTTAAATTATTTCACATATTTATATATTTTATGATTTTTTAAAAAAATATTACAAATTTAAGACTTAAGAAGGGGAGCCCTTGTTTACAAAGGAATAAAAATTATGTTGAATTCTTTAGAAGTGTTTTTATGAAGGTAATTTCTTAAGAATTTTTTACAGGACAACAGGAAAAACTCTACTCATATAAAGTGGGACTCCCACCTCATCATCATCATCATCATCACAAATATAGAAGAGGATGTGTACACCATTCAACTATGATTGAAAAGTGAATGAATTACTTTTATAGGATTATTACAAATACATTCTAAAAATGGAAAAAAAAGTACCTCATACCCCTCCATAATCGACTTTGCCTCTCTATTTTAATTTTATTTTTATCACAAAACTTTTATGATTGTTTGTTATTTGTTACATAATACTAGTCACATAAGTGTGATAAGCTTTTATCCCACAATCAGGCCTCCTACAAAACAAAACATTGAAGACAATAGCACTATAAAATGGTCGAATAGCTATTATACGAACTCAAATAAGAGTTGGTGCGCACCTCTTGGCTCCTTTTTAACTTTATATAAATACTGACACTTGTAATGCATGCAGGTGGTACGTGACATGGACTCACTTCATGGTAATATGCGCAGTGTACTCCTCCTTCTTCACTCCTTTAGAGTTTGGATTCTTCAGAGGACTGCCGAAGGATCTCTTCCTCCTCGACATTGCCAATCAGTTTGCTTTCTTGATCGACATTGTCGTCCATTTCTTCCTAGCCTACCACGACCCTCACTCCTATCGCTTGGTTTACAATCCCAATCTCATTGCTCTCAGGTAGATTATTAATAAATCTCTTTGAATTCATAGGCTTCTTATTTTTGTGAGTGTGTGTTTTTTTTTATCTTAAATTTTGTTTATTTTTGATAAATTTGTATTGTAGGTACTTCAAATCGCGATTTTTGGTTGATTTCCTTGGCTGTCTGCCTTGGGACGCTATTTACAAGGTGATATTCTGATTATTACTTTTGTTTTATTTTTTGAATTATAGGTATACTATTGTTGTATGTTTTTGTAATTTTTTTTTTTTCAAACAATGTGGTATGTTTATAATTTTTTTTTGTATTAGTACTTAATTTTTAATTAAGTATATTGATGTAGTCATGGCGTATTTGATTAAAGTCTGTTCGTGTGCACCTAATTAACAAGGTTATAAGAGTTTGATAAAGAAGATGTTTTGATTCATTCAAGTGTCAAATATATTAAGTTTCAATTACATTTGTCAAATATATTAAGTTTCAATTACATTCAATTAAGTTTTACGTTTTACAACTTTTGCTTTCAAGAATCTTTCCTTTTGAGAATACGTATATGATTTTATTTCCTCTTGGCATCTCAATTTGATTTAGAAATATGATTTTTCTACAGACATATGAGTCTCTGATATGATAATGTACATATATATAATTTGCTTTCTTATAGTTTTGAACTTGAAATCTTAGCATTTTAGTCGATAAGGCTTAGCTATCTGCTTTTGATCAGGCTTCCGGGAGGAAAGAGGCAGTCAGGTACCTATTATGGATTCGACTGAGTCGGGCTTGCAGAGTGACAGAGTTTTTTGAGAAGCTGGAGAAGGACATTCGGATCAATTACCTTTTCACAAGAATTGTGAAACTTCTTGTTGTTGAGCTTTACTGCACGCATACAGCTGCCTGCATATTTTACTATCTTGCTACAACTGTACCTCCTTCCAAGGAAGGTTACACATGGATAGGAAGCTTAAAGATGGGTGACTACAGCTACTCACATTTCAGAGAGATTGATCTTTGGAAGCGTTATGTAACGTCTCTATATTTCGCCATTGTTACCATGGCAACTGTTGGTGAGCTTCTTTTGTTCTTTGATTTCAAATTAAGGCTTATCACAAATATAGGAAGATTACTGATTTATGTGCTTATTGTCTGCAGGCTATGGAGAGATACATGCGGTTAATGTCAGGGAAATGATATTCATCATGATTTACGTCTCATTTGACATGATTCTTGGTGCTTATCTACTCGGTAACATGACAGCATTGATAGTGAAAGGATCAAGGACTGAGAAGTTTAGGGACAAAATGACTGACCTTATCAGATACATGAACAGAAACAAACTTGGGAAGCACATAAGTCATGAGATTAAAAATCATATGCGATTACTGTACGATAATCAGCATACTGAATCTGCAGTTCTTCGGGATATTCCAGCCTCGATATGCTCTAAGGTATTGATAATGCTTAGCATGCAAGAGAAGTATACAACTGTGAAAGTTACTTGTAGTTTCTTATTTGAGCGTAGTCTTTCATAGAAAATCTTTATCCTTAGATGAGTTGGATTCCATAATTTGTTAGTCTAGAATATATTGGTCACGATTTGTAAGTTGTATTTGATAGTTTTGTTACATTTGTTTGTAGCATAAGATAGTATATTCGTGTTTCAAACTGCTGTTGCATCATTTGTTCACTGATACTTCCAGTTCTGACTTCTAGACTTGAAAAGTGAAAACTGATATTTCCTCTTGGCAATAATATGTAGTCCGTACTTAGTAATGTCTATTAAGCTCTTCATTTCAAGTTTGTATCATAATCAATTATTAACATCATTGTAGTGTTTTTTGCAGATATCACAAAAGTTGTATGAGCCTTACATTAAACAAGTTCCTCTTTTCAAGGGATGCTCTTTGGGATTCATTAATCAGATTGTAAGTTAACCTATAGCATAGGAAAAGTAGATTTTATCTTAAGATAGTTGAGCAATGTTACGTCTAAATTTATAGACTGTATCATCTATCAATCATCAAGTATGGGAAGAATGATCAGATTTAGAGCAATTGAAGATAGTAGTGCTTTGGAGTTTATGCGTATACTATCAGGCTTCCTTGCAGCATACATACTAATAATATATCATTAACTGAGAGTCGATGTTCATCAAGACTATATCATAATTTTGTTAGCTTTGATATTATTTAAAGTACCAATAATATTGTTTCATTTTTGACTTGTGGCTTACTAATTGTGCTGGTTCATCAGGCAATTAGAGTCTCTGAAGAAATTTTCCTCCCAGGGGAAGTGGTTATAGAACAGGGAACCGTGGCTGATCAACTTTATATTGTCTGTCATGGTGATTTGGTAATTTCTTTTTTCTCTCTTTATATATTTCTACATCTTCCTTAGTGTATTCCAGAGCATAAATGATAAGTAGATGTGTTTGCAAACTTGACAGTTTCGCATTATTTGCACTTTGCAGGATGAAGTAGGAAAAGGAGAGGATGATGAAGAAAAGCTTCTTACACATCTGCATACTTATAGCTCATTTGGTGAAGTTTCTTTTCTTTGCAACACTCCTCAGCCTTATACTATTCGAGTTCGTGAACTATGCAAGGTACTGCGACTTGATAGACAATCTTTTCTGGAGATAATTGGAATATACTTTTTCGATGGTCGGATTATCTTGAACAACCTCCTTGAGGTAAAACATTCTCTGTGTTTTTAAGATGTTTGTGGTTGGAAATTTTGTTTTTAATGAATTAATGGATATCATTGTAACAAACTTCTAGTTGACAGGGAAAGGACTCATATCTACAGAGCAAGATAATGGAGTCAGACATCTCTCTTTATATAGAAAAGCCTGAATCAGAGTTGGCTACAAGGTTAAACTGTGCTGCAAATGATGGAGATTTTTATCGACTGAAACGCTTGATTGGAGTGGGGGCTGATCCAAAAAAAAGGGACTATGATGGTAGAACACCTTTGGTATGACTTCTAGCCAGCTAAGCTGCTATTTAATATTCTATGATAACAATCTCTAAAAATCTTGAACTGCTGCACACATTTGCATCAGAAGCTGGAATGTAGATTAATGGTTAACTTAAACAAAAAGAAATATCCATTGTGCTCACAATGAAATTGGAATTTTGTGTACAATTGCTGTGACTGTGTGTAGTATACTGGACTGACCATGGAAGTGAGAAACCGTGTGGATTTACTTCAATTAGCTCAATTACACTGATTAGGGTTTTCTTAAGAGTTTAGTCACTTGGACATAAAGGTCAATAGGTATGCGCCAGTTCATTCAAGGCAGACTCAAATGTATATTGTTTTCTATACAGTATCACTGCTTCATGATCTGAAAGCTCATGTAGAGATTGCTGCCCAAAGATTTCAGTCATGGATGAAATTCATTGAGTAGTCTATGTAAAGATCTAGAAAAAAAATCATGCAAGACAGACTAACTTCTTCTTTAATTGTCTCAATCTGCTATATATAGGCATAAAATGAATCATACTAATACAAGGCAGACTCACATGTATTTTCCTTTCAACAGCATATTGCTGCTTCCAAAGGTTATGAAGATATGATTCATTTTCTTATTCAAAAAGGCGTGGACGTCAACATTTCAGGTTAGCTTCATATATATTGTGTCTGTATAGGTTACGCACCTACTTTTTAGTTGGCTATTGGAGTTCTGAAGAAATCTAGCTAGCATATACAATTTTTAACACATGTTTTTTTTTTTCCAGATAAGTTGGGAAACACTCCCCTGCTTGAAGCCATTAAAAACGGGCACGATCATGTAGCTTCTGCACTTGTCAAAGCAGGCGCGTCACTGACAATTGATGATGCTGGTGGTTTTCTTTGCACGACTGTTGCAAGGAGGGAATTGGATTTCTTGAAAAGGGTTCTGGCTAATGGCATTAATCCAAATTCTAAAAATTACGATCATCGAACACCACTTCATATAGCTGCTTCAGAAGATCTGTATTCAATTGCAAAACTACTAATTGAAGCAGGAGCTAGTGTTGTCTCCAAGGACAGGTACAATTTGAGCAATTCACTGGTTTTAGAACACCACCTCTATGTACTATTTATCGTAAGCATTTCAATGACAACAGAATTTTCACTACTGGTATGACCTTTGGTGGGCTATTTTTCACTTGCAGATGGGGGAATACTCCACTCGACGATGCACGTATAGGCCGAAGCAAGAATCTGATCAAGCTACTTGAAGTTGCAAGAACTTCTCAGATGTCTGAGTTTCCTGGTTTTTCTCAGGAAATTCGAGGTACTAACACATTTGCATATCTCCACATGAAATATTTTGTCCGAAATTAAGTGTATTATGTCACATTGTTTAAAACTATAAAATAATCACAGAAGAAATATTAGCTTCCCACATTGAGACTTGAGATCTTTTAGCTTGAAGCATATTTTGTATTACGATATCCGAGGACTTAATGATTACATTTTCATTGCAAATGACAGACAAAATGCAACGAAGAAAATGCACGGTGCTCCCATACCACCCGTGGGATCCTAAGGAAGAGAGGAGAGAAGGAGTTGTCTTGTGGGTTCCTCAAACCATGGAAGAGCTTATCAATGCAGCAAAGGAGCTGTTGAAATGTCCAAGTACTGGTTCGTGTATCTTATTATGCGAAAACGGCGGTAAAATTCTTGATATAAACATGATTAGTGATGACCAGAAGCTATTTTTGGTTACAGAAAAATGAACACGTACATACACAAATATCTATTAAGTGAAACTATGTTAGTTGTATATAGTGCAGTGGCAGACAAAACATGGTTGAAACTTGTCCTAAATCGTTTATTTCTGTGTCCTTGATGATTCAATCTTTGCATGCTAAAATAGCAATTTAAGAGTTAAAAAAAGGAGGGGTTCTCAACATAATTTATGTTTATTGAAATTTTGCAAAAAAGAATATACATGAAGATTTGCCAATATTGAAGATGTTGATGGGCCACAATGACTTGCCTTGATAATACATGCTTCTCGGTCCATGTTGTTGGCTCCCGCCAATTTTATCTCTACGGCCCTTTTATAATTACACCCCGGGGTGTTCAAAAAATGGGGATTTGCTATGTAGTATTTAAGTTTTGAGAAAATATTATTTTTGACATGAATTTTCAACCCTTTAAAATACATCAAAATGGTACTGACAGAATTAATAGACCGGATGTATTTATAAAAACTTAATTAACCGAAGTCCGAATAAGCTAATGCACGTATGTGGTGTAAAAAATGATAATTCTTAAAAATTTAAGGACCAAATTATAAAATTTCAAAAACACTTTTAATTGAATGATGAAGATTAACTTTTAGAGAAAATAGGGTTATATATAGCACTAAACCGGACGCTTTTTTTTTTTTTTTGGTACTCTCAATATTCTATTAACTTGGATTTGCATTCATTTGCTAGATCATATATATGATAACACTCATTCTTTCAAGAGTTTTAAAAATTTATCTTACTCTTAAATCTCTTTATTGTTAATTTACAACTTAAATTTCTTTGATTTCATACAAAAACTCTTATCTTTGGAGTTAAAAACATACATTAAGTGATGAAAATAATATTAGGGATAGTAAAAATTACCAGTCCGCTCCAAATTGGCGGGACACTAATCCATTTAGAGCGGGTTTGGAGCACAAATTTCATTTTAGCATATTACCAAATTCAAATGTTTCAATCTTATTTTCATCTCTCTTTTTCTATTTTTTTTTTCTTTTTTTATATTAGTTTCAACCTTCGTCAACAGTGTTCGTCGACACTAGAATCTTCATCACTCTCACCGAGGTCTGTTTGTTTCGCTCTCTAACTTCTTCTGTCTAAATTTCTCTTTCTTACTTCTAACTCTTTATTTCCCAACTTCAAATTTTGTGGGTTTTAAGTTGAGGAGGAAACTAGCGATATTTTTATCCCGAAATAATTTTTAAAACTATAAAAACTCAAATTACTAATTTCGTGATATTGATAAAAGTCAAATAACTGTTGATCATTGTTTCAGGTTGTGTTCTAAAACTAGTTAAGTGTTCAAATTGTACCTGTCCTTGGGGAGAACACTAGCTCCTGCTTCTATTAGTAGTTTTGCCATTGAATACAGATCTTCTGATACAGCTATATAAAGTGGTGTTCGATGATCGTAATTTTTAGAATTTGAATTAATGCCATTAGCCAGAACCCTTTTCAAGATATCCAATTCCCACTTGGCAACAGTCGTGCAAAGAAAACCACCAGCATCGTCAATTGTCAGTGATGCGCCGGCTTTGAAAAGTGCAAAAGCTACATGATCGTGCCTCTTTTTAATGGCGTCAAGCAGGGGAGTGTTTCCCAACTTATCTTAAAAATAAAAAGCATTAAAAAATGTATCTGTTAGCTAGATTTCTTCAGAACACCAATAGCCAACTAAAAAATAGGTGCGTAACCTATACAGACACAATGTATATCCTAACCTGAAATGTTGACGCCTTTTTGAATAAGAAAATGAATTATATCTTCATAACCTTTGGAAGCAGCAATATTCTGTTGAAAGGAAAATAAATGTGAGTCTGCCTTGTATTAGTATGATTCATTTTATCCTATATATAATTAGAAGCAGATTGACACAATTAAAGAATAAGTTAGTCTGCCTTGCATGAATTTCTAGACCTTTGCATGGACTATTCAATGAATTCCCTCCATGACTGAAATCTTTGGACAGGAATCAGTATAAACTCTTATGAACACCCTAATCAGTATAAATTGAGCTAATTGAAGTAAATCTTAGCGTTTTCCACTTTCATGGACAGTCCAGTATAATACACACAGTCACAGCAATTGTAAATCTGCTTAATGAATCCCAAAGAGCATCCCTTGAAAAGAGGAACTTCTTTAATGTATGGCTCATATAACTTTTGCAATATCTGCAAAAAACGCAACAATGATATTACTTTTTGATTATGAAACAAACTTGAAATGAGGAGCTTAATAGATATTGCTAAATAGGGAATACAGCAGATTCATTAGAGGAAAAATCATGCTTGATATATTTTTTATTAGTTACTCTAATCCGTTTTGCACTCCTGAAATCAGCACTGGAATTATCACTGATCAAATGACAACCCAACAGCAGCTACAAACCCATGGAACAAAACTACCAAATTCAACTTACAAATTGCAACCACTATACACTAGACTAACAAATTATGGAACCAAACTTGTATCAAAAAGTAAGCTCAAATAAGAAAGTATAAGTAACTTCCACATTTGTGAATAAAAGGAAACGAATATATCAGATTCACTATTCTTATCTTGCATGCTAACCATTATCAACACCTTCGTCCAAATCGAGGATGGAATATCCTGAAGAACTGCAGATTCTGTACACCGGTTATCATATAGTAGTCGCATATGACCTTTAATCTCATCGCTTATGTGCTTCCCAAGTTTGTTTCTGTTCATGTATCTGATAAGGTCAGTCATTTTGTCCCTAAAAATCTCTTTCTTTGATCCTTTTACTATCAACGCTGTCATGTTAGTATGTTACCAATTAGATAAGCACCAATAATCATGTCAAACAAGACATAAATCATTATGAACATCATTTCCCTGACATTAACCGCGTGTATCTCTCCATAACCTGCAGATATATATATAATAAGCACATATAATCAATACACACACACACACTCTTTGTCGCGAATAAAATCTTCCTATATTTGCGACAAACTTTGAAACCAAAGAACAAAAGAAGGGTTATCACCTACAGTTGCCATGGTAACAATGGCGAAATATAGGGACATTGTATAGTGCATCCAGAGATCAATCTCTCTGAAGTGAGAAAAGCTGTAGTCACCCAACTTTAAGCTTCCTATCCATGTGTAACCTTCCTCAGAAGGAGGTACATTTGTAGCAAGAAAGTAAAATATGCAGGCAGCCATATGCGTGCAGTAGAGTTCTACAACGAGAAGTTTCATAATTCTTATAAAAAGGTAATTGATCTGAATGTCCTTCTCTAGCTTCTCGAAAGATTCGATCACTCTGCATGCTCGACTCAGTCTAATCCATAATAAGTACCTGACTGCCTCTTTCCTCCCGAAAGCCTGATCAAAACAGATAGCTTATGGCTTCAGATTATCAACTAAAATGCTAAGATTTCAAGTTCAAAACTACAAGGGAGCAGATTGTAAATAATGTGCATTATAATTTAAGAGAATAAGATGTCTCTACAAAAGATCATGTTCTCTAAATCAAATTGAGATGTGAAGAGGGAAGAAACTTGCGATAAAGTGAACTAATAATCAAAAATACTTTTCCAACTTTCATGAAAAGGTAATGTAACCATGGAATCAACCTCAAATACCTTTTTCTTTTCTTTTCAGTCACAATTGTAATTGCTGCTCATTCCTTGATGGCAGTACATGAATTTGGCAATCAAATAACTCTCTATCCTTTGTTTTGTCCAATTAACAAAGAATCATTAGTTATCGTCAATTGAATTAAGTTCGAAACAGAACCACAGATATTGTATCTCCCTATAAAGACATTTATGAAATCAAAATGAGACTTCTGAGACACTAAATGCAAGCTGATAGTTGAAGAGTTGATTTTATTAAAGTAGCTCGTTCTGAAAAGAAAAACGACTAAGAAAATCCATCTCTTTGAAGGTTCATTTGATTAGAGTATAAAGAAATCACTCATGCCAGCAAAAGTTGTAAATATACACTTAGTAAACTGATTCTGATTAAAGCTTAATATATGTGATCCTTGAATGGTAAACTCTTTTTTTTTTTTAATCAAATTCTTGCTAAATTCTTTCAAGTACACATGAACAGAATTAAAGACAAAACACATTAATTAAAGTTAAAGTAAAAATCAGAACATCACCTTGTAAATAGCATCCCAAGGCAGACAACCAAAGAAATCAACAAAAAACAGCGATTTCAAGAACCTATACTTCAAAATCAACAAAAAATATTATAAAAAAGACAATCAAGAAGCGAATAAATTCAAATAAATTTAGGAATCATCCTGAGAGAGATGAGATTAGGATTGTAAACGAGGTGGTAAGAGTGAGGGTCACGATAGGCCACGAAGAAAATAATGTCAATCGGGAAGGCGACCTGATTTGCGATGTCAAGAAGTGTTGGGAAAAATGTTTGTAAAACAATAAATTTTACAGCTCCAGGATAATTTCACAAACCAAATAGATAAAATAACACCAAATATTTTTACCGTGGAAAACCAAGGTAAAAACCATGGGACCTATAAGCCGCTTAAAAACTTCCAATATAACAATAATGGGATTACAAACTTCACCCTTAGGTGCATCTCTCACAAATTACAATAACAATGTAACTTCAATTTGTGGATAGAACTTCACAAATTGTCTCACAATTTTTTCTCTCAGAAAAACTCACAATTTTTTCTCTCAGAAAAACTCTCTATTTCTAAGGCTCTCTTTCCCTAAATTCTCTCTAAGATGAATTTAATTGTTTTCAATTGGATGATTAAAATGAACTAAATGGTCACCTATTTATAGGTGAGAATTTGAGAGAAAATCAAACATAATCATATTGATCCACCATAAAAACAACACTTACAACTATAGTTCATGTGCACCTAACATCTTCACACTTTCTTTCATATGAGGTGAGTATCTTCATACTTTCTTTCACATGAAGTGGACCAACAAGGAGGAAGAGATTCTCCGGAAGACCTCTGAAGAATCCGAACTCGAAAGGCGTGAAGAAGGAGGAGTACACCGCGCATATCACCATGAAGTTTGTCCATGTCATGTACCACCTCCATGAAAATACTAATGTCAGCTGTATTTATAGATAGAAACACAAAAGGCGCCAAGATATTGAATTTTTAAAATCATGTCGAGATTTTAGAATAATTTAAAATAAATCTGGTTTATAAAATTATTTGTTGCATCATTTGAATATCTATGGAATAATTACAAAAACTATTCAGTAAAAAAAAAAAAAACTGTTAACGGGACGAATGACGAAGCAATGGAATTTGGAAGAAGAAGGAAGTCTTGATCTGGCTCCACCATTCTAGCAAAATCTCTTCTATGTCCACCAACAATATAGTGATCATCAACACCATCGATTCCAAGCAACGACAAGGAACGCCTTCTGGTCCTCCTCCATTTCGATTTAGTCGATTGGTCGTCGTCTCTGAGCTGTTCTTCTTCGTCTTCTTCGAAACGATCATCTTCATCATCGTCGTCATCTCCAGCAGCAGTAACACTTGCTCTTCTTCTCTCTCTGTTAATCTTCATCGATGATCATCGATGATTGATCGATCATCGTTCACTAAACGATCACTAACATGTATGTTTTTTGAATAAATTAAGGGGACTAAATGTGAAATTTCTATTAATTTGTTTATGATAACTGACGCATAATTTTTGAGAAGTTGAAACAGTCAGTTTGTCCCCGCTACATGCTTGCCTAGTACAGTTCCATAGTAAGGGTGTTTAATTTTTTTAGTAAATAACACTAACAACTCCTAAAGTTTGTTTAATTATAGACGGAGTTAACTTTTGAATTTATTGACAAACATCTTCCCTACCGTTAGTCAAATTACGTCAAATTTAACGGTTAATCAGGTTTAACCGTTAAAAAGACCAAAATACCCCTACAATAATATTTAAAATTATTAATATTTATTAAATAAAATATGATTTCTTAAAATAACAATTATAAAAAATAATCTCCAAATTGGATCGCTACTGTCCATCAAGATTAATGGACTGTGGAGATCCAATCTACAGATTGGATCTCCACCAAGAACCAAAAAAAAAAAAAATGAAGAACCTAGAAGTGGGTCTTCAATTTTTTTTTTTTTAATTCTTGATGGAAATCCAATATGGATATTATTTTTTATAATCGTTATTTTAAAACTATATATATATATTATAAATAATTCCTAACCGTCCATCATCTCAAAGATGAATGGATGATCTTTTTTTTAATTTTTTAACTTTTATTTAATAAAATAATATTAAAAGTATGGAAAGACAGAAATACCCTTATACATGTTAAGTTTGACTCAAGTTAACTAACGGCATGAAAGGTCTTTGTCAATAAATCAAAAGTTGACTCCGCCTGTAATTGAGCAAACCTCAAGGGAGTTAGGCATTACTTACTCTTTATTTTTTACATTTAACCGTCTAAATTAGACATATTAAATTATTATTTTTTTTATAAGTGGTTAACACATAATCATGATTTATTACTTAACACATAATCACTTAATCATAATTACAATATTTTCTTTAATAATTATAATTCTTATATTAGTATATTTCTAAATTTATCTTTATTCAGATATTTCTATTTTAAAAAAAATAAGCAATTAACACTTTTATTAAGTAGTTAAAGAAAAAAAAATTATTTAGATTTTAAGTTTCAGTCACTGTTCAATTTTTAGAAAAATTTAGACCTATTCAATTTTAAGATAAAAAAACAAAACAAACTCTAATTTCAAAACACTCTTAGGGTGCGTTTGGTGCGCGGGATTGGATTTGACTATTTTTTAAGATGATATAGGATTGGATTAGATTGGATTGGACTAAATTAATACTATGATGTATTTGGTGCCGTATAGGATTAGAATAAAAATAATATTATCTCTTGTTTGGTATTGTATTGGATTGGATAAAAAATAATTATATTTTATTTTTTAATATAATGTGACATCAATTAAAATAATATTAGATTAAATGAATAATAAAATAAATATTATTTATGTAATATGAAAATATGAAAATATGTAATATGAAAATATTTAAGTTTTAACAAAATAAATATTTTTAATATTTTTAAAATAAATAAAACTGTTTAAGCTAATTATAAATAAAAATATTATTTTCAGTTAATATTAAAAAAATATTAAATGTTTAAAATGTTTTTAATAAAAATAAGAAATTAGAAAAGAAATATGAGAGAGAGAGAGGTTTTAGAAGATGGAAGTAAAAAAAAATAAAAAAAATATGAGGAGAGAGAGAGGATAAAATAATCCTCTTAATTTTGGGAGATTTATTTTATCCTCTATTAGTGGGATAAAATTAAGTGGGTATTAAAAATAATTTACCATCATTATATCACCAAACACATGATTGAACAATTTTTTGTCCAATCCTAACCTATTCCTTAGCAACAAACGGGTCCTTAATATTTTTAAGTACTTTTGTGTATAATATGTGATTTGTTGGCGAACGTGCTCATTCATTCTTATATTGTCGCTCGAGCTGGTGTCTCAAAACAAAATAAAAAAGGAAAAACTTTTGTGTATAACTATTTCAGCTAACATTTGGATCTTTTAAATGGTTTGGATGTTACGACCAACACAAAAAACTATACTGCTAATTGGTGTTCAAAATCTCGCTTATAAACTCATAGATTAAACTGTATAGCCAAAAATGAATGTATATTATGATACAAACTTGGAATGGAGAGAGCTCAATAGACATTACTTTGTAGTAGGGATACGAAATATCTATAAGAGGAGTATAATCATGCTTGGTAGATGTTTTATATGGATGATACCCAAGCAATATAATGCTCGTGATGCATCTAAATATATGTGTAAGGCCCGACATAACCATTGGTTATTGGGTCCACTTCATTGTTTATGCTAAAGGCCCAACAAAACCATATCTATTCCTTCGGCCCGATAACATTTTACGTTGAAATCGCCGCATCACGAGTGGTATATAAAAAATATATATATATATATATATATGATAATCATAAATCAAATTTAACATTATTTGAGATTAGAATTTTAATATAGTATTTAGAAAGTGTAAAAATATTATTTTGGTAACTTTATTTGTATCTCAACTTATAAAGTGTCAATGCACATCCACTTGTAGTAAAGTGGTTAATTAACCTCTCTCTTACTTTAGTAGTGAGAGGTTCGATTCCCACCATATGCATGTGTAGGTAGTTTTTTCCCCTTATTATGAAAATAGTATTCTCCCGCTATGAGAGTAGATATCCGGACCACATATTTAATTTGATCTAGTGGTATTATCCTCATTTCTACGTCATCAATTTACAATTCTATGTATTGAATGATATTTAGTCTCATTTTCTAATATGGCTGGCCTAGCTATACTAATTGATACATTAATTTGAAGTGGCCTGTCATGTTAATTTTCTTTTGCTATCGTCGTCAATGTGTTGCCAAATTCTAGGACCAAAACGGGTAAGGACACGGCAATATTAATGAGTAGTCTATTTAGTTGGATAGGATGTAAGGATAGGGTGTAATCCAATCACACATTAAATATTTTATCCATTGGATCAACTTGGCCTTTCACATCTGCACTTACCAATTTGTCTAATTATTGCCATCACATATCCAATTCACCAGCAAGGATAACGATACATTTTGTTAATTTTACTAAATTATACTTCTTGTTTTTCCTAAAAATTCATATCAAAATCGAATCAGGATTTACCAAAATCGAATCAAGATCTATCAAAACTTATTAAGATCATATATTACTAACGCACCTAAATGGAGAAGTCTTTCAATATTTGTTATCTTATGAGTAAAGAGAAATTAGAATCCGAATTATAAATATGGTAGGAGATGCATAATCACAAATTAATTATCCTCCCAATTTGCCCCTCATGTTGTAATGTTGAGACATATCAAAATTCATGAACTTTAATGATGTAGCATATTATATATCAAAATTTATCTACTTTATTTAACTTCTACTAAAAAAATTTAAAAAAGAAAGAAATTCTCTTATTAAATTGAATTGAATTCACATTTATTACTCACCAGATACACATTCCGTTCTTTTTTTTCATTTTAGGATCTATTCAAAAAATAA
Organism: Xanthoceras sorbifolium; assembly: GCA_003430845.1. Classification (NCBI taxonomy): domain Eukaryota; kingdom Viridiplantae; phylum Streptophyta; class Magnoliopsida; order Sapindales; family Sapindaceae; genus Xanthoceras; species Xanthoceras sorbifolium. The sequence goes on along the minus strand of CM010610.1, from coordinate 26,102,053 downwards.
TCCAGGAGCTTTTCATATCGTACTTAACCGATATGCTTTTAGTCACTAGTTACATTATTTTTTATTTTTCATTAACTCAATTGAAGTAATGACTAATGAGCCTCCTAATACCCAAATTGTGAAATATTAAATAGGAAGAATTCCAAATTTTCTTTTAAAATTTGATCAAAATCAAAAATCCATTTCCACAATTTCATTAATAAATAAAATACTTTTTTCAAATTTATGAAGTTATTTTTTTTTAATTAGTCAAACACTGAAATTTTAGAATTGTCCCTGATGAATATACGAGTTAGTCTTTCTTTATTCTTGTCAAATTTTAATTAATCAGAAATTTCTTGTTCATTTCAAAAAAATTAGTTTTCATGTTATCAATTTGTTTTTCACACTCTATAAGTAGGTTTTTGTTAGATTTGATTACTAATATATTTTGATATTAGGATTGTTTATTTCAATTCTATCAAATTAGTCCTTTAATGTTATCAAATTGTTTTTCACACTCTATATAATATGTTTTTATTAGGTTTGGAATCATCAATTAGTTGCGGGAGAATTGCAAAAATCCCTATTAAAAAAAAAATTCCTTTGATTTTGAATTTAGATAAATATTCTTTTATTGTATATTAAAAACACCTTACAATTTTAAAATTCAGTTAAATAACTTTCTAACTATGTGCCCAAAACTCATTAGTAAGGTTTTTTTAGTTAATTTATATAAATTCGAAATTAGAATATTGTTTTTCAAAGAAGGTACAAAACTCAATTTGTTGAAAATTTTGCATTGGTGTTATTTTAGATAAAAACACTTTACATTTTCAAAATTTAGTCAAAAAAACCCATGTGTGTCAACAAACTCCTTTACAGGGGTTCTCATAAAATTTGAAAAGGATATTACTAAATACTACATTATAGTTTGGAATATTCTCTATTATTCATTCTCTAGTTTTAAAATTTCTCAAATTCCCCCAACAGTTTCTCCCCCGTTAGAAAAGTAGATTTCTAACACCAACATTGGGTAAGAAGACTGATTTGCTCTTGGATCACAGGATCCTAAAAAGAATTTGAAAAAAAATATATTATGGAAATCCATAAATAAAATTTTAAAATTGAAAAAAGTTAAGAAAAAATAATTTGGTGGAGATTTGAAATGGATGGCTGGATCTCCACCAAATTCAGAATGAAAATTAACTTAAAAATTAACCTCTCTCTTCTCCATCATCATTACCAAAAGAATCTACAAATCAACCTCTTTCTTCATCATAATTCATTTCCAACACCAACACCAAACCCTAACCCAATTCTCTTTCTTTTCTTCGTTATCTCTACCATTCATCTCAAATCAAACGCCAAATCCACCGCCACTCAAAAAACACCAAACCTTATCCTTCTCAACCCATCCTATCAACAACTGCACATGAGAAAAAAATTTCTCATTTTTTTCATTATTTTTCAATTTTTTTTATTAACCACAAACACAACTTTTTCCCTTCTTTCCATTTTTTATATACCATCCAGCCATTTGGATATAGAAAAAAAAAATCTTACCAAAAAAAATTATAGTGAAGATCCACTTGAAAAAAAAATAATAAGATTTGGTGAATATCTGAAACCTATAACAAAATTGAAATAAAAAATTAATTTGGTGGAATTGGTCTCTACCGAGATCCATAATGGAGATTCAGAGATGAATCTCCATCCAAAGTACCGCATAAACAGAGAGAGCTGTTAGAAAAAGATGAGAAAAAGAGTTGATAGAGATAGAGGGGTAAGGCGTAGGGGAGAACGAGGAAAAAAGAGAACAAATATTAATTTTATATTATTATTTTATGGGGTATTATCGTTTTTCCCCTTGAGGTATGGAAATACATTATTTTCTCCCCTGGTTTGAAACTATTCCCCAAAATCCCCCCTACAATTACTATTCTGTCAAAACGACCATTCTACCCTTACCATTTTATTTTATTCATTAAATTATTATCTTTATTAATTATATAAATATTTAATTATATAAAAATAATTTATAACCAATTCATCAACCAAATCACTATCCTCATCTTCAATTCCAGATTTTTTTTTACCCAGATTTATCATCAATTAAATCACTTCAATCCCAAATTTTTTTAACCCAAATTCATCATCAAGTTCAATTGTAGATTTTTTTTAACCCAGAATCATTATCAACTAGACAATTACATCACACATTCATCATCAACCAAACCCAGAATTTTTTTACCCAGATTCATCTTTCCTTCTCTTCTTCTCCTCCTCCTTCTCCTCCTCCTCCTCCTCTTCTTTTTCTTCTTCTTCTTCTTCTTCTTTTTCTTCTTCTTTTACCTAGAAAACCTCTGCGATGGAGACCATAGCAGAGCCATCTGCAATGGTCTCTATCACAGAGCCACTATCGCCATAGCAGAGCCATCTGCAATGGTCTTTATCACAGAGCCACTATCGCAGATGGATTTCGGATCTCTCATCTACGATAGAGTCCTTCTTCTTCTTTTACCTAGAAAACCTCTGCGATGGAGACCATAGCAGAGCCATCTGCAATGGTCTCTATCACAGAGCCACTATCGCAGATGGATTTCTCATCTGCGATGGACTCCATCGCAGATGGATCTCTCATCTACGATAGAGTCCATCACAGATGGAGCTTCCATCTGTGATGGATCTGAGATGGACTCCATCGCAGATCTGTGATAGAGTTGAAGGGGAGAGGTTTGAAAGTCTGGAAAGAGAATGGAAGGGGGGAGAAGTGGAATCAAATGAGGGAAAGCGAGGGCTGGCCAAATGAAGCAAAGGTAGAATCAGAGGGAGAGAAGATGGTGAGCGATTCTGTGGTGGGAGGTGGTGGAGTGATTCTGTGGAGGAGAAAAAAAAATGAAGAAGAAAAAGAAGAAGAGGGAAGAAGAAAAAAAAAAGAAATGAAGAGAGATGGTTCTTTAATTTTTTTTTTAGCAATGGACCATTGGATGGAGATATTTTTATTCCATCTAATGGACCAAATTTCATCTAGTCCATTATTTTTAATTTTTTAATTATATAAATTATTTTTATATATTTAAATATTTATATAATTAATAAAGATAATAATTTAATGAATAAAATAGAAATAAAATATAATGGTAAGGGTAGAATGGTCTTTTTTGACAGAATAGTAGTCGTAGGGGGAATTTTGGGGAATAATTTCAAATCAGGGGGAAAACAATGTATTTCTATATCTCAGGGGGGAAACGATAATACCCCTTATTTTATTAAATCAATTTTGTTTTCTAGATTTTTGGTAAGTTACATATTTACCATTTAAATTTTTAAATATTTAATCATTTATTAACGAAACACTCCCGGTATGGGTTGTTTTAGAAATTTATTGAAACTAGATGAGGAACTTGGGGAAAAATGAAACTAAGTGGTGGATTTTAGAAAATACTTCAAACTATGGGGTAATTTTTAATAATATTTTAAATTTAAAACAGAAGGTTATTTCTTTAAGCAAATAAAAACTCAAGGAGATCTTAACATTTTTCCATTGGTTATATATATTATTATTATTAGATTCATATGATAAGAACAAATTATTTTTGAGTTAATTTTTAAATTTTATAGCTTTATAAACGTGTACATAATTTGAGAGAGAAACTAATGATGAAATGAACTTGGAACCAAAAACAGTCCACTTTCTTGACTAATAATTAATATAATATTTTTCTTTATTGTTTTTATCCCCTAGTAGTTTGTCTTTATTTCTTATTAAAAACAATTTTCTTTTTTGAAAAACAGAAAAGTCACATGCAAATTAATATTGCACTAAAAAACAGGAAAAGAAAAAAAATAGGCACAGCACACCCAAAACACTTTTGGGTGTTTCTTAGAAATTAGAAATGAAAACAAGTTTAATAAAACACATGTCCTAATTATAGTAGTTGAGTTCAAGCTACAAATGAAATTAAAAATATCACTCCTACATCATCAATTAGATAAAATTATACAAAAAGTTAAGAAAGATGATTAGTCATGAAATGAACCTGGGACCAAAACCATTCCACTTGCTTCACAATTAACGTCTATAATATTAACTCTTTTTCATTTTGGTTGTCTACCAATATTTTGTTTTATTAGTGATAGAATTCAAGTCTCGTAAATTCGATAGAAAATTCAAGTATGAAGAATCGTGTTGTTCAAGTAATTATTGATTCTGTAGAGTTATGTATAACTCTACTTGACCGTTAGCATTCTTGTAAATTATTATTTTTAAAAAAAAAATTATTTTAATCTTTAACTTATTTAAATTATTATTATTATTTAATCGATATTTTTCTTTTTATTTCACGTGATTTTTAAATTTTAAATTATTTTTAATAATTAACTTCTTCATGATATTTTTAAATTATTTATCTTTTAGTATATTATAATTTATTTTTATATTTTAGTATTAAATTAAAGTGTTATTTTGAATTATTAATTTTTTATAAATTAGTTATTTATTATAATAGTTTTTTAATTTTTCAAAGATTTTTAATTTTGGTACTAAGTTATTTTTAAATTATTTTTTGTGTTTTTTTTAATATTTAAGGTATTTTTTTATAAATTTTATAATTTTATTTAAAAAAATTGATTAAATTTTTATTAAATGTATGAATTAAGGTTAATTTATTAAAATTTATAAAATAAATAATAAAATTATATTTTTCATTTCAATCAATTAAAATTAAGAATAAAATAATTAATATGTATATTTTATTATGTTTAACTATAAATATTTAAGTTAGAATAATTAAAATAATAATTTTAAAAAAAATAAAAATCACATTTAAATAAAAAATAAAATATAAGAAAAGTAATAATTTAAATATTATTTAATGTTGAACATATTTATTTTTTGTTATTAATTTTAATAAAATATATATATTTTTTTTAAGATGATACAATTATAATATTTATAACTGTCGGGACCTATCGAGATCAATCGATATATACACATATGGATAGATATGTATAGTAAGAATTGAATTTTCACTGTTAAGATGAGGATGAGATAAACTACCTACTTTATTATAACTAGATGCATATGTACTATTTTTCTTAAATTTATTATTTTCTTTTTTATTGAATTAAATTATATTATTTATCCTGAAATGACCATTTTCTATTTTTTTAAAGAAAAAAGTGGCAGCCATTAAATCACGTGCAAGTTATTAGTACACCAAAACACTAACAATGGACCCTACGCACCTATCCTCCCACTTTCCTTCAATTAAAACATTCCCCATTTAGCCGTCACTCCCCTCTCCTCCACCCCCGTGCTTTCCCTCATCCACTTGAGAAAAAATAAGAAACTTCCGTTCGGATTCTACCACGTGTCACAACATTCCACGTGGCCGAATCTTAACGGAAGATACAGCGTTCATTGTATCAACGAAAGCTGTTCTCGTTCCACTTGTATATATATATATGTAAATGTAAAACCGCTCCATTCGATCAATCATTGACACTCTCGACTTGGGCTTCCTCTCTCTACCCAAAACCACCATCACCGCTACCACTGTAATATGGCCGTTGTACGGCAGCGCCGCCAGCTCAACCTCCGCCTCCCTCTCCCGCCGGATAACTCCGATCTCTGTCCACGTTTTCCTTTGCCTCTTCCTCCCTCCTCTACGACCGCCAACGCCGTTGCCGCCACAACCGTCCGTATTTCCTACGCCGATCTCGAAAAGATTCAAGTTCTCGGCCACGGCAACGGCGGCACCGTCTACAAGGTCCGCCACAAGCGGACCGACAATACGTACGCTCTCAAAGTCGTCCACGGCGAAACTGACGCCACCGTCCGCCGCCAGGTATTCCGCGAGATGGAGATCCTCCGCCGCACCGACTCTCCCTACACCGTTAAGTGCCACGGCATCTTCGAGACGCCGTCCGGAGACATCGCGATCCTCATGGAGTACATGGACGCCGGAAACCTCGAAACGCTCCTCCGAAGCAACGGCACGTTCTCGGAGTCCAAACTCCGCGACGTTGCGTCGCAGATACTAAAAGGGTTGACTTACTTGCACTCGCTCAAGGTCATCCACCGAGACATCAAGCCCTCGAACCTCCTTGTCGACCGGAAAATGCGCGTCAAGATCTCCGACTTCGGCGTCAGCAAGATTATGTGCCGGACGCTCGACGCGTGCAACTCCTACGTCGGCACGTGCGCGTACATGAGCCCTGAACGGTTCGACCCGGACGCATACGGAGGAAACTACAACGGCTACGCCGGGGACATATGGAGCCTCGGGTTGACCCTGTTGGAGCTCTATATGGGTCACTTCCCTTTCCTGCAGCCCGGCCAGCGACCCGATTGGGCGACGCTCATGTGCGCCATATGCTTCGGGGACCCGCCGGGACTTCCAGGCGGGGCGTCCGAGGAGTTCCGGAGTTTCATCGAGTGTTGCTTGCAGAAGGAGTCGAGTAAGAGGTGGACTGCGGAACAGCTTTTAAATCATCCGTTTTTGTGTAAAGATAAAAAATCCGATCAATGAAACCCGATCTTTCGACGTGGGTGCCTGACGACATTTTGTTAGCAGCACTTGTTGATAGAGTAGATAAAATTAGTGGCGCGATTCGGATTTTTTAAGTATGTTTATTTCTTTAATTTGTACATTCTTGACTGTATATTCTCGACTTTTGAAATGAGAAAATTGTCATAATTATTCAATTTTGTTTCTGACTTTTTCATGGACGGTACCCGATTTGATGAAATCACACTGGTCTAAAATTTAAGTAAATCTGATGGTAGAGAAAGTCTTAGGTGTATTGGGGTACATCCATCAAAATATCAATTGGGCTACTCTAATATTAATATCTATATAAATTAATATTTTAGTAAAGAAGGGAGAAAAAAAAAAATCTAATATTTGTGTGGAATAGTGCACTGACTGACGAGCAAGATAACGAGTTTTAACTGACTGCTTGACGTCATAATCTTGATTAATTTGCACGTGAAATCTTGATTTGAGCAATCAGTTATGTGACAAAAGTTTAATTTAGTGCAAATAGAATCTTTTCTTTTTATTATATTAACGCTAACGAACATATGATACTGATAAGAAATTCGGATTAGGCATGCCTAATAAGTAATAATGATTCCGAATTTTAATATTTTTGAAGTTTTATTTTAATTTTCCGGTTGGTTCTGGGTAGGTTCCACTTTACAACTTGCACGTATGATATAACTGCATGACAAGTAAGTGGACAATAATATATTATTATATTTTCAAAAATAATAAAATAGATATTTCTTGTAGTTCGGATCATATAAATTACCTGAATCTTATAATAGATATGGAGTAGTATGAGTCAGCCAAAAATCACTATCGAAGTGGCAAATGGCCATCACGATCGAAGCTTCTCAGATGCATGTATAATGCAACTTGGACATCTACAAACAAAAGTTAAATTAGCCATCACGACATCAATGATGTCATCCTTTCAATATTTTGGAAATCGTGCATGCCTGCTGCCAGCCTGCCACCACTCCTTTGTTTATTTCTGGTGACGTCACCAAAATCCGTCATCAAAATCGAAATCATCCGATATTATCGAATTTGTTTTAAAGGCGTCACGGTTTTATTTGTAAGATTAAGATCCAAACGTATTTAGCGAGTTAAGACAGTATTTATTTATATTCGTTTCAGGCTATATATGGAAACGATGTGGGATTTTAGGTTACAACATATTATTTATTATAATTGTGCTAATAATAAATAATATATCTATATAAAACAATAAACATGTAAATAAGATGAATGATGTATACTTAAAAGACACTTTCTATTGATTTCGGATGATAAGAGAGAATTGAGAATTACATTAGTTTTAAAACTGTTTATACCGTTTTATGACCAACCAATCTTGACAATTCAAAGATAAGCGGCAGCTAAAAATGATTGCCAAAAGCATGTGGTGGCATTCCATTAGTTTATAAGTTTGACAAGCGGAAAGCCGCCACTTCACAATACTTCCTCCGGAGTTTTACCACTTTTATTATATTTGAATTTTATTAGAAAAAATTTCAGTATGACAAAAATCTTTTTTGGGCCTGAAGTACAATAACAAAACCCTGAGGCTTTAAAGTGTCAGAATGGATAATGTCCAGCAAGTCGTGTATAACACGTTATAAGCATATTCAGCCTTATTATTATGTTTTTTGGTTGTCCTACTATACTTAACCTTTCACCTTAAAAAATAAGTTTAGTTATATTTTTATTTTGGGATATCGTCTGTTTTCCACCATTTAGTTCTTTTTCTCACTTTTAACTCCCTAATTTATAAAAATCTTCAAAATAGCATCTCTAGTTAGGTTTCTATTTAAAATTAATGGTTAGCTATCAAATCTTTAAGGGTAGAATAATAATTTCATAAACTAAAATTAATAAATAATTTTAAATTTAAAAATAATTAAAATAAAAATCTTAATTAAAAAAATAATAATAATACCAAATTTTTTTCTCTCACCCACCCCTTCTCTATCTCTTTTCTTCCTCTCCACCTCTTCTCTCTCTCTCTCTCTCTTCTTCCTCACCCCATCTCTTCTCTCTCTCTCTCCTTCTTCCTCACCCCACCCCTTCTCTTTCTCTCATCCTTTTCTCTTTCTTTGGTTGTGTTGTTTGTGGTGCGGTGACGAAAATCAAAAGGCAATTTTTGAGGTTTTCGAGTGTGAGGTGGGGCCGGGGCTGGGTTGGATGGCTTTAGGAGAGACAGCAATGGCTTCGAGTGCAAAAATGGGAGGCTGGTTGTGGTGGTTGGGGGAAGACGACTGCAGGGTTATGTATGGGCGCCAAAAAGGGGATCGGGTGGCGGTTTGAGTGTTTTTTTTTTTTTTTAACTTGTGGAAATCCAGATTGGTTCTGGATCTCCACCATTTTTTTTAAAATATTTTTTTTTTATTTTTGGTTTGTTCCCCACCATACTCTTTTTATTTAAAAAAATTGAGAGTAAAATGGTCTTTTTAACTGAAATGTCAACAGAAGTTAATAAAGAGAATAAAAGAGATAAAAATAAAACTAGAGGGTAAAAATTAAAGAAATTTCAAACTACAGGGAGAGTATAATAATATCTCTTTTATTTATAATATTGCAATCTGAAGAATGCAAAGATAAATAAAAGAGTGGAAGCTTTAAATATTAAGAATTTCAATTCAATAAAAACACAAAGTTCTGGATATATTAAGAATTACAATCCAGTAAGAATCTGAAGTTCTGGATTCAATTAATTTCATTTAATTTACCGTTCATACATTTTAGGTTGGCTATGCAGACGTCATTTACTGTTTATATATATTTATTTAATATTATGCATTTCAAGTTGGTTATGCCGACCATATTTACTGTTTATGCATTTAATTTATTGTTATGCATCTAAGTTGATTATACTAACGATATTTATTATTTATGCGTATTTATTTATTGTTATGCATATCAAGTTGGCTATGCCGACGATATTTATTATTTATACATATTTATTTATTGTTATACATATTAAGTTAGCTATCGATATTATTTACTATTTATAAATTTTATTTATTATTATGTATTTTATTTTAATAATTTTTTAATTAAAATTTGCATATATATATATATATTAAATTTTAAATTTTATTGTATCAGATTAGAAGTTCTGATTCTATATATAATTTTATTTGTGATTTCCATACCAGAAATTCTGATTCACTTTTAATTCTATATTAATTTTCAGACCAAAAATTTTAATTCACTTCTGATTCTATATGTGATTTTCAGATCTAGAAGATCTAAACATGACAAAACTTACGGATTAAGATTTATTGTACTTTAAGTTTCTGGAGACAATTACATGCCATGGGTCATTGAAGCTGAATTGCATATAAAATCTAAAGACCCAATATATTACTATTACAAAATCAAAAGTTATGTGGCAAGAATTAAAAGACAAATATGACCACTAGAAATAAGTGATTATTCCTAATGCCTGACTGATTCCGCAGCGTTCCCAATAGTGAATGCTAATACATACGGAAACTTTGGATATAGTGTTTATAAATTCTCAAATCACCATAATATCAAAGACGCTCCCCAGAAGTGGAATGTCTATAAGGTTAACAAGACAAGGGCAACAACTTATAGGTAAACTTATAAAATTGATAAAGTGGTTTGTTTTAAATATGTGGCGAAAGGACATTGGGCTCGTACATGTCATACACCAAAATACTCACTTATTAAATATTTTTTCTATCTTCATATGAAATATATTTTTGCTTTATATTGATTTAATAAAGTTTGGATGTGATGCAGTTGTTTGATGAATAATTCCATATATTGCATAAAAATAAGAAAATGCAGTGGATTTATATTCACCACCTATATATGATCTTATTATTTTTATGTTTCTATCTAATTGATTTTCAACTTCTACCTTATATTTTTTTAACTATTTTCAAGACTTCATTTTTACTATTAATCAAATTGACATAACAATACTTACTAGTTACTATGATTATCAATAAAAATGATAAAATAATTTTTTTCACTTTTTATTGGTGTGCATTTAAACTCACAAAGATCACTATAAATTAAAACCAATTAATTCATTTGATCTTTCTTTTATGCTTTTGAAACTTTGCCTAACAAATTTTAATTATGTACATGTTTCACATTTATATTTTAAATTTACATCAAACTTGGGTATTAAACCTAATTTAATCATTCTATGTAATGATCTATATTTCACCTATCCTAATACATCATGCCAAATGTTAAAAAGAGTCAATCATATAAATATGAGATGTGCTCATTTTATTTATAGAATTAATAGCTATTACATTAAGTTTGAATATCCCATCAGTCAAGTAACCCTTGCCAATATACATCTCTCTCTTAGTTGATATAAATTTATCACACTTAAAAACAAGTTTGTACCCTTTCGTACTAAGTAAAGGGTTAGACATTAAATTCTTTCTAATTTTAGGAATATGCATAACATCCATAAGGGTTATAGTTTTTCCAGAAATAAACTTTAGCATCGTATTGCCATTTCCTTCCACAACTGATAAGGAAGAATTGTGCATATACAACTTTTCACCACCAACAATCTGTTTGATTTTAGAAAACATAATTTTGTCCCACAAATGTGCCTAATTGACCATGTATATCTATCCACCATCATTTCACATCTAAAATCGTATTAGTTTTAGACACAGCAACAACCAGATTGTCATCAACTATAACAATATTAGCCTAATTGTAGTGTATAGGATTAATTAAATTATGGTCCTTTCATTGACGACAATCATATATCTTATGTCCTGGCTTTCCACAGACCCACTAACTTCTTTTGATCCTCCTTGAAATCTTTGCCCTTTGCTGCATGTGGATTGGCGATCGTCTTTGCAACTTTTTTGCCCTTATTCTTCTAGTTTGTATGCTTTGAAGTCATTGCTTTCAGGTCTCAATAGTTATCGTAGTCTCTTTAGATATTGGATTTCCATCTGCATTACAAGTCTCTTCCTTGACTATAAGTGTCAAATTCATGGTTGTCAGTTAGAACAACATCTTTTGTTGTCATATCTTGAAATTGGTCCCATTTCAGACCTTTCATCATAAGAATTCTTAGAGACAGCAATCACTTCTAATTGTGAATTCATACTTAAAAAAATATTATATCTTTAGATTATTGGAAACAATACCCATTTGACTCAAATATAGCATATATATATATATATATATAGGGAACTTCATTTAATTACCCAAAATTGTATTGCATCTCGCAATAAAATTTCGGTGCAGTTTTTGTGCAATTCTTTAATAGTTTCGGTGCAATTTGGTTGGGGAGTAGCAAGTTCAATACATAATTTCTATATCTATGACAATTGACAATTTGCATAAATTGTACATTCTTGCAATAGAAACTGACTGAATTTTGAAGGATAAAACTTTGCAGGCAAAGCTTCTTGAAGAAAGGTCAAAGAAGCAGCGATGCCAATCACGACTGAAAGGTTTTCGAGTATCCTCTTAGGCTATCAACAAAAATTTCGGCCTAAACTGTTGAGATGGGTACTATCAGTCTTCATGGGTTCTTTTTCTGCCAAAGTTTACAGCCGAAAATTTGTGTGTTTATCATCCATAATGCTTCATAAATATAAATGTTGCCACCATGTGTTGATGTGTATTTTTGGAATTTAAAGTCTATAAATAAATGTAATGTCGATCATTCCATACCTACATATTAAAATTGCGAGATGCAATACAATTTTAGGTAATTAAATCTTGAGATGTTTGTTTGAGGATTGTTGTGATACAGAGGAAGAGGAAGAGATTATTTGAATTAAGTATTAGTAATTTATTTCTTTTTATTTTATTTTTTTATAATTAATAATTAATATATTAATAAGTATCATTTAATAATAGCCCTTGGATTGATTCAAGTACTATTAGTAAATGGTGCTAATTGTATTATAGTAAGAAGATCCTCATCTGAAGTTCCCGTGTATATATATATATATATATCAAAGATTAGGCCTTGGGCTTTAAGGTTATCTTGGGCTCGGGCATTCTTCGAGTTGAGTAAAATATTGATTATTGTTTCCGATAAAAACTACATGAGAATTATTATTAACTTTAAATTCTCTGGTTCGAAGACAACAATATAGAAATAAGAGAATACAAAAAAAAAAAACAAAAAAAAAGTATCTATATATGGGATTGTACAAAAAAACAAAATTATCATGTGTGCGTAGTGACTAATTTGAGAGCGGTCCCCCATTACCTTCATCAAACACATGTCGGGCATTATTTTGTGAATAAATATTAAAAAATTATATTTAGGGTTAAATTAATAAAATACAATATTTAAGAACTGATGTTAATATATTTTTAGAATTAAATAATACTTATATATATTTTAAAATAGTGGATATACCTATTTTATATGTAGTGTGGAAATTTGAACTTAAGAGATATTAGTAGGTTAAATGAGTTTATTTATCATTTGTAGTGTCTAAAATCGTTCAGATCCAATTATCAAATCTAAGGGAGTTGAATCCAAACAAGCATCACATAGGTTTGGAGACCAGAGCCCAATCATTTAAATATTCCTTCTCCAAGGCACAAGACCTGTTAAAACTTGAGTTTAGGTCCACACATAATCCTAGCCCAAAATCCAATGATTATGAAGACCCAGCTCAAGATATTCATATGGCCCAAGCCCAAGACGTGAGCTCACAAAGCCATCAGACTTTTCATTTGAAGTCTGATGGACGAATTCAAAGAGGCAATCAAATCCTCATTAATTTTGGCCGAAGAATCAGGTAGGGTGATCCACCCTCCAACGGGTAGATCACTCACTATAAAAGCATAACTCTCACTCTGAGTGAGGGTTCATATATTTTTTATTATTATCAGGCATCCATAAGCAATTTCATTGTTCACTATCTACCATTTCAAGCGATTCCCGGCCAACTTCGATCACCATGCCCTTACGATTCCGACCATCGATGATTGAACCTTCATACACATGAAGGATCTCCCCTCACCCTCTCTACATTTGTTACTCAATTCACCTATAGTTTACTTTCAATATAGAGAGATGTCTACCCATATAATTGTATTTTTATGGACAATAGTAAGAATAATATATACACTACTAAGGAGTTTGAGACTCCGTTAACCACCAATACAATGGACCTTTAGTAAATTCATATATACATATAAATTCGACAAAATTAACAACCATTTATTAGATTTATTGATAGTTGGAGAGTTGGCTCAAACTTTGCCACCTAGAAAATTCCAAACTCTGTCTAGATGAAATTTCAGATCCTCTATGATTATGACATTATTAATATTATAAGAGTACATAAAGACATGTGTGCTCATTCAAATCTATGCATAATAATCAATCAATACTTTTCAAATCTCTAAATTTGTAATAATTCATCTATATTGAATTTAATTTAATTTTAATCAGATCAAATTGGATCCAAAACCCATGGACACCTCCATAAATAGTATATGCCTTCCTCATCTCTCATCGATATACCCAAGTATATGTTAATTATTCAATAAAAATATAAAGATGAAACACATTGATCTCAATATAATTTCTTAAATATTATAATTTACAAGTTAGAGGAGGAATATATAATTTGAATTTATGTTAGTGTGAGAGATTTACTTCAAGTTCAGTTACGTCTCTACCCAGTATTTATTATTGTTAAAGATGAATAAATTAAATAAGTTTATTTATCTTAGTAGTTGGAGGTCTCAAACTCCTCCAAACTACTAACGTTCAACTCTTTGTGTAAGTATATAAATATATATTCCCATTATTACCTATAAAAATATAATTGTGTGAGTACCCGTTGTTGGGAGTAGTAGGTGTCCGAGCCATTGGTCCCAATAATTCTCGTCTTTCATTACTGAGAGTAGTTGTCTAGACTATACTTATATAATTTAATCTCGGTTGATTTCGATAATTTTTTGATCCGCAAGGTATCAGATTAAAAAAGAAAAAATGGAAATAAATTAAATTGTCAATGTCTTATGTCCTCCAATGAAGCATTAGACTGGAGTATGCTTCTTGCGTTACGAAATCATCAAACTATAACGATATTTTCGGATTATTCTTTTTAATAAAGAATCCGATTATGTGAAGAATAAAGTGAATATGTGCTAAGAGATTTTTATTTATTTTAAATTACAAAACCATTGCAAAAATTAAGGACTCTTTGATATAAAATTGCAAATTTAGATTTTCATATTTGAAATTAAGAGATGTGAAGAATTTTTTGAAGAATTTTTGAAGAAAGTTTTGGAAGCTTTTTTCTCTACTGAATTGTATACAAATCATTTAAAAAAAAAAAAAAACTCCACAAAAAAAAAAAATCCATAGTTTTGGAAGATTACTTTTAGAAAATTAATCAACTGCTTTCTTATATTTTCCTAAGAGAATTGATATTACCGGCTATAAATATAATTTATATACCCATATTTTATTAAAAATTTTAATTATTAAAATATCCCAATATAAAATTACCAATAAAAGCAATATATTTTTATTAAAAATAAAACAAATACTATGTACACCCATAAAGCGTACAACAAACTCTAATTTTACTTTAAGTATCAAATTTTTCTGTGAAATATATAATTATTATATAATAAAGTAATGAGAAAAGAAATATTATAGTATTTTAATCATGCAAAGATATATATTTCTATAAATTTTAAACTTAACTATTTTTTTTTTTTATGCATGGTAATGAATCTTACCAATAAACAAAAAGTGATGCATAATTAAAAAAAAAAAAAGAGGCATAGAGTAATCTTTATGCATGATTTTTTTTTTCTATAAAGAAAAATTAAATATGGAAAAAATATATTTATGTAACTTTTAACTAAATGATGATGTAAGGATTAAATTAGGAGCACTAATAATTTTGGAGGATTTACAAATAAATTATGTAAAATTAAGTAAATTGATTTTAATATGAGTACTAATAATATTAGAATGAGTGTTTATAGTAATGATTTAATTATTAAATTTTAAATATAGATGACCTCATCAAATGGGTGTTTAAATCATATTGATGGGTGTCAATATCAGCACTCTTTTCCGGAAAAAAAAAATAATTAATTTATTAATTTTTGACACATTCTTATTTAAAAGTAAATTCAAGTTCAACAATTAATACAATTTTTTTTTAAAAAAAGATGGAATCAGTACGGTGGTTTGCAAGCCCACATTTACACTTTGAGATTGTGAGTTCGTGTCGTGTTCTCATTCCCGAATCTAAATTTTAATTGTAATTGTTCAAAAAAAAAATTTGTTTAAAAGAAACAATATAAAAATAAGACCAGTCCTAAAAATATTAACAATTATACTGATAATGTAGAATTTCAAATTTAGAGAAATTATCTTTTAAAGAATTTATTGAACTTTTAAAATCAGAACAAGATTTATAAAATTCTTAATAACAGCTTGATTTCACCGCTGACAGCAGAGAATAAAATAACCGTTCAAATTCAAATGTAAATTCCTTAGTCATACAAAATATCATAAATAGAATTTGAATAATATGCTCCAAATATAATTTTCGCTCAAACTTTTCCACCCAAAATGCGAAATCTGTCGCCGGAATTTTCAATATTTTAAATAATAACTACATAATAATAAACAAAGATGTGTATCAAATTCATGTACATACGCTATCACTCGTCATCAGATCACTAGTTTTTAAGAAAGCTGTCGCTGATAGTATCCGCATCAAATCGCTTCTCTTTTTAATATAATTTACATGCCAGGCAAGCAGATTCTCATACCCACCTTTTTCTTCGATCCCACAGGAATATTTTAACTCAGATTCAACTTTCCCTTCTCCTTCTTCTTCAATATCCAAAAAAAGAAAGAAAGAAAGTGATCCATGGCGTCACTGAGTCTGACCCAGATCAGAGCCAAGTCATCATTCCCCGAGTTCGCCGTGACTCGTCGAGTTCGGCCCGGCAGAGTTGGGCTGAGGGTGGTGGCTTCCGAGTCGAGCAAAAAACCTGCAGCGGAGCCCGATTTGAGCGTGACTGTTAATGGGTTGCACATGCCCAACCCGTTCGTTATTGGGTCGGGTCCACCGGGAACCAACTATACTGTCATGAGGAGAGCCTTCGACGAAGGCTGGGGTGCTGTGATCGCCAAAACTGTGAGTTGTTCAATTTATTATTAGTTTGATTCGATGAGATTTTTTGGATTGCCTTGCTATCTTGATCTTTGAAAGTTTCCATTTTCTAGCTGCTTGTTTTTGTTTGTTTTCAGTTTTCTTTTGACATAATTTGGAAATGAATATTTTTGTAACAGATGTGAAAGGCTATTTCACCGCAATTGTCACATTCATATTACTACTTTACCTTACCTTGCAGATTCTATCTAGATCTATAAATAGACAATTCTATCTATATTTGAAATCAAGTTTCACATATCACCACACAATCAACAATTTTCAATGAAATTTTCGTAGTAGCAAATGGAAATGAGTACTATATAAGATATAACAACAAAGTCTCTTGAGCACAAAATTTCACTTCATGCTGTCAAATGTCAATCATAATATTATTCTTTTTATTATTTTATATTTTAAGTTTTATGCTTCAAACTTCAATCACAATTTATTTGTTAATTTTTTCCAAAAAAGGAAAAATAAACCTCTTAACTAGGTGAATATATTTTAATTAGCTAAGTTGGATTTTACTCATGAGATTTTATTTGATTCAATTGTAGGATAGCGAATTGCATAAACCCTATGTAAATATGAACACGTACATGTACTGATCATTTTTCCAATATCATTTCCATTCACTTTAATCAAAGAAAATTTTCATTGTGATGAATATGGAAGTTTGATCTTTAATTATATCTGCTAGGTCTCACTAGATGCAGCAAAAGTTATAAATGTAACTCCTCGATATGCTCGCCTTCGAGCAGGAGCAAATGGCTCAGCCAAAGGACAAATTATTGGGTGGGAAAACATAGAACTCATAAGTGATCGGCCGCTTGAAACAATGTTGAAAGAATTTAAGCAGTTAAAAGAAGATTATCCGGATAGGATTCTCATTGCTTCGATTATGGAGGAGTATGACAAAGCTGCCTGGGAGGAACTTATTGATCGAGTTGAGCAAACAGGAATTGTAAGATTAGTCATTAACTAATGCTTTGCAATTATGTATACGTCTTCCTACTTGAAGCATGAGTTTCTAATGTATTTGTTTTTGTTTTCTAGGATGCCATTGAAGTAAACTTCTCATGCCCTCATGGTATGCCAGAGCGTAAAATGGGTGCTGCTGTTGGCCAAGATTGTGCACTACTGGAAGAGGTCTCTGGATGGATAAATGCTAAAGCTACTGTTCCCGTGTGGGCAAAGATGACTCCTAACATCACTGACATTACAGAGGTCAGCTTGCTATATTGTAGCTTCACAGCTTTACATAATACAACTTGCATTTGACATCTAATATTTACATTAAAAAGCGTTTACAGACCATGTCTCTTAGTAACACGAGTTGCGAAGTTTCACTAGTATTTTTGGCTTGAATGGTAAATTTTCCTTGTTTAGTTCACCTCATCAAATATTCTAATCCACGTGTTGTGATTAATGCTATGATTAATGTGCATGAATCACCATGGGACATGGCATCAAGTCTCTGTATCAGCTTGTTACTATTTAATATTCTTTCTTGAAATTGTTGGATTTTAAAATCTTTTTTAAAAAAATTCTATCATCACTCTCTTGTATGAGCTTGTTGCCAGAGGAAAAGGCAAAAGTTGATTGTCATTTAATTTTGAAGTTGAGGAACTAAGGAACAAAGACATAACGGTAAATTTATTTTTATGGGTGTATAATATATATATATATGTATGTATGTATGTCCCGGTAGACGAATTATTTGTATAAAATCCTATTAAACAAGGGAGTATTTTCTCTTTGGTCCTAAGTCGTAACAAATGCGTTTAAAATAAATTAACGACTGCTTGATCAATGATTATTTATGAGGCTAGATCATTCATTCCTTTTGGAGTTGAAATGTCAATAGGCCAAAAATACTTAAGAAGTTTGTGAAACAATCATTCAATTGCAATTCACTAGTCAATGATAAAAATTTACTAATTTATGTAGTTCATGGGTTAAATAAATTCTTGATTTTTCCCGAAGGCCGAAATTCAATTATTTTAATTATTTATTTAACCTTTTGCATTTTTACAACTACTTGGAAAATGTGGACTGTCATCAGTCTTGATAATGTCCACTAAGAGGACATAAATTTTTTTCGTGTTTTCATTTCTCTCTAGATGTATACCACAAAGTATATTCGTTCCTGATGTCATCCTTCATTTGTATATAGCCAGCTAGGGTGGCTCTGAGATCAGGATGCGAGGGAGTAGCTGCAATTAACACAATCATGAGCGTAATGGGAATCAATCTGAATACTCTGCGTCCTGAACCTTGTGTCGAGGGGTTAGCATTATCAAATTCAGCAATATGAGAGTTTTCCATTGACATAACATTCATCTGACAAAATTTTTTACGCATTCAAATTTTTTCCATCAGATACTCAACTCCAGGGGGCTATTCTTCTAAGGCAGTTCATCCTATTGCTCTGGGGAAAGTGATGAATATTGCGAAAATGATGAAGTCAGAATTCAATGATAAGGAATACTCACTTTCTGGGATTGGAGGTGTTGAAACTGGTAGTGATGCTGCTGAATTTATTCTTCTTGGAGCAAATACTGTTCAGGTAGCACCAGAACTTAATCTTCTAATTGTTTCCTTTAGTAATAACACTACATGTCTCCTCATTCATCCCTACCTTATAAATTTTAATTTTCCTATGAGTATTACAGTATTAAATTTCCGATTTCTCTGACTTCTGTGCATAGAAATGATTTTGTAGTGCACAGTAACTATTTCTTGAAAGCATTACTGAACATGAATTTGAACAAAAAGTTGTTTTGTCAATCAGTAATGCAGTGGCCTCATATTTTCTTCATTCCTTTCAGTAAATTGCTTATGGTCTGCTTGTTCACGACTAATCCTGTAATACACTTAAGTGTGTCATAAATTTGTGCTTACAAAAGTAAGTTGTTGGGGTTCTATGCGAATGATTGGTTAGTGGTTGCTAAGCTACCATAGCCTCGAAGGTGTATGTAAAGACATAGTTCTTGATCTGTATATTCGTACACTTATAGCCTTAAACATGCCTGTTTTGAACAACCATGACTGTAACCCTTGCTTTGTTGCTTTGCTAGATGATTGTATTATTTATGGTTGTAGACATAAGTTAGACAACTGAAAGAAGTAGCCTTAAAAGTTAAAATATTGAGTGCACAGCCAGAAATTGGGGTTCTTGATGGAACTACTGAAGTTATCTTGGAATCTCATCGTTGTTACTGCTCTACTTAAAAACTCTTTAGTGTCTAACATGTAAATTTCAATGATTTCCTTGACATTTACTATAAAGCCTAGCATGAAAAATGATCCGCTCCAAGTTAACTGATCTGGCAATTTATTTTATTCAAAAAATTCGGTGTTTTTAGAAGTGATATATGTCTTTATTTTCTATTGTTATCACGACGACCAAATGTTTCACAATATTTCTGTCTTATTTGCACGTTTTTATGCCATTATTTTTGTTTGTAGGTTTGCACCGGTGTTATGATGCATGGATACGGCCTTGTGAAGAAACTTTGTGATGAGCTTAAGGACTTCATGAAAATGCATAACTTCTCATCCGTTGAAGATTTCAGAGGGTATGCAATTTGCACTTTATTGGAGATTAGTAATCATAAAAAAGCATCAGGCTTAGGAGCCCCTTCCTTTTAACATAAAACTATGACACAAGTTTTCAACCATTAGATAAAAGCACTTTTAAGTTTTACCATTGGAGAATAAATATGTTAAACTCAATCTCGACCATCCAAAGTGCTGTAATCTAATGGTCACCAAATTGTGTAAAATAAGGGAATGTTGATAAAAAAAATAAAAAAATTGCTGGGCACTGAATTTAATTTTTCTTTCTTCTTCTGTGGTGTTTTTCAGGGCTTCTCTTGAGTATTTCACAACTCACACAGATTTGGTAAGACGGCAGCAAGAAGCAATTCGGCAACGGAAAGCTGTGAAGAAAGGTTTACAGTCTGATAAAGACTGGACAGGAGATGGTTTTGTGAAAGAGACTGAGAGCATGGTTTCTAACTGATCTGTGTATTTACAATCACAATAAACCTCCCTCTCTCTGTATTCTGTAGCATAAAATAATAAATGGGGCTCTAAGTTCATATCTGGTTATGACTTCAACTTTATTTCCTTGTAAATTGACTTTATAAACAATTATCAATTCTGTAGTTGATATAATAACTCTTCTCGGATTCTTCTAAAGCCATTGGTTAAATTATAAAGTGCTTTTTATAGAATAACAAGGCTGAAAACTGAACATTGAAATCATAATAATTTTGAGTCAAGTTTGCTCTAGTGGGCATAAAAAGAATAAAAAAGAAATTAATTTTTTTATATATATATTTTATTTTATGTAGTTTATTTTGTTAAACTAACCAAAAAGATAGGTCGTATGATCCTTTTGAGGACAAAATTCTCATGTATTTAATAGCAATGGTAATGTGTTAAAGAGAAGAAATTATATAAACAGAAGAGTCTGATTCAAAGAGGAAACCGTACAAATATACGTAGTGGATAGCTAAACAAAAGCATGAAAAGCACTCGTTTTATTTGCTCGACCTTTTGCAAGGCACTAATTTTCTTCTCCTGCAAAACAAGGATCGCATAAGATGACCAGTTTTCTAGCTTGCAGTTTACTTCTTATAAAAAGAACTAAAAATTGTGCATAGAATATTATTGCTTCTTGTTTTCAAGTTTCAATTAATCTTTAAATTTGCAATATTTTAAATTATTTATTAATTTAAGGGTGTTTGGATTTTTTTTTTTCTAAACAATATCCAAATCCATTTCAGATATGAATTTGACATCCAAACCCGATTTGCAAGATCCATACCCTCCATTGCAGTTCGGGTTCAAGCGGTTGCATCTTGCGGTTCAGGTTTGAACGGGGGTTGCATCTTGGTGGAATTGCTAACCCTTGTATTTCGGGCGGGTCTTTTGCGAGTTTAATGTAAACCCGCATCCTGACCTCCCCCGGCTCTCCCAAGAATTTTGAAAAAAAAAAAAAAAATTATATGTAATTTTTTTAATATTAAATTTAAATATAATATATATATATATATATATATATATATATATTATATATGCCCCCAAAGTGTTTGATCGTGTCCCGTCCCTCCTGACCTATAACCCATCCGCAAATAATGTGGGTCTGAAGATTTTGGGTAAAAATATGGGTTATGAAGATTTTACCATCTTTCCGAAAAAGTACTTTTGTTGGCATATTTGACTTTTGCCAGGTTAAAGAAAAATGAAAGTCTAGGATCTTTAATTGCTTTTAGATAGGGTATTATAGAAGAGCTTCAATTTTGTTATTAAAGGGATATGTCTGAAATTTTATTATTCATTAATAAATATAAATATATATATATATATATATATATATATATATATATATATATATATATAGGGCGTAGCTAAAAAATTTTCATTGAATGAGTTAATTTAAATTTTATTTTTCTATTTAAAAGTTTTACTATTTTATAAAAAATATTTTTTTTATAATAGTCAAATTTCAACCGTACAAGAGAATTTTCATTAATAATAATAAAGGTTACATAATTTTTAACATGTTATAATTTATAATGCGTCTAATATTTTAATTAATAAGACAAAAAAAAAACCTAAACTTCTAGATAGTAGAGTAAACCACTAGAAAATCACACAATAAGATTTTTCAATATATATAAAATAAAAATTTATGTTTCAATCACAAACAAAACCTAAAACTAAATACATTATAAATAATTAAATAAATAAAAATAAAAATAATTATATTTAAAGTTTTAAATAGAGAAAAAAATAATATTTAAAGTCTCAAGAGATGAGATTAGTGAAAAGTTAAGGTTTTGAATTTAGATAAGTAAAAATAAAAAGAAAGAAAAGAGTGTTCGTTAGCTGGTGAGAAATTTTTTTTTTTTGGAAAAGTGAGATGTTAAAAGGAACAAATAAAAAATAGTATAATGGAGAGATAAAGAATTATTTGTTTTAATTGATTTTATTTATATTTGTACTTATTGGACTCTTGAACTAATTTAGAAAAATATTCTCTTATTAAAATTTTTAATTTATTGAACTGAATTTACTTATTTGTACATATTATATAATATATAATATAAAGTAAGTGTTCTTATTAAAAAAATTTCTAAACATAATATATAATATAAAGTGAGTGTCCCGAAGAGTGTTCTCTTTTTTGTTTTTCTAATGTAGTTCTTTCATTTAAAAAATTTCATTAAAGGGGAAAGTGATTCCTCGTATTCTTGGAAACTCTTCAAAGAGAAACATGAAGTGCAAAACTTTCTATTAGAAAATCCTAATTCTCTTGAAAGAGCTTGTAAATTTTTTCTTTTAAAAAAAAAAATTTCATGTTTGAATCAAATACTTCCAAAAGTGATTTTTGGATCTTAAAAGTCAAAAACCGACTTCTAAAAGTCATGTCAAATAGGTTACAGGTTCGAACAATAATTTTTTGTGAAGAAGGAGATGATTGACTTACCAGAAGATGAAGATGGATTAGGAGGAGTAGTATTGGAGCTTGTGAGCTGTCTAAGCTGTGAATGCATGCTATCGATGAATTCTACAGTTTCTTGCTGAGGTTCTTCCATGGCTTCTTTTAGCTTGCTTAGTGCCTCGCAATATTTTTCCTGACAATAGCTCAACTCATCTGAGTGAATTATACTTTTTGGTTTCACAATTCTAATAATAATAATAATTATTATTATTACAGTAAGTTGCAACAATATATTATCTCAAGTTTATGAGCCTGAGGCAAGACTGGTAAATCTAGCTATTTCAATTTGACACCAGATGTTAATATTGGATCTTAACAATTTCATAGTTGAGCTTACATTCTCTCTCTCTCTCTCTCTCTCTCTCTCTCTCTACATATATATATATATATGTACAATAGACATACACATGTTAAATGCAACCTTAGCCATTAATTTGTGTGCATGAATCAAAGTACCATTCACTAGAGTCTTTGGGTTGAATACGAAAACATGTTTTCAGATTGTATTTGTAACTTAAAAATTCTTACCACACACTCTTTTCTTAATTGTTTTTCCTCCCTCATTTTCAGAAACAAAGAATTGTATTTAGATGACATATCAAACACCCCATAATTTTGTTAACAATTCAAAACTTAAATAAACAATTTATGTTTATTTTTTTTATTATATCATTACACTCAGAAAAATAAATATAATATTTTTATTTACTTTTTCAAATACATTAATTTACACATTATTGTACTATATATATATGTGTGTGTGTGTGAGAAATATTAATCTCCATCTTTGTTTCTATTTTTTTTCTATTTAAAAAAAAAACATAAATGTTTCGAGATCAAATTCGACTCAAACTAACTTGCCATGAAATGATCGAGCTCTGATGGAGTATCTACGCTAGTAGTGGGCATCGCATTATGATCATGACGTCGCTTACTAGTCATCCCTTGTTCTATTTCTGCTTTGAGAATGCTAGCAACCTGAAGATTAATATACACAAAATATGAATCAAGATTCATATATATAAATAATGTGTAGTTTCCAAGCCAAATATGTTCTCTATCTTCTCATTTTTATTACATTTCCATACCTAAAAAAATAAATAAAAAATGGTTTTCCAGCTAGATACACAATAATATAGCTAGGGTTACACACGACTCCAAAGGGAGAGAATTTAGTTTTTATTTTGTGATGTTTCTCAAGAGACTTCAATTTTTTCAGTAATTAATACCCCAAACATGGAGAGCGTGGGATCTATATATGAACAGAAGTTTTTTGGAGTAATTTAATCATCTTGACCAAGAGAGAATTGTTGACAACTAAATTTATATACATTTTACTTAGACCATATAAAGAACAGAAAAGGATCGCTTACACTAGTGTAAAAGATTTTGGCTCAAACCACATTCACAATAATATTTGTAAATAAATAAACAAAAAGAGAGAAGAAAAGGTAAGAGATTTTGATTGGAGGGTTTGTGGTTGCAACAAGAAGTTAAAGCAAGTTCAAATAAAAACACACAAAAGACAGAGAGAGAGAGAGAGAGAGAGAGAGAGAGAGAGACCTTTAAACAGTCCATGTGATTGTCAAGCAAGAGGCCGTACAAAGGATGGGTAGAGATTCTCCTCTTGAGAGCCTCATTATTTTCTTCTTCTTCTTCTTCTTCTACTACTACTTTTTTGGCCTTGCTTTTACTTCTCTTATCATCCTCCATATCTTCCTCCACTGAGGCTCAGCAGTTTTTTTAATCTTTTTTTTTTTTACTATATTTGTATTAAATACACCCACAGACTGTTTTCCATAATAATAACACTGTTTTTGGCAATATATTATCCAGCACAGTGAGAGAGAAAAAAACCCCATTTTTGTTGATTGACCCATGCATGCACAATATTGATTAGTTTTCAGTGTTCACAGAAATAAAGAAGAAACAAGGCCAAAATTTATAAATAGCCCCCAATTTATGTATAATTTTAAGAATTGTCTAAAATTTTCATTTTTCAGTCAAAATAAACATTTTTGGACCAAAATACCCCTTGTAATTCTCACCCCCTCCAACGCACTTAAATAGTAAACATTTTTGGCATGTGAACATTTTTTTATTTTTGGCATTTGAATTTCTTTGTGTTTGGCATGTGAATGTTTTTATTCTTAGCAAATAAACATTTTTTTTCTTGGTGTGTTAACATTTTATGTTCTCAAAGTGATCTAGAATATATCCGAAGGACTTTGAGGGAGTAAATAATATTATATTTATGTCTATAATATGTCGTTGGAATCATTTTCGACAAGGAAGACAAAGGTGTGAAGATAGGATAAGGAAAGCAAATAGAAAGAAGAAAGTGAAACCTAGTAGAGAGATAAAGAGAGATAAAGGAAAATTATAGAGAAAGAAACAAAACAAATGATAGGAAATAAAGAGAAAAGATAGAAGAGAGAGAATAATTCTAATAAAGGAAAGGAAGAAAGTTTTAGAGAGATGAACACAAATAAATAAGAGAGACGAGAGGCCGGAGAAAGATGGATAACTCATTAAAATTATCAGACGGGTAACTCGGTCATTCCTCTTATTATATATATAGATTTTGTTAATAAGAAAAGAAAAAAGAATTCCGAAAGTGGTTAGTTTTAAAATTATTAAAAATTTGAGGGCCAAAGTAAAGAATTTGGTCGTGACAACAACACTTGTTGAATAATTGAACCCTCCTTTTTCATCATCTCTTTCTTGTCTTTTTACACAAACGAAAGGAACATTTCATTGTTTTCTCGAATAATGGGAGAGCTATGAATTCTGATAGTACATTTTTGTGTCATCATAATTTTTTCCCACTTTTTTCACTGCTCATTCCTCTCACTCTATTGTTTTCTTGCATAATATTCCAAATTGGATACTGTTTTCTAATCAGAATCAACTATTCAGCTGCTTGTAGTTTGCTTTCTGGTCACATGAGGAAGTGATTTCATGTTACAGTCTATAGGTGAATTATTAGGTGCCAATCGGTCTGACATCTAGCCAATTAATTTCTACTACTTTATCATGTAAATAATTGGTTATGTGACTTGGACTCCTAAGGAAGCCATTTCAATGTCACATTAAAATCATAAGATGTGGATCGATCCATATACCCTTACTAAATTTTATTATTTAGATAACTGATTTGGTAATCTTAACTGTTAGATGATGAGGTGAACTACTTTGTCATGTGACCTAGATGAACGATTTGGGGTATTAGTTAAGTGGTTGCACGACTTGAATGTTCTGTGTGACACACCCCATGACAGATTCACCAATTAGATAATGTTTAGATGAACAGTAGTGAGTAAATATTCACCAAATAGATATTTCACTGATTCTTAATGGAGGGACTGGAATTGTTACAGTCCGGTGCCACGTTTACATGTATTAATTATTGGAGTTTTAAAACTATCCAACAACCTCTGTTATATTTTAATTTTCATTTTTTCCTATTTTCGTTTTCTTTTAATGTTCTGTATTAAAGAAAATAGTTTATTTATGAGTTAATTACACTCAATTTCTCTGAGGTTTGGTTAATTACACTCGAAATTAAAGTTTGCATTAATTGACACTAACCTCCCCTCATGTTAACTTTGACCGTCAAAATAAACGTTGACTTTTTTAAAATTTATTAAATGACCAAAATACCCCTATTAATTAATATTATCAATTTTTTTACTCTTCATTAAAAAAAAATTAAAGATGGAATCCAGATTGGATCTCCACCAAGAACAAAAAAAAAAAAAAAAAAAAAATTTGAAGCCATTCATCGAACCCTTCTGGGTTCGAGATTATGGGTTAGAGATTCATCGAACCCAGAAGGGTTCGTTCTTCGAACCCAGATCTGGGTTCGAGATTCATCAAACCCAGAAGGGTTCGTTCTTCGAACCCTTTTGGGTTCGAGATCAAACCCAGAGGGTTTGATTCGAACCCTTTCTGGGTTCGATGAATGATTTTACATTTTTTTTTTTTTTATTGTTGGAGATCCAGATTGGATTTCCACCGTCCATCATTATTGATGGACGGTGGAGATCCAATCTGGGTGAATAGTAAAAATTGATAATATTAATTAACTGGGGTATTTTGGTCATTTAATAAATTTGAAAAAAGTCAACATTTATTTTGACGTTCAAAGTTAACGTGAGGGAAGATTAGTGTCAATTAATGCAAACTTTAATTCCGAGTGTAATTAGCCAAATCTCAGAGAGGTTTAGTGTAATTAACTCATTTATTTATTATTAATTTTTTTAAAATTTATATATATATATATATATATATATATATATATTCGTCATGACAATAATACAGACCCATTAAACAACCTTGTTATCATATAGATCCAATAATGTTATTTAATTGATTAATATTTAACCAAGGCCTTGTGCCTTGGTTGTTCCTAAACAGATAAAATTCCAAGTTATATGTAGAGTTGATTGGTAGATTTGTAGAGTTGAAGATTCAAACCCAAGTTATATGTAAGAGCTAATTGCATGGATCTCCCTTGAGGTTTTATCAACTACAAACGGAGTCAACTTTATTATTTATTGAAAAACACTTTCCCTGTCCTTAGTAAAATTTGGTCAAATGTAACAGGTGATCAGGGGAGGCCTTTGTTAAAAAACTGAAAAGTTGCCTAAAAGTGCACTCTGCCTGTAATTGAATAAATCCAAAAGAGGGGAGGTCTTTATTAATAAACTCAAAAGTTGACTCTGCCTGTAATTAAGCAAACCTTAAGAGAGATAGACATTATTTACTCTATATGTAAATATCGATTTTAATTGCATATATCAAATATTCATATTTATGAAAATATACTTAGAAATATTGAAAATATCGCTAAAATACCGATTTTGATGATACCATTAAAATTGCAAAAATATACCCGAAATTTCAGTGATATTTTTGATATCTAGTTGCCCAGACCTTGAGAGAGCAAATCACATACTCAATTGTTCGACCAACCGTCTAGTAGACTACTGACTAGTACATGGTATTCAAATGATTTATTAACTAATGCAGGATCACCTTTCTATGTGTTATATTTCATGTTATGTATATATATATATACATACAGAGAACAAATTCTACACATTGCATTGTAATTCATATAGTGTAGACCATACCAACCTCAACAAGAGCTGCGTGAGGAATGTTCAATGCCACAGGAGGCTCTCGGCTGTTTTTATCCAAGAAAACATAGGTCATGATCAGCAGTTTCTTCAGCAAGTTTGAGCCATCACGTGCAGCTAAATGGGACTGCCCCAGAAAATATGCAGTACCACTTTCTCTGGCATCAATCAGTTCTTGTAGATCCTCCCTTACGGATTCCCGCATTTTCGGACTACTTTCTGGCAATGTAAACCGGACCTTTTTCCTACGAACCGGAGCAGAACCTCTCTGGAAGGAGTCAGCGGATAGACTTATCGGAGTTTGGTTGTTTTCTGAGCTTATGTGGTCACCCCTGGAGTGGATAGGTATCAAAGCATTTCCATCCTGGGATGGTTTTCCAACCACAATCATTCTTCCTTCGGGGGAAGTCAAGGACTCAGAATCAGTTTCTTCCAAGGAAATGAATTCTCCAATTAGTTGAATAATCTGTTGTTCAAAATCATCTGTGTCCCTCACGCGCTCGCAATACCCAAATCGTGCAATGCAACGAAAAATCTTATAGTCTCTGTGCCCAACCCTACCTATTAGATAGCGCTGATTTGGGGGTACATAAGGCACCGGTAGAGACTTGAAAGACACAAAGATCAGCACTTGATGAAATGCAGGAATATTTGTGATAAAGTGGGAAAAGAAAGCAGGAATTCCTGTCACTATATCAGTGTAAATAAAGCCAATTCCAGGTACCCTGGAAACTCCTAGGCTCGGGCCAAGATCCGTGAGCCATTCTGTAGATACCTTGTTTTGTATATCAAACTCGTACTTTTTCATGGTTCCATAATGCCAGGCAAGCATGCTTGTCAAGAAAAGGACTAGAAGGACTACTAGATACCAAGCTCCCTTATGAAAATTCAACATACACGCTGAGAGATACATGATCTCAATGAAGCCGAAAAAAATCAGAAAGCATGCAGATACTAACAAACTTCTCTCCCAGTACAGAGCAATTACAAGTGACATCAAGCATGTTGTGACTAACATTCCTGAAACTATAGCCAAACCTGTAGGGGATTCAACAAATAGTTATTACTTAATAAAAATTGCATACTACGGCATAAAATTCCACATCAACACCCTGGATATACATTGATATACACCCTTCCATAGCACATCTATACAGTTTTTTCTCTGATGTAATCTATCATGATTTTTTTATCATTGCTTGATGTTACATCTTTTCCAAATTTTTTAAATCAAGTTTTGTATTATCTAAAGTTTTTAGACCTCTGAGAATATTTGCAAAACAGGAAGAGTTGTAGTTATCATGGCCTACCTGCTGCATTTGCTATTTTCAGAACGTTATGGAAACCAATTGTAATGGTAAGGCTAAGGATCATCAGTAACCAGTTGACATCCGATATGTAGACCTGTCCACGTTTCTCATCTGACGTATGGATAACTTTTACTCTAGGGAAACAACCAAGTGCCAGGCACTGGTTTATGATGGAGAAACTCGCTGTTATGGTTGCTTGGCTTCCTACAGCCGAAGCAAGTAGAGACAGAACTACACAAATATGGCTTAAAGGATCTGCATTTGATATGCATTCAATGAGTTAGCAATATGAATTCTAAGCTGAAGAAACAAACAGCAAGCAGTCAACTGACTTACCAGGCACAGAAGCAGTGAGATGATTAAAATCCTCCAAAGCATACAAGTTTTTGGAGATAAATGCAGCTTGACCAGTATAGCATAAAAGAAGAATTGGATATATAAAGCAGATAAATGTTATCTGCAATAGAAACATCCAGAACGAGTTCATAGCAGGTTTGAAAGCACACCTTCTACCAAAGTGAGATAATGCTAACTATGTTTTTAATACCTTGATTGATTTCTTCGAGAAATGGCCTAGATCTGCAAACATTGCCTCTGATCCTGTAAAGAAACATTTCACATGTAAGCAATCATGCCAAACTGGTAATTTCCAGAAGAGCCTGTCATTTTAATTTAATGTATAAGAACATAAATATAACTCAAGTGGAAAACACAAAACACTTTAGTAAACACCAACTAACCAGCTACACAAAGAAGGATACTGCCCAACGAGCTCCAACTTTCTCTGTTGATATTTCTTACAAATCTGTACACGTATACTGGAGAAATTGCAGAAAAGATGTGGAGGTCATTGTGGACAATATTGTATAAACCCACTCCACCAATAAATAATAGCCAAATTATGATAACTGGGGCAAAGATGAACCCGATTTTACGAGTCCCATAGTGCTGCAGTGTGAAAAGGCAAACCAGTATAGCACATGCACAGGGAACTGGTATATCTGAAACAATAAAAATTATCAAGGCAATTGGCAGATCAGTATAGTAAATAGAATTACCATCACAAACATTAGAAAGCGAAAGCGTGTTACAACTTTCAAGAACACCTAATAATTGTTGTGCGAAGATTTATCTTAATACCTATCCACCAACAAAAGACAAGAACCTAGGCTAATGTTTTTTTCTACAATTTATTTGTTTCATTACCTACTTCATTACATACTTTCAAGAAAGCATGTAAGAAATGAACAATTTAATTCAACGGTACAAAGGTTGATCTCCACTAGAGAAATACATATATTTTGAACTTTATGCATACATTGTCAATTAAAAGCCTGTGAAATGTAATGCAACTTCAAAAGTGAAACTCTTGAATGAAAAAAAAGTGAAACAGGACATACAAGTGTAAGTTTAAGGATAGAAACAAAAGTCATTTTCATGCTAGAAATACTTACATTTTTTAAAATCTTCTGATATCTTTTCCTGTCTCTCTGGTGAAGAAGAAACTGTAAAAAAAACCACATGATAAAACCAAATTTAAATTATGAAATTTGAATTGTGATATAACATGAATCTCACTGCTGGCTCTTACAATGTTTTGACAAATGTGACAGTGATCGTTGAAGACCTGATGAAGCTGATAACACTGATAATGGAAAACAAAAAGAAAGAAATCTTTCAAGCTGATTGCTATTAGACTTTAAAGAAAAAGGAAAACTAAAAACCTATCAAGTTATCGATGCCAAACCAGAAATAGCTGGTGTAAGCACCCCATCACCAATCATCATGCAAGCACCAAACAGCGCCAGAAACAACATCAGATAGTGGCTACTCTTATGTTTCTGAATGGCACGTCTAGCTCTTGATTCAACCTTCATCCTGATCCCCTCATAGCACACAGCCTCATTAGCATTTCTCTCATTTGGTAATAGCCCCACTTTTGCATGCCTGCATAATAATGAATACAAAGCAAAAGTACCACCTGCAAGATTTGTTAAGCAAATCAAATTGACAATCTTATTACAACGATGCTGACAACTTAACGGTAACTAAAAGCCATTACCCTCTCCTTCGTCGTCAGCTCGCAGTACAATGAGGACATACTTCAATAAAGAGATAATAGTCAGAGTCCAGAAAATGAACGAGAAGAGTTCATATACAGTCTCCTCCGATTGGAAATCCTTTGAACGAAGTGCCTCATGCTCACCCTTGGTAGGAATTGTCCCAAATACATACAAAGGAGCAGTACTCATGCGACCATAAACAACTCCGATGCTTTGGAAAGACAAAAGGAGTGTATTCCTCCATGTCTCTTTCTGCAAATTATCAAATTCGAAACACGTCAAAATCAGAGTATTCAGTTGCACTGCCCTAGTGGTCTCATATTATTCCGGTAAATTGATTCCCACCATACACGAAAGTGAGAACAGCAACAACTATAAGGTCACTTGCTATGCATTGTAAACAAATGAAAACGCCTAATGCCAGTAAACAAACGAATCTAATACTGACAGAGCCAGAAATTCCACATGAACACAGAACCGAAACAAAGTTGTATAATCAATCCGTTTTCGGGAGGATAATCTGCTGATGTAATTAAAAGAGTATCTGACTCTCTCATATTATACATTAAAATACAAGTGTTTACAAGCTATCAACCTCTCTCAGAAGAGTAAGCTCATGTATGTAAACTTGACAATAGATTGGATAATGAGAGCTCAACAACTCTAGAACATATCGTCGAGATGAATAGCACAAGCTTACAGTAAGCTAGAAGTATTTGATCGCTGATCTACAGATCAAAAATCCAAGAATAGTATACAAGTGAGCATCAGATGGTGTTAATTTCAAATCCATACCCAACTTGTAAGTTGTAACTAAAAGCAGTCCAGATCCTTATTAGAAAAAACTCTTACAAATGGTCACAACTTATAAATAAGTCATCGATCTAACACACATACAGCTGAAAAATGAAACAGAACAGAAGTGACATTACATAAGTATTCACCATTTACAAACTTCTCATACTAAAAATTTGTTCTTTATCACGAGATATCAAAAGGGTTCATCACTACCATCAAGGCAACACAATCCAGTTAAACAGTGAACTTTAAACAACAAAACATAAAACACAAGAAATGAATCCAACCCACTATAAAAAGTATGAAAAAAGAAGAAAAGAAAACAGTAAAAAATATTGTACCTTGAAGCCATTAGAGAATGTATCGGGACTGAGTGGAGGATCCATGAAGAGATATAACAGAGAGAGAGAGAGAGAGAGAAATTAATGTACAGGAAGAAAAGACAGTAATGGGATAATTTAGTAGCGGTTGAGTCTATGTTAAAATGAGACACAGTATTTGTTGTTATTGTCAATTAAAAGTTGAAAAGATAATGTGTTGTCTGAATTCTGATGCTTTGTATATCTTGTAACAGATTAAAAACAAAGTGGAGGGGACGTTTTTGTTGTCTGAAATCACAACATATGAAGACAGAGGTAGAGAGTTTTGTTAAGATGTTTTTTCTTTGTTTTTGTTTAGTGGCTTTTAAATGGAGACGAAGTTCCCTATTTTGTCTCTTCAATTAGTAATAAATTCAAAACTAGCCACCCAATTTTTCTTTTTTTCTTTTCATGCTAAATTTTTGCCACTGAATTTATGAAAATGCCCCTAAATAATATATATGTTGACTGAATTATCCCTCTAATAATTTTTAGTCATTTCCCCTCTTAAAACCTTCTCTCTTTCTCATCTCTTCCATTCAATGCGTTTATCTTTCTACAATTTTCTTCTCTTCTTTCATTAGGTTTCTCTCTCTTCACTTTTTTCTCTTGTCTCTTTATAAATTTGTTCTCATCGTTGAGGCAATTCCAGCGACATATTAAAGGCGCAAATCTGATATCATTTACCCCATCAAAGTCTTTCAAAAGTGTTCTACATCACGTTAAGAACAAACAAATATTTACACGCTGAGAATAAATATTTACACGTTGAGAAAATATATTTATACGTTGTAAAGAAATGTTTACACGCTTAAAACAACAAATATTTACACATTGTGTACAAAAATTACACACTAACATATGAAAGTCAAACTGTAATATTGTTGGAAACACAAAATCAACCAAAATTAATCAACGAAACATGCAAATGCAACATTTTTTTTTTGAATTGTACGATTATAAGATATTAGTCTATTTTGTCGGGAAATGTCGAGTGCGACTTGAACCCCCACCATTAAGGTGGATGAAAAAGTTCATTAACCACTTGAACTATAAGCGGATGTGTATAGTATCACACAAAATCATAATTGTAAGTTAAAATAAATAATAAAAAAAATAAAAAAAGATAGAAGTTAAGTTAAATTCTAGAGTGTTTCTTTTTTTTTATCTCCTTTTATTTCTGAACTATCTTTTTTAAGAAAATTAAAAGTTATAAGTTAAAAAGGGTGTGAATTACTAAATTTTGAGGACAATTTTTATCCAAAAATCAAATTATTTAGTGTTTGGTTAAAAAATATTTTTAAATTTATCACTAATTTGAAGGTTATTAAAATTTTGTCCAAAATCAAATTATTTGTTTTTTTTTGTTGAAAAATATTTTTAAAATTATCACTAATTTGAAGGTTATTTTAAAATTTTGTCCAAAATCAAATTATTTGTTTTTTTTGGTTGAAAAATATTTTTAAATTTATCACTAATTTGAAGGCTATTTTAAAATTTTATCCATAATCATTAACAAGAGGTAGAAGGGAGGGAAAGCCGGACTGACAGGGACGGCTGAGATTCGATTTTGAAATATGTTTTTATGTGTAATAATTTATTTTATTTTTATTTTTATTTGGGACCAACAACATGAAATGTTACGATTGTGATCTTCAAGAAACCAAATAGTCAATTATAAAATGGGTCACATCCACGTGTCTTGCCGTTGTGTGTCGGGAAGGAAAGACGAAAAGAAAAAAAAAAAAAAACAATTTCACATGTTCTATCATCTATGATTTGGAAATGTTGTGACACCGTATAGGATTTCCAACTCCAAATTAAGATTATATATATATATATATTCGCATTTAAAAATGCATATAAATTTATTTTTATATAAATTGAAACGTTTAAATTAACATGTACACCACATGCACGGGTAAAAAGAATACTATATAATTTAGTTTAAATCAGATCATCTGTTCAAATAAAAAAAATAAAAATTCTAATAATAGGGATATGTTACATTATTATTCTACACGTTCTATAAATTTAACAGTATATCTTGATCATTTTTATAAAATTAGCTATTAATTTTAAATTTATACATATGATAAAATGTTATTAAGAAATATATTATATCTAGATCGTTGAATGTATATATCTATACTTTTAGTTTATGTTGATGGTGAAAGAATCCTATCTTAATTTATTATTTTTTTAAAAGTATATTTTAATAAAGATGAAACTATTGTGACCTCCTGACGTTATTTGATGGTTTGTATTGCATTAATAGTTTAAAATGTATTAAAGTAATAAAATATATGTTTGATTATATTTTTTTAGTTTATACATTTTTGTATGGACTAATAGAATGAATATTGTATTACCTAATATAAATGAGAAAAATAAATTTATGTTGCATTGTATTAATTTTTTCTCACTTATATTAGTTGTGGTACTAAGAGTAGCAGTAGAACCAACGTAGTAATAATAATATGTTGTCGCAGACATTCGCCGATGCTAAACACATATATTAAGATTTTCAACGAATTTGAGGTCCCCTATTCATTAAGTGATTCTTAAAATTGGTTACATGAATAATAATTTATTTTAATAAAAATATTTACTTTTAGTGACCAGAATGATTATTAATACGATTAAAAATATAATACAACAAATAAATATTTTGATAATTATCATTTTATTCTAAAATTATAGTAATCTGATTATTCGAAAACAAAAATCACTAATTTAGTACTATCCAAAAACAATACAATTCAATACAATACAATGTGCCAAAGATGCGAAACTCCTACACACTTCTAGGACCAACTCTTTTATTAAAAGCAAGTAGATTGTTAGACATTGACAACAAGATTTTAACTAGCAATTAAGTTAATTATAGATTTACCATAAATAAATATATAAAATAAATAATCAGTTGATTGATATAAACTCCAATTTAAAATACTTATTAATCATGATTACAAAAATGGAAAAAAACAAAAATTAAACGACTGAATAGATACAAAAGCCATTAGTAGTATTTTTAAGTTAATTAATATAACTAACTCACTCAAGCTAATGGAGCAGAATTAACATAGCAAGAACTTCTATTACTAGTAGTAGCTACTTCACAACAAACTTGAACAGACTACCAGTTTTCTTACTATTTTACTTACTTTGTTCTCCTTTATAAAGCCTCTCTTTTCCTCTTCACTTCCACACAGTCCTCACAGAATAATCAAGAACAAAGGTTTTACTCATGGCCACCATGTTTCGGCATCTTGCTATAGTTCTTTCCATGGTCACCATTTTCGGTTCAGTGGCAACCCTTGCCACGGAAATGAATGCAATTGACCAATGCTGGCGACAGAACCCTAACTGGAGGAGGCACCGCCTGCAACTCGCTAAGTGTTCTGTGGGTTTTTCTGGGAAGATGACAGATAACATCGGCAAAGATGTGATGCGCTACAAAGTTACAGATCCCAGTGACAACCCACTTAACCCTAAACCTGGAACTCTAAGGTATGGAACCACAATGATTTCAGGGAAAGTGTGGATCACCTTTCAAAGGGACATGCGCATCACACTTCAAAAACCACTTCTGATCGCCAGTTATACCGCCATTGATGCTCGTGGTGTGATTGTTCACATTTCAGGCGTTGCATGCCTCTTGATCTATAAGGTAATCAACCACTGCCTGCTATAATTTTCTAAATGAACTGCCATCAATATATCATTCTAATCCATCAAAACATAACCAAAAATTCTGCTATATTACATTTACTTCATCAGGCAAGCAATATAATTGTTCATGGCCTATACATTCATCATTGCCGAGCTGAAGAGCATAGCTCGGTGATGGGTCCAGATCGAAAGATAATGCATCTAGGAAAGGCAGATGGGGATGCAATCAGATTAGTTTCATCATTCAAGGTTTGGATAGACCACAACACTCTATACAAATGCCAAGACGGCCTCATTGATGTCAGTCGAGGCTCTACGGATGTTACCATTTCCAACAACTGGTTTAAAAACCAAGACAAGGTCATGCTTCTAGGCCATGACGATGGCTACATACGGGACAAGGACATGAAGGTGACAGTCGCCTTCAACCATTTTGGACCTAACTGCAATCAGAGAATGCCAAGGTGATTCACTTATGAATTCAAATCTCTATACTCAATAAATTTTGCAAAAGAAGTCACAAGACAAAAGTAGATAGAACACTGATTATACCAACCAATTTATATGAAAACAACGCAGAGTCCGCCATGGATTTGCACACGTAGTGAACAATCTGTACCAAGGATGGTCACAGTATGCCATTGGAGGAAGCATGAGCCCTAGCATTAAGAGTCATGCCAACTTGTTTATTGCTCCAAAGTCAGGAAATAAGGAGGTACTTTCAATTCTTCTTACAACAGTTGCCATACATATGCTCCCAAGAACAGTTAGCTGGAAAAACATAGAATAAGTTGAATATGGAGAACTAAACATAAAGAAACTAGACTTGAATATTATAAAATATAGAGAAACGGTTACTAATGAGATGTATGAATTTTAAACAGGTGACATGGAGATTGGGTAGCCAAGAAACCCCATGGAAATTTTATTCCGTGGGGGATGTTTTCGAAAATGGAGCTTCTTTTAGACAAACAGGTTTAGGTGGTGCAAAGCTGCCCTACAATAATCAACAAAGATTTCAAGTTGCAGATGCAAGATCTGTACGATCATTGACAAGTTCATCGGGTGCTTTACAGTGCCCCAAGACGTCTAAATGTTAAGTCCACCAGGAGATTTAAAGAACAAACTAGAGGTCTGAAGTCACAGGAACATATCATGTGGTTTGCTTCATTTATACTGTATAATCTATTAATCTAAGTTTCAAGTTTCGCTTCTTCAAAATAGACTCTATTAGTAACTAGTCTTGGCAGGACAATGGAAGATATTGTACTAGAAAACAGAACATGAATAAGCTATCTATTACAGAACAATGAATCAATGTAGCCTTGGTAAAATGTAAATGAAAATATTGTCCTAAGAAACAGAACATGTATAAGCTACTATTATAACAGAACAATGAATCAAAGTAGTCTTGCTAAATGTAAACGTTTTCAAATCTCAAAAGATCCATATATTCTCCATCGAAACATAAATTATTTAAGTGTACTTACTGCATATAAGCTTCTACTTTGAAAGTATATTTCTAACACATAACAATGGGTATATTCCTATAACACACGATCTCACGATCCACGATTCTACCCAGCTACCAGGTAATGATTGATCCAGACTTCCACATTCATGATTTTCTAAAATTGCAATGGCATCAACATACAACGAATCCTAGGCAAAAACCATATAACACACTGCCACACACCCCTATGAACAATCACATACAATTCCGAAAATAGCCCTTTTAAAGCTTCGAAAATAATTCCTACATACTCTTCCTTCCTAGACTCGGATACTTCCACACCGGAAACAAAATTACCACTGTCATCTGCATCCCAATCAACAATAACTAATATCAAGAACAAAAGTTGTCACTCAACATATGATAAATACTTGGCGAAAACTATATAAACACTGCCATATACACTCCTACAAACGATTACATACAAATCAGGACAAAGCCCTTCATCGATTTGTAGGCAATTTCTACACACTCGAATGCTTCTGCACCTGAAAATAATTACTACCAACATCTTCATCATCCAATTAACAATAAAGCGAATGAAGATACGTAGGCATTCGAATTTCTTTGTAAAATAGTGTTTCTTCCCACAGATATAAATTCTTAATTAGTAAATATTCCTAGAAACCCTAAACCACAATATCAGGAAAAAAACCTAAAAAACTCAAAAATCCGTACAAGTTCATTGCATACTACAGTTTCAGTTGTCATTTACAGTAACGATCGGCCTTCTTCTTGACGCGATCGTCGAGCGCCTCCTCAATGGTTTTGGCTTTGGCGGCGGCCGAAGCGGCGCTGGATTTGGGGTCGTAGCCGAACTTCTTGGCCTCGACGGGGAAAAGCTCGTCGTAGTTCATGTTCTTGGCCGCGTCGATGGTGTAGACCTTTCCCGGAGCTCCATTGTCGGCTTCGTCGGCATCGACGATGTTGGGGTGGTCGGATTCGTTGTCGTCTTCCTTCTTTTTGAGCTTGTTCTTCTTCTTCTTCTTGTCGATCGATTTGCGAGTCGCGAGACTTCCTCCTTTGAAGGTCAGTCTCCCTCCTTTGGCTCTCTCGTAGGGATCCGACATCGTCTCTGCGATTTTTTTAGTTTTTATTTTTCACTGATGAGTTTCTCCAACGTTTGATTTTAGCTCTCTTTTTTTTTTTTTTTTTTTTTTTGTTCTGCTTAGAAATGGCACGGCTGACGGCCACTTGCCCACTTATGTTATGACTTTTAAAGAATTTTTAAAAAAACATCAAACAATTAAAAAAGAAATTATTTTATGTTAATTTTTTTAAAAAAAAAAATTTAATTGGTTTTTTATAAAAAAAACTTTTTAAAATTTTTTTAATATAATATTCACCGTCCATCGAGATTGATGGATAGTGGAGCTCCATTTTTAATTTATTACTTTTTTATAAAAAAGACAAAATTACTATTTTACCATTATATCTATTATTGATTGTCACACCAGATCAGATGCAAAGATATCAGATCGTCGCACCAGATTAGCTACGACAATTTAATTCGATCATCACACTAGATTTGGTACAATAATCAAATAATACAGTGCGATCTGATAGTTTGATGATAGTTGAGTGATAATACGGGTTCGATGATGGTTGAATGATGATCTTGATTTGATGATTGTTATGTGATTGTAGAGATCAATGGAGATAGAAATCTTTGGGTGGAAACCATCGTCCATCTTTATAGATTGACAGTGAAGATCTTATCTACATCTCCACCATCATTTTTTTTCCTGTTTTTATTTTTTAATCACTATCCTTTTTTTTAAAATTCAATTTTTATTTAATAATTTAATTTTTATTTATTTTTTAAAAACTAAATAGTTATTTTTATATATAAATAATGACCTAACACCGTTAAAATTGATTAACTTTTAACTAATTGAAATGACTAATTTAATTGCTTTCAGATAAATTGGGGACTCTGAAAGTCAAAACATCAAATATCGGTGAATAAGTGATAATTCAAAAAAAGTTGATGACCAAAATAATTGTTACTCTACGAAAATGGAACAAATGAAAATAATTAATTTATGAGAGTGAAAAATGAGAGCTCCAGAGAAAATAATTGATACAAAAAATGACTTAAAGGGAAAAATCGAAATATAAAAATATTGGGAGAAATTACGCTGAACCTACCTGAGGTTTGCAATTCTACAGTTAGAAACAATTTTATCAAAAATTGACAGTAAACCCTCCTCCAGTTAACTTTGACCGTTAAATATTGACAGTTGACCAACTTGAACAGTGAAAAGACGAAAATACCCCTAGAAAAAGACAAGGTCAGGGGTATTTTTGTCTTTTTAGATTTTTTAAATTTAATTTTATTAAATAATAATTAAAAAAATTAAGAAAAAATCTCATCCCTCCATCTTTAAAATAACGGACGGTTAAGATTTATTTAAAAAATTAAAATAATAATAATAATAAAATTAATTAAAAATAAAAAATTAATTATAATTAAATAAATCTATTTTTCAGATTGAATCTCAATCGTCCATCAAGATTAGTGGACGGTGGAGATCCAATCTAAAAAATAGATCTCAAAAAAAAAAAAATTAAAAAATTAAAATTTTTTTTTTTTTTGAAGAACCCATCTGGGTTCTTCGAAGAACCCAGATGGGTTCTTAAAAAAAAAAAAATTTAATTTTTTTTTTTTTTTTACTAATTCGAACCCAGAAGGGTTCGATTCGAATCGAACCCTTCTGGGTTCGTTCGAAGAACCCATAAGGGTTCTTCGAAGAGCCTAGTTTCTGGGTTCTTCAAGAACCCAGAAATTGGGTTCTTCAATTTCTTTTTTTTTTTTTCTAATTCGAACCCTTCTGGGTTCGTTCGACGAACGCAGAAGGGTTCGAATTAGTAAAAAAATTAAAAAAAATTTTTTTTTTAAGAACCCATCTGGGTTCAGATGGGTTCTTCAAAAAAAAAAAATTTTAATTTTTTTTTTTTTTTGAGATCTATTTTTTAAATTGGATCTCCAACGTCCACTAATCTTGATGGACGATTGAGATTCAATCTGAAAAATAGATTTATTTAATTATAATTAATTTTTTATTTTTAATTAATTTTATTATTATTATTATTTTAATTTTTTAAATAAATCTTAACCGTCCGTTATTTTAAAGATGGAGGGATGAGATTTTTTCTTAATTTTTTTAATTATTATTTAATAAAATTAAATTTAAAAAATCTAAAAAGACAAAAATACCCCTGACCTTGTCTTTTTCTAGGGGTATTTTCGTCTTTTCACTGTTCAAGTTGGTCAACTGTCAATATTTAACGGTCAAAGTTAACTGGAGGGGGGTTTGCTGTCAATTTTTGATAAAGTTATTTTTAGCTGTAGAATTGTAAACCTCAGGTAGGTTCAGCGTAATTTCTCCAAAATATTGGATATCCTTAATAGTGATTATAACTATTTGAAAATTTTGTTAGACTCAATTGTTTAGAGGGAGAATTATTAATTTGGTCCATAACTTTTGAAGAATTATTAAATTTTTAATATAGTCTCATTTATTATATTTTTGGGCCTAACTTTCTGCAAATGAATCAATTTGATCATTATGTGAGTCAATCGTTATTCAAACTTAACGGTTTCAGGAATATTTTTGTCTTTAAACCTATTAATGTGTCAACAGTAAATTTTGATAAAATAACATACCTACCCCTAGTAAAAAAATTAAAATAAAATAAATTTTAAAATTTTAAAAAAGTATTTTTTTTTTTTTTTTGCTGTTCTTATAGTATTCTTGTGTCTTAACTCTATAAAAATGTATCAATTTGGTTCTTCTGTGAGTCAACAATTAGTCAAACTTAACAGTTTCAGGAGTATTTTTATCTTTAAACCTATCAATATATCAATAGTAAATTTTGATAAAATAACATACCTACCCGTAGTTAAAAATTTAAAATAAAATATATTTAAAAATTTAAAAGAGTTAGTTGAATCCCCACTGTTCATCAAAATTTAAAAATAATTTTTTTTTTTATTCTTCTGAATCTCAACCAAGAAAAAAAAAATTGAAAAACACAAATCTCAAGTGATGGAGACTGGCTCTCCATCGCCGAAGACCCAACGACCTCTATCACTGGAGGTCGCTTCATCTCCATGGATGGAGATGATCTGTAACACCCCCCGACCCGACCCGGCCGGATCGACCCAGGGAGCGCTACCGGGTTTT
Source organism: Xanthoceras sorbifolium (assembly GCA_003430845.1). Classification (NCBI taxonomy): domain Eukaryota; kingdom Viridiplantae; phylum Streptophyta; class Magnoliopsida; order Sapindales; family Sapindaceae; genus Xanthoceras; species Xanthoceras sorbifolium. The sequence goes on along the minus strand of CM010610.1, from coordinate 26,059,767 downwards.
CAAAACTTTCTTATTTCTGTTTATAACTGAAAACCATAAAAAATATAATTTAAAAATCATTTCAAGTGAGCCCATTGAATACAAACTTTTACAAAAATTCGGCAGAGTATCGTTTGTTTTTTGGACTTTCCAAAACCTGTTTTTACACAAATCAATTCAAACACAATGCTCAATTTCAACACTTCTAAAACATTTTCAAACAGTTGCGCACTCTGCCGTTTAGTGCGACTTACCATCACAATTTACAAACATTTGAATAATAAAGGACAGGAATCATAAATAATTAATTACAAAACATATTTACAAATCCCCTGTATATGCATGCTTTCAAAATATATATACACGTAACAATAATATAGCTACCCAACTGTGAATATCTCTGAGACTCTGTCAGCAAATCTCCTTCTCTTCAGTCTTTAACTTCTTCGGGATCCCTGGTACCTACGCGTTAGAAACAAACTAACGCGCTAAGCATAAAGCTTAGTGGGTGTACTATAAACTCAAATATGAAAATCAATGATAACTTGTAATGAGAAACAAATCACAATATATATATATATATATATATATATATTTTCAATTCGAATCAGTTACAAAATCAATTTAACTTCCAAATCAAACCATAAATATTCTTAATCATTTTCATTTCAACAATATGATCAATGTATAATATCAGTCGATAAAGCTATTCAATTCATTTCTCAATTCACTTCAAATCTGGCCTGCTAGAATACTCAACATACTCGGACTGGAATATGGGTCAAACTCCCAACCCCCAGGACGAATCCTGAGGAGGTACGTGTTTCCCTACTCTAGGACCGTGGGTACGGAACCTAAAGAGGTACATAACTCCCTATCTCAGGAACGAATCATTGGGAAGGTACATGACTCCCAACCCCCAGGACGAATCCTGAGGAGGTACGTATCTCCCAGCCTCTGGACGAATCCAAGAGGAGGTACATGAATATCATCAGTATCAATCAGTATCGGCGCAGTACTGCTCAGTAAAACCCAGCTGGTATACCAACCTCCTATATCCATTTCTATGTCTAAGTATCCTAGGGCCGTTACAATAAACGATTTTCAAGTATTCGCAATAAATTACAAATCATAAACAATAGTCATGCAAGTAACTAAATCAAGTATTTCTCACAAATCGTAACAATTGAAATATTCAAAAACACGATCCAAATACGATTGATGAACACTTAAATTTGTATAATAATAAAGGTTAAAACCATTATTTTATACTATTAGTGTCATCAAATTACCTAACTTATTTATAACTACACTTAATTGTTAAACTTTCTATTTTGATGCAGGTTCAGTGTAATGGGCATAACTTTGCACTCAAATATCCAATCACTACGTTCTTGATAGTGTTGGAAAGATAACTCATAGCCCTATAAGTTTGGTTTGTAAACTCTTATCAGATTTGGACTCCTTTGAAGACAAATATTGGATTATCTTGGGCTGGTTTGCATGGCCGCGTCAATTGGGCAGTCTTCACTATTTGGGCCATAACTCTCTCCAAAAAATTCCAAATATTATGAGTCTTATCATTCTAGAAAGATAAGAGAATTATCTACAACTTTGGTGTTTATCACGAGATCAAATTGTCAAAGGAACGGTGCCTAATTCGGTGGAAAAGTCGATGCATGTGTGGAAAACAACAAAGTTGACAACTTTACCTTACCAAATTCAATCAACTTGCATTAATTTATTCCTACCATTTTTGACTTGTTTGCCTCTCATTGTGTCTATAAATAGAGGCCTTGTATAAGCTTGAGGGCAGCTTGGGTTCCTTGCCAAGTTCACCTTACATTGTTGTATTGTTGAACTTTTGTGATAATCTAATTTCTCTCTTGCTCATTTTATTTCTTTTACTTGTTTTCTTTCTTCTATCATGAGTAGCTAAATTCTCTTTTTGCTAAGGTGAAGGGTAAAGCTCTTGGTATGTGAATAAAGATTTATTTAACTCTTAACATGGTCTTAAAGTTTATATTCATTTGTGTAAATTTATCTACATGTTTTATATTACTTTTCTTATTAAATTGAATTTTCATCTCTTACTCTTATGTGAAGTGGGGATCTTGACTTATTGTAGACAATTCTTGGCACAATGAATACTTGAATCCGTCTAGAACCGCATGGTTGTACCTGCACCTCTGACCAAGGATTCTTGATTCATTGTAGACAAACAACACCATAAATACTTGAATCCGTCTAGAACCGCATGGTTATACCTGCATCTGGCAAAGGAATCTTGATTTATGGTAGTTGATTGGCACAATAAGTACTTGAACCCATTTAACATAAGAAGTGTAGAGTACCCATTGTAATATAACTAAAAGAAAAGAAGTATAACTTGATAGATGTGTAAAGAACTTAAATGGTCTAACTTCCGATTAGAACCTCCTTTATGTGTGGATTCCAATTGAGTGATAAAAATGAGTTAAATATAACTTAAACCATATACCAAGAGTGAAACCTCTAACCTTAGCATGTTTTAATTTAATTTGTTTCACCATTATACCTACCCTCATTTCATAATATTTTATTTCCTATTATATTTTCCTTGTAGATTTTTGTTGGTTTTTGCAGGATCTAAATATTCTTCCTCGTGGATCGACCCCGGTCTCACCGGGTTAATTTATTACTTCGACACTCCTGCACTTGGGAGTAGAAATCCATTTTCTAGACGTGTCAACGATCTATCATAAAATCATTCCAAATCAACAATAGATATATATAAATCATCGATTTTTCATATAAATAAACAAATTTCTTACGAAAATCGAAAACGTAAACTTTCAACGAAATCAAAAACGAAAACGGAAATGAAAACGAAAACAATAACGAGATACTTTTCGTAAAGATTTCGAAATCGAAAGTACACCAACCTGGAATCCTTGTTTTCGTTCGACAATCCGCGGTTCTACGATTTCGTTTCCTTCCCTTTCCTTTTTCTCTTCACTTTTCCTTTCCACTTTCTTCTTCCTTTTCTCCTTTCCTTTCTTTCTTCTTCTTCTCCTTCTTCTTCTTCTTTTTTTCCTCGGCTCTTTCTCTCTCTTCTTGCTGTTTCTGTTTTTCTCGCTTCTGAGAGAAGCTTCTCTTTTTTTTTTTATTTTTTTCGCTACCGCGACCGTCGTCTCGACCTGTGGTCGCGTCACCAGGTCGCGGTGCTCACTGGACCATTCGCACCTCCTTCATCGCGAGCGCGCCTTGGTCGCGCTGGAGCTCGCGTTGCTCACTGCCCGAATTCGACGTTTTCATCCCGAGCAGTTCATCGCGACCTGTGGTCGCGGTGACTGGTCGCGATGCTCACTGCTAGAAATCGCGTTTTCCACCGCGAGCGAGCCATCGCGACCTGTGGTCGCGATGCTCTCTGGTTCAGTTTTCAATTTTTTATACATTAATTTTCAACCATTCAATCTGGTCCGCTGGAAATCATAAAAATAAACATACATTTAATTACATTTTCACCCCTCAAATAGTAAAAAAAATTTATTTTCACATATAGAACATCAATTACCCGAAATCCGGGATGTTACATGATCTCCATCCATGGAGAGTCATGTTTTTCAATTTTTTGTTGTTGTTGTTGTTGTTGATGGAGATCCACTAATAATAAGTTTCAAATTTATTTATTTTTCCATTTTTTTTTGTTGAGCCGTAAAAAAATTTTAAAAAAAATTTGATTTTTAATTTTCATTTTTTTTTAAAAAAATCCAATATATTATCCACTGTCCATCTAGATCCATCAATCTTGATGGACAATGGAGATCTATTTAAATTTATTTTTTAAAAAATACTATAAAATAACTATTTTACACTTCTAATTATAATATTTTCAAAAATTTAAGGTTAAAATTATAATTTTGACTTATTTAAAAGGAGTCAAGGGCAAATCAGTCCAATTTTGTGAGGTTTGACCTTAAAAAAATTAGTCAGATGGACCAAAATGATACATTTTCAGAAAGCTAAAGCTTAAAAATACCAATAAACAAAATTGTATTAAAAATTTGATGATTTTTTAAAAGTTAGAGACCAAATTAATAATTACCCTTATTTATAGAGGTATAAGTCTTTTCAGAATGGTAAAGTTGCAAAATTATACAAAGTAGTGCGGGAAAATAACAATTGCATCTGACTTTTTTTTCAAAAAAAAAAAAACTAGGTGTAAAACTGTATTTTTATTAATTTCATTAAGTTTAATTGTCAACTTTTTAATCTGACGGACCATTTTGATAAAATTTGTAAAAGCTGGGAACTAAAGAATCTAATACACATATGTTGTGTAAAAATATAATATTTTTCAAAAAATTAGAGGATTAAAGTGTAATATTACACCTAAAATAAATAAAGATAAAAATAAGGGTGAGAATTTGGAGTCAAGAACGAGTCAGCAGTCAGCATCATCCCCAAATATCTGGACTTGATTATTACTTCAAAAACTTTTATCAAATTTTTTCCCACGAAAATTTCAACCCTTGTAGAAGGTATTATGATTGTGAGCTTCAATTCAAGTGAGTAAAAAACATGGCAGCTTCTGCTTCCACTCCTCCCACAGCTCTCGCTCTCCTTAATTGTTCCTCTTCTTCTTCCTTCGCCGCCACCTCCAACCTCACTTTCCCAGTAAGCTCTTTTCTTCACTCTCTCTGTCTTTCTGTCTGTTTGGTTCATGGTAATTGAAATAGAAAACGAAAGTGAAAACTCTTAAACTACTTTTCCCTTTGTTGTAGAATGTTGAATTTGTGTGCAATTTAGTGAATAACAAGTTAAAGGTGCTTAGAAACTAAAATGGATTTTTATTTTCTTTTATTATTATTGTTTTGGTTTCGCAGATTTTTAGCGGGTCACGACGTAGACGCGATTTTGGTGCAATGGCTTGTGCTCATGCTGCTATATCCAGCAAAGACCAAGGTGTATTTCTCTTTTATCTATATATAAACACATATATGAATTCATGGGTTTGGAGAGAATTGGGGCTGGATTAATGTTAAAATGTGAACATTCACACTAGAGAATGACTTTACGTGTGCACGCACATATATAGTATAAGTTTAATTTGTTTTACATGTTGAGATTTAATTTTTCTTAAGGTGCATTTGATCCTGAGCTTCGAAGGGTGCTTGAACTTGCCACTGACTCTGAATTGTACGAGCTTGAAAGAATCCTTTTTGGCCCCAGGTGATGTTTGTTCGAGTTATTTTGAACAATCCCTTGACTCCCAAACAGAGAGAGGGAAGGGGATTTAATCTCATCTTATTTATTACTATATAGTTGTGTCAAGGTCAATTTGACTGCTGGTGCTTATTTGTTGAAATTTTCTAACTAAACTATCAGATGTTACTGTTTTCAACAGTTAGAAGTTTCTTTATGTTTAATGTCGGGTGTTGGATTGTATCCATCTTCAGCTACTTCAGTCCTCTGCTGAAATCAATTACAAATAGAGCTGATGTGGACTATGTCATGATCGAGGAAGACCTTGAAGAGCGAGAGCTTTTCATAGCGACTCTTGAGTCTCGATTCTTATTCCTGGCAGCAGATGCCCGATCTACATTAAGGTTGTTGATTTACTTGTTTATGATAGGCAGGATTTATGGTTTGTTCCTTTAGTTGTATTACTTGGCAATGGTGATGTGTAATTTGTTAAACTTTGAAATTGGAAAGTGTGCTTGAGTTTAAGATAATTTGTTTCCTTCTTGAATTTATTGTGAGCTATGGTGCATGCGGTATATAGACTGTCTTTTCTCTTTTGGTTTTGACGACTTACTGACTATAGTAAGCTTCAGTTTTTTGTGATATGATGGTGGTTTTGTTTTTGTGATTGATATTTGATTAATTACAATTGACATTCATTATAGGGGTTGGCGGCCTTCGTATAGAAATGTCTTGCTTGCTGTGAGGAAAAAGTTAAACATTCTTTGCTCAAGCAAATTGTCAACTGAAGACCTAGAAGTTGAAATTTTTCTTCATCTTTTGCGGGATTATGCAAGGTACTTTACTAATTAATTCTTTAAACGGAAAAAAAATTGTAAAATCATCATTCAAGGGTACGTAGTTAAACATTCATATAGAAATGTCTTGCTTGCTGTAAGGAATAATTCAAACACCTTGCTCAAGCAAATTGTCAATAGAAGACCTGAAAGTTGAACATTTTCTTCATCTTTGGCTGGATTATGGAAGATACTTTACTTATTAATCTTTAAACTAAAAAAAACTTGTAAAATTATCGTTCAAGCATATATGGTTTTACTTTTATTATTTTGGTTTGATAATGGAGGATAGATAAAAGGATTGGTAATTTTAAAAAGAATGAAACTTGAGGCTGATGGGAGAATTGATGGTTGGTAATATTATGAAAGGGTCCTCTTTACATGTGCCCTTTCTAACATTCCAAATCAGCTATTTTTTTTCTCAAGGCCTAGGAGTTTATGCAATTTGTTTTTATTTGATTTAGAACGTTAGATATCCCCTCTAATGTTATCCATAGGGCATATGTTAACACAATCATTTATAAAATAAGGTTCTACTGATGGCACTTTTGGTGAATCAAGATTCGAGTTTTTGTTCAAAGTATTTGATATAAGGCTTTAGGGCGCTAAGCTGTATTTATAATGTAAGGGAATATTATCTGATTGATACTGCTTAGTGACATAGACAATGGTTAATTTAGAAGAGAGGTAATATGAAATATGATTGAAGAAGGTTCTATACAACTGCCCTTTCTCAAAGCATTTCTTTCATATATTGTCTCATATGCTATTAGTATGATGAGAAGATATACATTTTACATTCCCAGAAGGGCTATAAGATTATCGTAATCCAAAATCGTAATTCTATAATTCAATTCAATGATATTTATTAGTCCTTCTCAAAATTGATATGAGGTCCAGAATCAAGATGGTCCTGATTGGAGAATGTTTACTTATGTAAATTCTCATTTGATTGATTGGATGTATTGAAGATTATTATTTCCTAGAGAAAGTAGACTACATTTTTTTTTTGCCTTCATGGCTAAACTGTAATGACTTAAAAACTTGTTATCTGTCTTTGTTTAGTGAAGAATCTGGAATTTTTCCGGGCTTATGGGAATCGTCTAAGGATTCCAACATTGAAAGTGGTCTTGAACTTGGACTCAATCAGTGGAAGGTACAAGGTTTTGCTGCTATGAAAGTCGGGGCAGAACAGGTCAAGTCAATGATGTTGAAGGTGTATGCTTTGGTCTCTGCATTAGCTTTATTCAGATATTTAATGTGATTTCTAATGATAAACTAATTTATATTATTCTGTCTTTTATTTCTCTGTCTAGGGTGGTGGTATTTACACTTTGGCGAAAGTTTACCAATTGGTAGGCAATTCATTTTAGTTTGTTAAATCTTATATTCAATGATATTTTATTTGTTGGTATGTCGGTCTTTTTTTAAAGCTATTCTGCTTCTTGTGGTAGTTAGCGAGGAGATTATCTGGGAAGGTGTTCTTAGAGGCTGCCAACTATCAGATAAAGAAGGAAGTTCTCAGTAAGGTGCTTGTTTGGATCCATAAAGTCATCTGTATCTCATAACCTGCTGCAATTAAATTTTTATTTCTGTGTGTGGGAGCTTTCAAACATTTTACAAATTCATTTTTTGTGCCCGTTAAGTTCCTCATGCTGTGTCCAATATTTCATTAGTTTTGATGATGCATCTGTTTTATTTTTCTTTTAAATGAATTAAGTATTGTAGATGCTGAGATCTACATGTAGGTTCGAATGTGGGACCAACGACCTGTAAGAGAAAAGAAGGGTGATCGTAGGACACTTGAGTCACTGAGATGGTGCTAGCCAAATGCACTCTGATGCTTAAGTCAGCGAGGAACTCGAGTTAATGAAATGAAGGATGTAGATCGTAGGATATACAAACTTCATGGTTGACGCGTATGTCGAACGTAGAGCATAGGACTTGTTGTCGAACGTAGAGCATGGAATTGGCTGGGCCTAAGAATGTGCCCGAGCCAAGGTGAGGTCGACTTGTGACATGGTGTAGATCATGGAGTCTACGTAAATTCAAAGTCCATTGGAGAGAGTTTTCTTATATTAATGCGTCTGTCCCTGCTTCGAAGCTTGAGGTTTCTATTTATAGGCGGGGGTGTTGAGCCCGTTGATGCGTTGCCAAGATAGTGGGTTGATCCCGTGATCCTAGGGATAAGATGACTTCACTGGCCGTTTTTGACTTGGTCCAAGTAGGGGTCAAAAGGTTTTGGGCTGCTTTTTAAATCCCTCTTGGGTTTGATTTTATGTATCGGAACGGGCCTTTTATAATAAATTGAGGGGGCCAAGCCAGTTTTTTGCCACTACAAGTACCAACTTTTGCACTCATGGGGCATCCTATAGTTGTCTCTTTTATCTATATAAGTTGCATTTTGTTACTCAGGCGTGTACGCTATCAAATGGGGCTGTAAGCCTTTAACTAACCATTTTCTCTTTTCACTTACCTGAATGTCACAAGGCTGTATGGATATTATATTCCGTGGAAATAGTCTCAACATATAGGTATATCTTCATGTACCCACATCCATGTAGGTACAAATGTGTGTTTATATTGCATAGTGGAGTTATATTTATGCTTTTACCTTGTTTTAAACTGTTGGTGATAGAAACACATGTCAATAGATGGTTGGTCCTTACTGGAGTTGGCAACAGGTGGGGAAACCAAAAACTCTTATGCCATCCTGTCCTATCATCCCAAGCACATATACTAACCATGTCCTGTGTCCTGGTTCAGGGATATCTTTCAACTTCCATAGCCATCCCATCAGTGTAAATAGATCTCTGGTCCTGTACTGCCTCAGTTTACCACCACATTTGTACAAATCAAACCTTTGATATAAGTGTGGAAGAAAAATGGATTGAAATAAAACAAATTTTTTATCTTAATAATATACCTTGCCAGACAATTTTAAGCCAGTCTCTGCCCTGACCCTGAGTCAGGACATTATTTGATTGCCAAATCCACCTGATGCACCTTCTTTTTGACAAAAAAACCTGCACTTATTGATTTAGGTTGATGTGGGGTACCGACAGGGCAGTTTGAAATTTTAATCCATATTCTGAACTGTAAATATTTGGTTCCCGTCTTGAATGTAGTTGATCCCCAAAATATGGCATGAAAGCTAGATGGAGTTTAATATTATTGAGAATTTTGATGATTGAGTAATTTCAGTGCATTTCTAGCGTATGCTCCTTTCTTTAATTATGTAGGACATAATTTTTATTTATAGTGTAAATGACCAGTGTGCTCTGTAGTAGTTTGTCCTTAATTTCTTGACTGAATTCATTGGCTATCTAACTACAATTTTAGATATAATTTCTATATTGCTTCAATACTTTGTCTGAGCTTATGTAATAAAATGACAAGCATGTCAACCTGGAAAACCCTGAATCGTGTCTTGTGCTTTCCTTATTTCAGGGGGGACAATTAGCCGCTATCAATTTGGAGTCCAGGGCAGCCTTGCTCGCGGCAAAGCAGGTCGTGATGTAATAGCTCAAATTTCTTTTTCATGTTTAGGACACGGTCCCAAGGAGTTATGAACTGTTGTAAGGAATGCACAGAATGTCTAATTTTGGGGTATATGTTAAAGAGCTTTCTCATTCCATCCCTCACTTTCCTGGGATGTTGAAGAGCTCATCTGAAATATATATTGATTTGTTACAAGACAATAAATTTGCTTAGTATCCTATTCATATTAATAATTTTGATTTGCATTTTTAACATTTGGCAGGGCTTTGCTGGTGCTGCAACAAAATATCTGGGTTTTAGGAGTTTGGTTGGATTACTTGGTCCAATGTATGGACTCTTTCTGCTGTACAGCTTAGTATATATTTTTGTTACAAATCTTTATCTGTTGACTCACTTGCATCCCCTTATGATATTTCACATAATCAAATCCTAGGAGGCAGGAATACTTGTTCAAGATGATGACAATCCATATAAATACTCTCCTGGAAAGTAGCAGCAGTAATGGCTAAAATAGTGCATTGTGGTAACATCCACTTTTGTCTTATCTTGTTGGCCTTCAAAGTGACATGAAAGCAACTAAGTTGCTGTTGTGATTCTACCTTGCCGGGCCAAATATGTTTCTTCTTTCAACATGCTCGTTATTTTCTCTTGTGTTTCTAGGAATATCTAGGGGTAGGTTCGTAATGAGTGAATTAATGCTAATTTACAGTCTGGATTCAAAGAAGACGTTGAAGAAATAGAATTTGGAAGAAATCACAGTTTCTCTAATTGGGGATAATTTATGTTATGAAGTAGATTATATTTTATTCTAATGCTAGTGTTCATGATACGGTAGCAATACTGTTCACTGTTAGTATATCAATTTTTCAGTAAGGGTTTTTTTGTCTCTTCGGATACGTTTTCTCATCTTATGTTGGTTTCTTATGCAGGTTGTGGGGAACATTACTGGCTGATGTGGTCATTCAAATGCTTGGAACTGATTATGCTAGAATATTGCGAGCAATTTATGCATTTGCGCTGGTAAAATATTACAATGCATTCATGATTTTCCTCACTAGGAGTTCTCACCATCCCAGATCCTGGTTCTTACTAGCAGGACATTGGGACAAAAAAAAATTAAACTTTAGCTGATCCATCAAATGAATCGGTCAGATTAATTAATTTACTCTATTAGCTCTATTTACTTTAGGTAATCTAATAACATAATTTCAATCACGTTCCCACCCACTCAATCCATCCAATTATAGATCTCTGTAACATGTAGGGTGCTGCTACATAGAGAAGTATTAGAGATGAATGTTTGCTTTAATTAAAGGTAATTGAAGGATGACAGTTTGGAGATAAGATTGTGCTGTCCTCGCATTAGAAAGAAGAAAGAATTAGTAACACACATGATCATAAAGTTTTTGGATCTTGAGGCAAACTTTGAATCAACAATTTGTTTTACTTTTCTTTGAATCAGTAACATGCATATTAGTTTCCAGGATTGTTTCTAATTAGTCATTTTTGCACCAGATCCGTATCACTCGTACATATAGGTTGCCGCCAGATGATGAATGAAGACTCTAATCATCTGGAAAGGTTTCAATTTGAACTTTATCAAGCAGTAGATCGTGAGGTTAGTCATCACACGAGCTGCAACAAGATCAGAGGTATACTTTATTTTGCCATCATTTTTGGAGTGCGAGGATGGTAGATGATAGCTTCATGGATGTATATTGTGGTTGACTAAGAACTGAAGTCTAATGCCTCTGTAAATTAATTTTGAAATTTTACTAAATTTTAGCATGTGTAATTTATGGACGTGAGGTGAAAAAGTTATTATAATTTCTTCTTCTTTTTTTCCCAAAAAAATAAAACTGTTAGCAATGGATGTATTTTAATGGATTCCATATGTGCTCATAGAAAATGATTTTATCAAATCTTTCTTAAAATTTATGAAACAAAAGGCAATTCAAATTCCATATGATTATGATGCAAGCCATTGTTATTATAATTTATTTTACCTTTTCTTATGAGTAGGTAGATTAAACTCTATAATGAAGGGTAAACAAGTAAAAACCAAAAAAAGAAGAATTATTTTACTATTTCATCGCAATAACATTCAAATAAGTATAAGACTCATCCAAAATATTTAATAGAACAAATAACATGTAACTAGCCTGAGGTTTTCCTTATTACGAGGAAAAATAACTTTATAAAACTTTTACACGATCATAATACATTTCAAATATTTTCATAAAATTATTAACATGTCATTGCTTGTTTTTAAATATATATATATATATATAAAATAATTTCTACAAAAAATAAAGAAAAAATTAATAAAATTTTCCATATTAAATCGGGGCCACTATTCTGATCTGATGGACGGTTCATATTTAATCTAGATAAATCTCAAATAAAAAAAAAATGTTGAGATCTGATCACCCTTAATAGATGGGATCTAATCTCCATCGAAAATGGAGATGATAGTGATGGAGACGATAACCTTTTTTTAAAATTTTTTTATATTTAATCTTCACCCTCCATTTGGACGGTCAAGATCTAAAGATATGTTTTTAATTTGCAATCCTACCTTGCATCTCTTATTAACATCGTATTAGTTTATTAGATCTACTGCGGGTGTTTTCGAAACAAGAAGAAAAAGAATATTACAATTTCTCAAACTAATATTTTGCAATCCAGCTAATACATATACAATGCCTAGAAACCAACGTGAGTGCTTCCAAAAGAAGTTGACATAATCGAGCAACAGAGGCCAGAGAAGCTGGATGTTTCTGCCGTCTACAAAAGCACTTTTTAAGATACTGGTAGGTTTCTGTAAAACCAATTAAGACTGCGATGGCATTCAACAGAAAAATAGCAAACTCAACAATTGTGTTGAGAATTCTCACTCTTTTATCTTCAGTTGCATGCATAGTGCTACTTGTTACCAATACAATCAAGTTCAGTGATGGTGTCAAGACAACCTTCAAGAATGTTATTGCATATAGGTAATTCTTTTATCCTTTAAATGTATTTATATATTTATCATATATCATCCATTTAATTTTGTTTGTTTATTTATAGGTTTTTTTTTTTTTTAATGTTGTGGGTTCGATATTAGAGTTTTTTTTTTATTATATAATTATTTAAATATATATTTTTATTTCTTTTGTGTAATCTTTGATTGAAAATAAATAATTAGGGAGCTTTTTTTTTTAAAAAAAAAAAGATTTTTGTCGAATTCTCTTGTGTGTTTAGTTAAAATTTAAAGTGTATTATTTTAGAAAATATGTTTTTTGAATCATAAAAATACTACAAGAAATCTATCCATAAATTAATTACAAAACGACAATTAATTTTGTAGGAAATTTCCATTAACCACCCTTAATAATTGGCTAAAATATAGAAGATCTCACTAATTTTAAAATTTGTTAAAAATGAAAAAAACAAACATTAATTGGAATTATAAAATCAACATAAACCTCTCATAAAAGATGTCAAGATATTCTTTGAAGTTTTAAAAAATCTATCAAAACATCCCATCTATATGTACCCCTATAATGGAAGTTTTTGTTTATTTTCTAAATCAAGACAGATTCACTCTTAAATGAGGCAATTTCAATTAATTTATCATCTCTTATATATTGAATATTTTTTTTCCATTTATTAATATAATTCTTTTAAAAAAAAAATACAGGTACGTTCTTTCTGCTGCTGCTGTTGGAGCAGCCTATTCACTTCTGCAATTACCTTTTGCTATATACTATGTAGTCAAACAAAAGAGGTTGATTCGTGGAGAACTATTGCCGGAGTTTGACTTCTACGGAGACAAGGTAATAATTATACGAAGAGATTTTTTTAGTGAAATGAATGTATCATGTTTTCATACTAGATGGTGTATTTATATTTAATAGAACACTATGCAAATTTTCTGTTAATCTAATCTTTTCTTTAGTAAAATTAAGAATAACGAATGACTGATAGTTGATGAAAACAGTAATAATAATGTCCGTGTATCACAAAATTATTATAAATCATTTTAACCTATGTCATAAAATGGTATCATTGGTAGTTTAACCTAGTTCTAAATATTATACATGGTACACGATAGAATTCATCTAATATGTGTTCAACATTTACCATATGTCTTGTATTGCACATGATGGGGTGTATTGATGTATTAAATCTTATCATGTCTTAAATATTAAAATGATGCCCTTACCTATCAGTTTGAACTTTTGACTCGGAAGTGGTTATTATCAATATAATCTTAATGGGCAGATTGTGAGCTTGTTCTTGGCAACAGGAGTTGGTGCTGGTTTTGCAGTAACATTTGAGTTCAAAGCATTCCTCAAAGAAGTATTCAATGCCCTAGCGATGCTGGGTGTTGCAGAGGCAGCAGAATACCATTCTAAACTAGACAAGTTCCTTGACAGAGGAAACATTGCTGTTGGTGTTCTCTTTGTGGGTTTTATTTGCATGGCTCTTATTTCGGTTCTTTCCTCCGTTAACAAAAGAACAAGTACTGGTATCTTTGGATGAGAGCTACCAGCTGATCTTCTCTTCCAAAATCTTAATTAATTTGTATCTCTATATAGCACTTCTTTACACCATTCAAAATAAGAGATTTTTTATTTTATTTTTTATTTTTTTGGGCGGTGGTGCGGTCTTATTTGATCATCACAAGAAAACAATATATTATTGGGTGTTGAAATTTATAAGTGAGAGACATATATATTAATTACACGTGATGTGATAACTGCAGGAACAAAAATAATCAAATAGCAGTGCTTTTATTGATTTTAAAGAAAATCTTCTGTGCAACGAGGATGTAAATTACATCGTTATATTTATTTAATCCAATTAACTACCCAAATGTATATAACTGTTTTAATTAATAAAAAATAATTATGGTAATCGAAGTAGTTAAAATATGAAATGAAAATTTGATGATAAAATATGCATGTGCACTTGCATGCCCCCAGCTGAAAGAGAAAGAAAAATATTAAAATTATTATTCTTGCGAGCAGCTTTATTCAAATAAAGAAAATAATGTTCTCTTTATTAGACTAAAAAGTATAAAGTTTGTAAGTGGTATGTTAAAAAAAAAAAAAAAATTATATGCATCTCTAATGGATTTTTTTTTGAGCTCTTTTGTAGTGAAGGATTTTGATAAATTTAATTTATAGATATCCAAAATTTATCAGTCGAATGATCCACAAATTATACAATAATTTGTATAAAAGTGAAAAGGAAAAGGGAGCTCTTGATTTTACATAAATATTCGCCTATTCGGCCATCCTATTATATAATACCCGACTGGTTACTGTTAGCATAATTCCCCCCCCATGATTAATTAATAAAAGTTAAGTGAAAGTTAGAAAAAAATAATTAAAATTGATGGTCTAAAGTGTGTCACGTGGTATCAAAAGACAGGAAGCAATCTAATTGTAATGATACTAATAAGTATTAAAATTTATATCAGACGCTATTGTTACATCACCCGTGAAACTGTTCAATTACACAAAACTATATGCTATTATTTATATTGAAAAATAAAATAAATATAAGTCTTAATTTAAATATGAGACATGACTTTATGTAATTGAATGATCTTACTTGTAATATGGTAATAAGACCGTTCCATATAAATTTTTCTTCGTCAAAAGAAGCATTAGATCCAACTAATCATACGACTCTAATAGCATTGGAGTATTTATAGAAAAAAAAAAAAAAAAAAAGGAAATATCAACTCGGCTCTAACACTTGTCAAAAGTGGCAAGGCAAATGTCATCAACTATTCATATAGAGAACGACAACACACAACAGCCACACCATCCCAGCTATAAGAAGTGTACGTTTGAAAAAGTTTATCTATTAGCCAAAAGAGCTTATTTAATTCCAAAAGTTTTTTTCAAAAAAATTTTATCATTTGGTTGTCACCCCCAGTAGAACTTTTGGACGATTAAATAAGATATTTTACGTCTGCTCGTAGAAGTTCAAATTTTAAGTTTTTCCAAGTAGAGCTTTTGGATTTTTAAAAAAAAAATATTAAAATGTCTTATATAATCCTAGTATATTTTATATTTTTACAATACCCTTTTAAATTATAAACCCTAATAACTTAGTTTTTTAATATGTAAAACAAAACTTCAATTCTTTTGGATGATAAATGCAATCAAATTGCAATTCTTATCATGCACCGAGAATAATTAGTTTAGGCTATTTTATTTTATTTTAATGTTATTGGAATAATTTGTCATTGTTAGTTTAATTATTATTTAGAAAATTGTACTTTCATACTCTTTTATAATATTTTATAAATGTTTTTTAATTATAAGGAAAAATATTTTATCATATATATATATATTATGTTTCAAATTCTTTTATAAGTCATTTTTAGTAATTTTATCATTTAAATAGATTTTTTAATTGACAACCAAACGGCCAATAACTTCTCCTTAAAAGCCTTACTTGTAAAAGTTCTACATCTAAAAAATCTACTCCTAAAAACTCTACTCGGAGAAACTCTTTCAAACGGACTCGAAAACCCAAGACAAATAAGCAAGGGGTTAAAATCTAATTATTACAGAAACGCTACTTAGTTTAATTTAGTCGGTCTTGGGCATAATACATTTAGGTATTTGATTTAACTATCCGAGGCTGATAGACAATATCCCCTGTTGGCACACCCTAACGTATTGTTCATTTAAACCTTCCGATCAAGACTCCAAAGAAAAGATACTACGAAGGGATTATTCATAGACGTAAATTATTATTCTACTGAAACTCTGAGAGTGCATTTAGTGCATGGAAATTATTGAACTATTTTATGGGATATGATTGGATTAGATTGGATTAGACTAAAAATAATATTATTTCTTATTTGATGTAATATAAAATTAAATAGAAAATAATTATATATTATAATATTATTTTAAAATAAAAATAAACTATTTTATTTTATTTAATAAAAAATTAAAATGCTTAAAAATTAATTTTTGTATTTTATAAACATATTAAAATTATTTTTAAATAAATATATGTTAAAAACATTAAATGAAATCAAATAAAATAAATTATAATTGACATATAGAATTATTATAAAATTTTAAAAAAAGAGCAAATCATAGTCCCTCCACTAACAAATCCATAAATATATATGGATTTATTTAGTCTCATATTGATGGGATTAGTGGACACTGTTGAGATATCAAAATTCAATCCCTTGTGCTTACCAAACGTGGAATTAGTATTAAAATAATCCAATTCAAACCTAATCATGCGTAACAAACACACTTTGGAGGTTTAATTTCAAGTTCAGGCTTCAACCGTTATTAAATATTTTATATTTTATTGTATTCAAATTTATGAATGTAAACGGATAAAAAATATGTATAACTACTGAGTAATTGCATAAAAAATGTATAATTGAAAGAAAAAAAACCCCAATAAAAGTTGTATAAATAAATTTGGATAATAAGTAGCAAAAGTAGGGTGAAATGAATGTACCAAAGGCCAGAACTGAGTCTGAGGAATGCAGCATAATTGCACAACTCTGATCTGACGCAGGCCCATCATACTCCTACGATCGGGCCTTTCAAAACCCATTTCTACCTGACATTTTTTAATTACCATACTCAGGTGGACCTAGTGGCTAGTTGCTCTGAATATTTATCATCAGATTACCAGAAAACGGAAAAAAAAAAAAAAAAAAACCCAAATAAGGAACCAATAAATCAATAAAATAATACCTTTCTTTCTCTTTTTTCTTTTCAATAAACTCCATAAAAGGTATCGCTACACAATCTAAAATAGTAACCTAAAAAAAATTCAAACGATATTATTCCATAATTTATATGAATAAAAAAGAATTAAATTAATATTTTTTGAATTTTTTTATATAGGTCATACAGGACCCTTAGATCAAATTGCCCCTCTACATGAAAATAAGCCACGACACTGGTATTTATGTAACCATTAAAAAAAAAATCACGACTTGATTTAATTTTTAAGTTACTGGGACTCGTGGCTTGCAATTTTAATTTGATTTCACAACAGCTTGGGTTTTCAATTATGACTTCGTCCCTGCTGTGACTTGGGAAATTAAATTCTTATAAATTGAAGTAAAAGTTATTTGTGGCAAATACTATTAGCTAATTTGGATCTTCAACAGAATTCCACTAGCATCAAGATTCGTGAGGAATATATATTTATATTTCAATTTCAATTGTATAATTAAATATAAATTTAAAAAAAAAAGTAAAAGCAGGAGGTGAAGCACCAAAAGAATAGTATATTAGTCATACCAAATTTATATCAGTTCAGCTGAATAAAGTCAAATTAATAATAATAATAATAATAATAAAAATAAAAGGACAAGTTAGGGTAATGATAATAGATAGGTAGATTAGATTGAAGAAATGAATAAAAAAAAATGATTTGATATTTGATGGAAGTAGGCTAATAATGATGGTAGTAGCCATGCAGACCAATTAATGGTTGTAATACAAGTAAGGCTGTCATATCTGTATCATTAATTGTTGTAATTATTGATTGTTAATGTTGTTGTGTCTTGTTTTTTTCTGTTTGGTTTTTTTTTGGTTTTCTGGATTTTTGTTTTTCGTCCTATGTATTATTAATCATCATATTTATGCAACAGGGTTCAATATATTCAATGAGTTCTAATGATTCGCTGTGTATACTGTTTTGTTTTTACAAGACATTTAACCAAAAAAGATTAATTCCTCTACTGACTCCATTCAACCAACAACCCAACTCATGTTTGAAAATTCAACAATCACTTCTCTCCAACACCACACACCAACCTCTCTTTAGATACCTTTTATGATTAACATATAAAATCACCTTTTATGCTCCAAGCCCAATTATTTTTTTCAAAATATAAGTTAAAATTTATTTTAATTTTATCCTAATTTTTTTGTTATTTATATTTTTCTACTAAAAGTTTATCTTTTTTTTTTTCAAATTGCCACGAAATTAATGGAGCATGCATATATATATATATATATATATATATATATATCCATACCTAGATACCATTTCTTCAAATGCATGTAGCTAAAAAAGAAGTCGAAATTAGCATAGAACTCTGATGCCATTATTGGAGTTCTTGGATAAAGATTGACCAGAATTATCAAAATATAACTCAATTATAACATCACCGCAGTTGCGTCAGACAAAAACAAGAAAGAAAAGTAGAGAAATGCACATGCACCGAGAAAAGAGACCAGCCCTTTCTAAAAGCTCTCACGTTGGCCTTTTAGTTTTAGTTTTGATTTTTTCTCATGAAACGTAACAGAAACCTCAACCTAGTTACCATTTTATCAAGTACACCATGTAATTCTCTTCCAATTTAATCAATAAAAAGAGAGAGAGAGAGAAAGAGAAGGGTATCCTTCTGTGATCACATGTGGGTGTTATTACATAAATTTAACTATACTTATTTACGTATGGTAAATACATGTTTAATATTGTGGGTTGTGAGGATATATATAGGGTGTCAAAACTCTAAGGAAAAGCTTTGAATGGTCTCTGCATAAAAGGAAAGATGCTGTGCTTCTTCTGCCATGCACCATCACTGCTCTATCTATGGCCCTGATTCTGATGAGAGAAATAAAAAAAGATGAGAGGGATATATCGAACTTCATGAATGAATGAGATGAGAGTTTGTTTGTGTCTGTGTTGTTTGTGTTTTGATGGGGTTGAGGAGGACCAGTGAGTCTGCCATTTACCATTACATCTGTGGCACTGAAAAACATGGCGTTTTTGCATTTACATTTATATGAGCAGACCAGAATTGCAGAGGGAAAAGGACTCTCTGATTCCTCTCTCTTTCTCTCAATGAATGTTTAGGTTATAAATGTGGGTCAGAACTGTTCTTTAATGCTGAGAAGATAGTAAGGGTCACCTCCAATTTCTGACCTGCTCAGGCAGCTCAGCCAACAAAGATCTTCAAATAGTCCAAATAGAAAATCCAACGCTAGCCAAACTTTGAAGCAAGAGAAAGTGTGTCTTTCTCTCACCTCATTCAATGAAATAGTTTCATATTTGATTTTGGAAATGAAAATATAAGTAGACTACTTTTCAATTAAACGAGGGGTAATTGTACAAAAAAAAACTCGAATTTAGGCCTAATTATATATATATATATATATATATATATAACTTTTATTAAAATAAAAATAAATATCGTTAGTAGTTAACAGTTAAAAAATAACGGTTAAAGAGTAAAATAGTCTTTTAAATTTTAAATTAATTAAAATAAAATAAATACTAATAAAAAAAATCATTTTTATTTTTATTTTCATCCTCATCTTCATTTTATTTATCTTTATCTTCATCAATCCAAATTTATTAATTTATTAAATTAAAAATAAAAAAACTTTATTTTTATCTTTCACTAAATACCCAACTTTATCTTTATCACTTAAATCATAGAATGAAAAAAAAAAAAAAAAGCTTCAATCTCATCACCCATCAAATAACCAATTTCTTCTTCATCACTTAAACTAAATAAATGAAAAAAAAAATCCTCATCAGCCATCAAATACTCAACTTCATCTTTATCATTGTAAATCAAACAAAAAAAAAACATCATCTCATCATCCATCAAAAACCCAACTTCATTTTCATCACTTAAATCAAACAAAAAAATAATAATAAAATCTTTATCATTCATGAAATACCTAACTACATCTTCATCACTTAAATTAAAAAATAAAAAATATTCACCACCTATCAAATACATAATTCATCACTTAAAATAAACAAATTTAATTGAAAAAAATGCTTTTTTAATTATCTTTATTAAATAAGAGCAAATAACACACATATCCCATAAGGTTTGCTCTTTTACAAGAGAAAACAACTTTTAGGTTTATTGTTAAAGAACTCCCTTACTATTAGTCAAATTTCTACCAATTTATTGGTAAAGAACTCCTCTGCTTAAATAAATTTTAGTAATTTTATATATTATTTTAGGGGTAGTTTGATCATTTTCACAGTAAAAAAATTTGATCAACCATTAAATTGGATGAAATTTGATTAATAACAGGGAATGTCTTTGCCAATAACCCAAAAGTTATTTCCGCTTGTAGAAGAATAAACTTCAGACAGTCTTAGTGTTATTTACTCTAAATAAAATAAGTAAATAATAAATAATAAAACATATGTAAGGGACATTTTGGACCTTTTATATAAAAAAAAGTGAGTTAACTGTTAACCACTAACAGGGGGTGTTTGTGTCAATTTTGATAAAAGTTATTTGTGTAGTTACCCTTAAACGAGTGATAACCTTCTAATGTTTTTTAAAGTAATATTTTCTAAGTGTCAATGGCTATAATTCATTCGAGACTCTATTTAACTTTTACTCATTGTGTAAAAACTTAGCTAAAAAACAGTTGACATTGTAGTGACAAAGAAAAACCACATCAATGATAGTTAATGATTTCCATTAATTATTGTGAAGTGAATGATAAAGAATATCCTCAATTATGAAATATAGTTTCATTGATGCTCATTTATCAGCTAGCAAAACCCATCTGCATATGCATACAGTTTCCTTTAAACAAATTAATCAATGAACAATTAACATCACACATATAAATTGCAGGACCCATCAACAGTACTTCACTACTAATCAACTTTAAGATCACCATAATCACAACACCCCACTTGGTATATTACTATGTAGATATAACAAGGGAAAAAAAAATTTGAAAGAGATCATTAACATAGAATTGACCTAAAAAAGGGATTTTTTAACTTATAATGAAGTTAAATATTATTATAACTAATTAACAGTTCTTGCAAGATGATGATGATGGTGATGAGTTCGATTATCGTTGTTGTCTACTTCACCTTCTGTTATGGCAGACGACATGTGACTCAAAACCAGAGAGTTCTCATGATAATCAGTGGCCATGTTTCTTGCTTGAAATTGCTGCTTACAAGCGTGACAAGTGATCCGAAGAATGGTAGAGTTGATTTGCTTTATTGCATGCATTTTCAGAGCTTGAGCTCTGTCCAATTCAGCTTGTGCTTGCTGCCTGATCCTCTTCGCATTTGCAAACTCTTGCTCCGCCAATTCAATCTGCCTCTTCGCCGCCTGCCTGGCCTCTTCCGCGTACACTTTCTCCGCCATAGCCAGCCTTAACTGCTCTCTCGCTTGTTCTTTAAGCCTAGAAGCAACCATTGCTGGTTTTTCAGTATTGTTCTTGCTTATCTCCTTCTTCGAATCCGTGTTATTCGATTCGTTGTTGTTCTTTTCGCAACAAAAATCAGACGACCCAATTGAGAGCTGCAGCTGAGTAGAGTGATTATCATCTAACTTAGGCGAAGCAGGCCGATTTAATGTGCTCAAAAGCTGGAGCTCCAAATTGTGGTAGTTTGTTGCATTTTTAGAGGACTTATCTTGATCGGTCGTACTAGTAGGGTTCAAGAACATGGTATCTGTTATTGGTTTTGGTATGATCAAACTAGCAGGCCAAGGAGATGTGCTAAAGTTTGTGTCGCTGGAGGGGCTCGGGCTTGAGGCGGTTCGTGACAAACATGCCGGCGGTGGCTGCAGCCCCGGCGGTTCTTGGCGGAGCCGTCCCATGTTGCAAGCATCTTGGTGTTCGATGAAACTCTCAACTCTATACACAAAGGAGAGAATTCAAAATAATAATAATAATGATGACAATGGAACGTTAATTTAATTATAAAAGAAGATGTTATATGTTATGATTCCATGTAGCTTAAAAGTAGAACAAAGAAATATTCAAAAGGGCTTGTTTGATCTCGGTGTCTTTATCGATGAAGATGAGTATGAGAAACAAGAGATAGGAGGGGAGATGAAGTCATTAACACAATAAAAATTAAAGAAAAAGATAATAATAATTAATGTTGCTTTGAAAAAGGATTGACCAGTGTTGAAATAGTAAAAGTTGATCATATACATAAATTAAATGAATTTGAATTTTCAAAAAAAACAATAATAACAAAGAACACAAACATGATCTTTGATCAACCGTTGTCAGTTTATTCGAAACTTTGTTGAAGAATATAAATCTAAAATAAGCAAATCAAGGCATCTACTAATTACCTAGAGAAAACACGACCACAATCACAAGAATGGCCTCTGGTGCCACAAGTTTTGAGGTGGGCTTTGTAATCCGATTGAACTGCGTAGCCTTTAGAGCACTTGTCGCAGACCCATTGTTTGTGGTTGCTGTGCTTTCTCCTGAAGTGCTTCTTGATCCCTACGAGGTCGCCGAGGGCATGGCAGGGATCGTGGTGGAGGCAGCTAGGCTCCGGGCAGACGAAGACCCTCTTACGGACCACCGGAGTCTCCCTCTTGAGCAGCTTCCAGGGGACCTTGTGTCTCCTCCTGTGCATCTGTAGGTTTTGGTCTCGCTGAAAACCCTGGTTGCAGATCTCGCATACGTAACGATCCGATTCCAGGAGGGTTTTCGGGGATAGCGAAACCACTTCTGCATCTGGATCTGCATCGATATGCGAATACACACACACGCACGGGAATGAAATCAAGAAAAAAACTTGAAATTTGCCAAATAGAACAGAAAATTTAAAAACTAAAAACATTACCTGGAGTACCTGCTGGTCTTCTTTTTCTCTTATTGTTATTATTTCCATTTTCCAAGTAAGAAAATGGCTCTGAAGAAGGGATTGTTGAAGAAGGTGTGTTATTGGCTAACATGGGGTTTTACTGATTATTACAAATCTTGTTTGGTTGATAATTATCAACTATGACAATAAATTCCCAAGAACCAAACACACACACAAGTCTCTCTCTTTCTTATAAAGTTTATATAAAATATAAACAATTAAGAGATAGTATAGCTAGAACATGAAGCTGAGGGAGGAAAGGGAAGGTGAAAAAGCACTTTCCTTTCTTTCGGTTGATTTCAGCTTTAAGCTTTCAGCTTTTGCTTATGATGATCAGCTTTTTTTTTTCCCTTTCTTTTCTTTCTTTGTTTCTTCCAACACTCATCTTCATCAGGTATTGTTTGGAGAGTGTCCTTAATAAACTTCTTCAAAAGGCAATTTAGAGGAGAGAGAGAGAGAGGGCCAATCACAGTGCTCGAAACTTGATCCACAAGCAGAAGAGATGGGCCAGAATATGAAAAACATCCCTCCACAAAGAAACAAAACCCTCATAATTCAGCTCTCTCTCTCTCTCTCTCTCTCTCTCTCTACACACAGTAAAATTATCCCATGCATATATAAATACTGCCCACTTCACTCCATATACACGTATATTCCTTTTCTGATACGGAAGAGAGTTTACAGTACATCATATGTATATATCTTCATTTAACTTTGTATGTATACATCAACCTGCACTTTGTGTGAATGAATTTTAGTCATTTGATACATACAACTATCACTTTAAGAGAAAATAATTATAAAAAGAAAAAGAAGGTATCATGTCATATGCAACTTTTAATAAAATTGTGTTACATATGCATTTTTTTTTATAAAAAAAGTACTATAATTGACGTTGAGTTTGAACTCAACATATATGTATTTACATACGTAACAAAATTTTATTAGATAAAAAATAAATATAATAAATTTCTTTCATTATAACTTTTCCACACATGAGAATTTTCGCATACATTTATATAAGTTTTTTTTTTTTAATTTCACATTAATTATGTAAGAAATTTATTGGGACATGACGAGATCAAACATTACAAGTTCGGTTCGAAGTGATAACTTACACTATAAGGAAGAGGTCTTCTCACTTTATAATTTAATAAACAATAATGAAATTCGAACCCTTATCACATAAGTAAAATATGAAATGTTCAACAACTTTACTATAATTAGATGTGACATAAACTACTTCTACCTATGGACTTTCCACATACACTAATTTATACCTATAATTCTATCTTCTTCCAAAGATACTCAGTTACTAAAATATCCTTTGTTTATAAAAGTAAAATATAACTGAAACAGCTTCATTAAAGAACATTAAAGATGTTAAGTCAGCCTCAAGGGTATAGCAGTCAATACCTAGCAACTTCATTTTCTGTGCCAAATACCCCGTATTTGGTTGGGTTTTCGAAATAGACTGGCTTATTATCCGATCATTAACAGTGAGTTTAAACCTGCACTATGGCTTCTATTCCTGAAGTTGGCAATGTCTCCGTCTTAATTATTTGGTCCAATACCCAAAAATATATATATATCCCCTGCATCAGATTAATCTAATCCCACCTAAATCATTGATCTCAGAGTCAGGATTCAGGATTGCTCCTGTTCCGTTTCTCTAAAATAAAATTATTCCAATCTTATATTATATTTAGTATATTTATATAAACCACCATTTTTTTTAAATATCAGAAGCAGTTGTCCAGATTTTTAATTTTGAACTTTTGATAATTTTCATTTTTTATTATTAAAAATAATTATTCGGACCGCACTTTTATAATTTAATTTCGATTAGTTCCAATAGTTCTCTGACCTATTTTAAAATAAAAAATAATATTTAGTATATCTTTTGTCTATATATATATTATATTTTTCGAAGGGACATCTCAGTCAATATTAAGCTTATGAAAATTCTTCTCAATAATTAACAACCTAAATCTATAATATTTCACTTCTCAAAAAAAAAAAAAATCTATAATATTTCATGTGAAGCACAAGGCCTATCAATTTCAGACCACTTTGTTTTGTTTTGTTTTTTTTTTTTTTTTTTTTGTGTGGGACCGTGAAAGCTAAGTCATACGTCAGATATTTAGTTAGTGAAGATCATTCCTCTTTCGTCTCCGTTTGATACATGCATGGCCATCATTGCACGATACGTGGCAGTACAGAGAATACACGCGATCATCAATCATCAGAGTCAACAAAAAGTATGTCAATCGGACGGTGGGGATTGGAAAGCAAGTGATGGGGCTGTAGCATTATACAATGCGGGAATGCAACATGGAATCACTCTCTCCAAGTGTTGCAAGAATCTAAGAGGAAAGAAAGAGAGTAAAAAACTCCGACACCAGAAATGTGGCCTCCTGTTTGGTGGCTGCTGCCGGGTTCAAAAAGATGTGGGACCGCGGGACCCATCCCCCAAAGTGTACCTTAAAACCATAATTTCACCACCTTACCACCACCACATCGAAGCCTCCCTTTTTTTTTTCTTTTTTTTTTTCTCTTCTTTTTTTTTTTATCTAAAAGAGATTGATTATAATAATAATGAACGCTAACCACCAGTCACAAATATAGAAAAAGTAGGAGGAAACTCTCAAACACCATGAATTCATCTCCTCTCCCGATCTAAACTAGTCGCATCTAATATTACATCGCAAATATCGGCTTATTATATTTAGTTATATAGGTTTCGAGTTTTGACCTAATTACATATTAGTTCTTTTAGTCTTAAATATAGTTACAAATATAAATATAGAATAAATTCGAATAATATATATCTATTAGATTGAATCAGAACATTATAGTAAAATTGACTTTCATATCAAGTTAGGTCATTATTATAGACCCAAAATATTTAGGTGAATAAGTAATATAATCCTTGTTATTATTTTAAAAAAAAGCTACCAATCACAATTTGAAACTTTAAATTATATTTATTTGAGTAAAAATTAAGATAAAGAGAGTATCTTTGTGGGAATTGAATAGTATATATAAGTACTTGAGATGGGGTTTTGATGATTATAATAATGTATATACATATAATAATAATGATAACAACGTTAATTAACTATGGAAGTATAGAAAAGTATGATAATTAGATTCGGGATCGACAACAATTGGGGAGGATGATTGCAAAGGACATTCACTTGTGATGTTTGCATGTGTTCAAAGAATCAAACTCTCATCATCCCACCACTCTTTCTACTCATCAATTATAAACAAACACATTACACAAAACCCAACTTGAGCAGATCAGCAGCAGCTTTGCTACCTTTTTCAATGTTGTCTTTATTATATTCCTCATCCATCAACAATTTTGCGCAGACCACAAAACACTAACACATTCTTTCTCTCTCTTCTTACCTAATATATATATATATATATTCAAATCAAGTAGAATTTTTAGAACGGACGTCTGCACGTATATTTTTATATTTTAATTAAAAGGGTTTTCATACATATTAATGATGGAAGAGAATGATTTTTAATTAATTTATTACATATAGGTCTGTTGAGTGTAAAAAGTTACAATGGGTTAAATATTTTTGTGTTCCCTCCTTTTTAATTATTTGATGTTCACTGTTCTGTTTCTGCTGGTAAATTCAACTCTACATGTAATAATTTCAATTAAATAAATAATGATTCTAATCACATTTTTGCTTTTGTAAAACATCATTAGTCATGAGAAGGACCGCTAGAAAAGTAAAATTATAAAATTTCAGATTTTTATAAATAGACAAGAAAGTAAATCAGAATTGATAGGGCCAGTAGGCCCATTTTATTGGATCTGGACTCCTCACACTTTATTGAAATAAACCTTGTTCATTTTGGTAGATAATAATGGACAAACATGCTCTCCGCATGAGAAACCAACAAAATTAACTTTAATCCCCTCAAATTCTGTGTAGCCACAAAAATTAATACTTTTTGCATTTTTTTTTTCAATTTTATTCTAAAGTAATTTTACTTAAAATTAAAATTAGTAAATTTTGACTAATTGTACCCAACATATAAAAATCAGTTTGTGATTAATTTCAGAACCACCAGCAAACATGTCTTACTTTTAGTGGATTTCGCCGTAAGTAATTTTCCGTGTTGTACTTATAGTGATGGTCGAGATAGTTGCTCAGTTTTTTTTTTTTCATTTATTAGATATAACAATTATATTTAAGATAATCACAAACCCACTCCTCATTTAAACATTACCTCAATTATATTTTTTGAACAAAAAACTTGTAATTGTTGTCAATAAAGTAACGAATGAAAGAAAAAAAAATATATATATATATATATTTTACACGCCAACTTTGGTACGGTTGGTTGTGTATTTCAATCTTCCTTTTTTGACTAAGGGAATTTGAATCTCATATTGTCATAGAAGTGCAAGCGTGACAAGTTTCCACCTCATTTGTAACTTGTAAGAATTGTTAACTCTTCATTTGTTGGAGGAGGAGCCTTGGGTAGGTCGGGATATAGCTATTATGATCAAATTACATCTGAAAAATTTACGTTTAAAAAAAATAAAAAAAAACATTGAAACAAGAGTAAACTCGAGTAAATTATGACTTTTTATATATGTTTATATATTAATAATAATGTTATGTTGTTTAAATTCATGTTTAAATAACGTGGTATGAGTTGTAAGTACCATATTAATTTTAAAATGATATAGTAGATGATGTTATAATCGCATCTCATATACCACATTATTTGAATATGAATTTTGACAAATAATTTAGACAACCTAGCATTACTCATATATTAAATTTACCAAAACACAGTATAGGATCTTATTTATACTATGTTGAAGAATAATATAAAAAATACCAACAAAAAGATAAATAATTTTTAACTTAATTCACCAACTTGACTACATGAGAGTTTTATAACTCATTACCCCGTAATACAAATACAGATTTTCCCTTCTTGAAATATGTCGACAATTAATTGAAACAAAAAAAATTGATTTGCCCAATGTATTTCGTGACTCATCTTGTTTGGATAACAACGGTGTTTTCTTATATAAAATAACTTAGTTCATCACTAAAGGTAACACTGACGTGTCACAAAATCTTTAATACGGGATATCACAGCCATCTAAAACATCTCACAATGGAGTTACTCCTTATTAAAAAAAAGAAAAAAAAAAGAAAAAGTTGTTCCACAAAGAAGAACAGGAAAAGCTTTAAAAAAAGAAGTCATACACGTTTGATGGAATTTACTTTGTAGACTGAGAATTTACATGAAAAACACAATGTTGGGGGTGATATGAAAGTAAAGATCGATGAGGACAAATACTGATCAGATGGAGAGGGTGTGAATGTTGGGTGCATAATGGTATCTCTGTCGGCCTCTTACTCTCTAATTATTTTCCTGCTTTCTGGGCCCTTTCATTTTTACACTATTTCATGATGCCATTTGTTCGTATTTACAGGGGCTCTCACCAGTACAATGATGGTTTATACTATTACAGTATTACTACCCACAGTCTGGTCTCCCTCGGATAAAACTCCGGTGGGGAATCCGTATTATATCATATGCAATTAGATAAAAAAAAAAATTTAATAATTTTAACGTGGCATATTGAGAACGAACGGATATTGTATCAAAAAACCTTAGAGGGTGATTAAATGAAGAGAATGTAAAATTTAATGATTTGGCACGTGAGGGAACACGTACTATATATACCCTACACCCACCAATATGTGATTCGACATAGGAAATATAAAATTTAATAATTTATCACGTGGTGCATTATGAGTGGATGGATGTACTACGTTACAGTAACTGTCATTTTCTTTCCTCTCTCTCTCTCTCAACTATAAAACTCACAACCAAATCCTTTGGAAATTTTGTAGATTTCAGAGCAGAGGAGCCCCCACAAAGATCTTATATTGGCTTTTCTCTAAAGAGATTAGAGGGAGAGTATTAATTCTCTGGTCTATTTGGTATGCATATTTAGATTAAATTATTTTTGTGAGATATAATAGGATATTGGATTGGAGTACTATGATGTGTTTGGTGCGGTATGAATTGGATTAAAAATATTACTGTCTTTTATTTAGTGTAGTATGAGATTACATAAAATCAGATTGAATTAAATCAATTTTTAAATAAAATAAAATATTTTTAAATTAAAATTAAATTATTTAAATTAAAATTAAATTATTTAAATTAAATTTTGTTAAAAAATATTTATGAATAAAATAATATTTAAATTATTTTTTAAAATAAATAAAACTATTTATAATTTAATTTAAATAAATGAATTATTTTTAAATCAAATAAAAATTTAAATTATTTAAATTAAATTTAGTTAAAAAATTATTTTTTGAATAAAATAAAATATCTAATTTTGTAAAAGTAAATAAAACTATTTAAAATTATGTGACATTCAATCATATGTATTTTAATAGTTTTTTTATTTTTTTTATTCTTAATAAACCTTGTATTAAGTTATTGTATATACTAACAAATTATTTATCATACCATTTTATTTTAAATGTATTTTTAAATAAAATATATCTAATTTATATAAATTAATAATTAAATATAAAATGTATTTTATTTATATAAGCTATTTGAATTTTATTTAATAATATTATATTAAAACAGTATGAGTCTACTTAATACCATAATGATGGGTGATATTATATAATTCATTTTTAATGGTTTAAAGGTGAAACTAAGACCAATAAATTGTGGTTTAGTTGACAATATACACTGAGTATGTGGGAAGAGTCTCAGGTTCGATTTTCACTAAACACACTCGTTATGAGAGATTTGAGTCTTAAATGTGATCCGTTTAGAACGGAATTAGTCGAATTTAACCTGGACACCTGTTATTCAACTAAAAAAGAAGAAGATGAAACTAAATAAACCAATTCCCTTACCTGTACTAAATATGATACTAGAACTATATTTATTTAAAATAATTCAATGCTAGTTACAGTCTCGTACACTAAATATGTCTGATCATATTTGGTGTATGAAACTATAACTCGGTTTTCGGAGATGAGGAGCCCCACAGAAGATCTTATTGGCTTTTCTATAAAGTGATTAGAGAGAGAGAGATCACTAATTCTCTCAAGCTATCGAATACTTGGTTGAAAAATGTACACATAGGTACCATGTCATTGTCAACAAGGGCCTTGTGTTTATTATGATTGATAAACGAACCCTTTCTATAATTGGATTTGATGATACTAACCTTTGACCATAAAATTATTTTTAGGGTTAATTTAATTTTATCCTTTTTTTTTTCTTGCTTCAACTACAAACATTACAGAATTCTATATCAAATTCTCTCTTGTTTTCTCTAATTATACTCGACATAGTGTCTTTGTTCTGGTTGTTGAAATAAATAAATCTATTATATATTAAAAGTTTCTGTAATGATTTTTTAATAATAACTTTTTAAATTTTTTTTTTTTTTTATGTAATCACTCCTAAAACTATGGATGATCATTAATTGATGAGTGATATTATCCTTATTTTTAAGATGTTCTCATCTATCTTAACAGGAACCATATTAGCAAACCTCAAATATCAACCATAATAAAAATATGGTTGCCTATAATGTCATCTATAAATATAATTTACATATCCATTTTATATGTATATTCATATTTAAAATTACAAATTAAATTATTATTATAATAACCTTATTAAAATTAATTTACTTATTTTCACACAATTTATTTATGAATCCTTTAAATTATTAATATTCCTTATATCGTCATATTAGATGAAAATGTTGAACAATGGAGTCTCCACAATGATTAATGGAGTCTCCACAATGTTCAATGTAGTCTCCACTATATTCAATGGAGTATCCATTAAGCTAATGGAGCACTAAAATGGTCCACACATGTTAGTGACAATCAATGTGTGATCAAGTCTTGACCAAGTGTTTGATGGAAACCTTGGCCAAACTTGGCTATAAATACCTTTGGTCTCCAAGCTCAAAACTCATTCAATTTCTAAAGATTACACCATCAATTTTGAGTTTTTAGAGTGTTGGAAGAACCAAAGGCAGAGGAAAAACCAGTGATAAAGCTTTGTTCCATCAATGGCAGGAGGTAAGTTTTTTTGGGTATTATTGAGTTATCGATCCTTATTCAAGTCATAATTCCGCATTTAGGATCGAATATAGCTAACATTTGGTATCAGAGCGTGGTTAAATTCTTGCCTTGATGTGTTTTGCAACATGCTTTTCCATCTCTGTTTTATTTTTTTTTTCTGCCGAAAGTTTCAAAAAAATATTGGACTTTATGTTTTAGTTGTTTTTGATGCACAAACTCATTACAAATCATTAGTATATTGATTTTCTATGAATTTTGTGATTAAAAACAATAAATTCGGTTGCCGGAGGAGTGTTTTATGACCGGGTTTTGATTCCGGGTCCGCGGGTCGTAACCGGGTCTGTGTGACCCGGTTGGAGGTTGAAGATGACCCAAAACGCAGCATGTTCTGTCGTTTTGGATCATAATACTGTGCCATTTTATAAAACAGTCCTTCAGGTGTTCAATATTTACGAATATTAGCTTAATTACTGTCAGTTTTGCAAAAATACCCTTCTTTCATTTAGTTTTGCAAAATGCGATTTTTATGAACAATTTTTGCATAATTTAATTCTTGGGCTTTTATTTGTATTATGCCTATTAGAAATTTTGCATATGTTATTTTATATATATTTATGATAATATATGCAATATTAGGATGAATTAAATTGTGTAAATTTATTATTATACATAATAATAACATGTTTATTTTTATGTTATTATTTTATGCTTGAATTATTGTTTTTACATAATATTAAGTTTAAATTATGTAATTGTTAAGTTTTATTATGAGAATAGTTAAATGTATAAAATTAATATAATATACAGTAAATTATGATTAAATCATACAATATAGGAATATTCTCATAAAACTTAAAAAAAAAAAAATTTTGAGCATAAAAGTGAATAATGTCTAAGTGATCCATATAATTTTCTGTTAATTAGAGATTAGCCACAGCATCTTTAATTAAATAAAATTATATATTACGATTAATTAGGATCACATAAAGAAAAATTTAGACATTAATTGTAATTAATTATTCTTAATATAATAAATTTTATCCCACAAGAATTTTTATTATATTTAGAAAATTAATTAGGATAAAGTATCAAGTTATTCGTAATTTACCCACAGGAATTATGAATTAAATAACTTGATAGTTTTATTATAAAGTTTAGTCAAATAGAAAATATTAAATTATAATCATAATGTATCCTTGAACTTATGAATTAAGTAAATAATTTAATTATTCTATTATAAAGTATAATGAATCTTATTGAATTAAAAATTTAGCCCACAGGCAATTTTTATGTCATTTAGATTCCATTTTTAAACATGATTTACATTGGTAAAACATGAACTTTATTTAGTTCTCAATTTAACATAAGCATATAAACTTTATGCAGCATCACAACCTACAAATTTTTCTGATATCCGATGTGATATTCCCGAATTAAAGGGTGATAACTATAAAGTATGGAAGGAGAGAATTCTCCTTCACTTAGGGTGGATGGATATTGACTATGCTATTAGGCAAAATGAACCACCTGCAATCACGGATACTAGCTCTACAGCGGACATCACGCTTTATGAAAAATGGGAGCGATCTAATCGCCTCAGCGTGATGTTCATTAAGACCAAAATTTCTGATAGTATTCGTGGTTCTGTGGATCAACTAGACAATGTCCGAGACTTGCTAAAAGGCATTGACGAGCAATTTGTCACTTCAGAAAAAGCATTAGCAAGCACTCTAATCATGAAGTTATCATCCCAAAGGCTCACTAGTGTCAAAGGTGTGCGCGAGCACATCATGCAAATGAGGGATATTGCGGCTAAATTAAAGAAACTCGAGGTTAATATTTCTGAATCTTTTCTTGTGCACTATATCCTGAACACCCTTCCACAACAGTACGGGCCATTCAAAATCTCGTACAACACACATAAGGATAAATGGTCAATCAATGAATTAATGACCATGTGTGTTCAAGAGGAAGGGAGGCTTCTAATGGAACAAAGTGATAATGTGATGTTGGCTACACAAGGAAAGGGTAAGATTCAAGCCAATCAGAAAGGGAAAGGTAAAATACCTCCCAAAGCTGATATTAAGAAAGAATCCAAGTGTTTCTTTTGTAAAAGGAAGGGACACATGAAGAAGGATTGCGCAAAATTTAAGAAATGGCTTGAGGACAAAGGTAATCAAATCTCGTTTGTTTGTTATGAATCTAATATGGTTAAAATAAATATTAACACATGGTGGATTGATTCTGGTTCTACAATCCACATTTCGAATTCCTTGCAGGGTTTGCAAAACCTAAGGAAGCCAGTGGGAAGTGAGCAAAGCATCTTATCCGGAAACAAGATGGGCTCACATGTGGAGGCTGTTGGAACATGCTATTTAACCTTGAGTAGTGGCTTTGTTTTAGAATTGGACAAAACTTTTTATGTTCCAAGTTTTTCAAGAAAATTAATTTCAGTTTCAAGACTTGTACCTTTTGGATATTCCTTTAATTTTTCAGAAACATCTTTCAGTTTATTTTATAAATCTGATTGTATTGGGAATGGTACTTTATCTGATGGTCTTTACT
The DNA here is from genome assembly GCA_003430845.1 of Xanthoceras sorbifolium. Taxonomy (NCBI): domain Eukaryota; kingdom Viridiplantae; phylum Streptophyta; class Magnoliopsida; order Sapindales; family Sapindaceae; genus Xanthoceras; species Xanthoceras sorbifolium. Next base: position 26,025,941 of record CM010610.1, on the reverse strand, counting down.
GTATTAATTTACAAAACAATGCCGCTTATAATACAATGCATGTTCAAACTGGCACTAAAAGATGTGTTATTCCTCTACATTATGGCACCGGAGATTAGGTCATATCTCCATAGAAAGAATTAAAAGATTAGTAAAAGATGGAGTGCTTAGTACTCTGAATTTTACTAATTTTGAGACTTGTGTGGACTGCATAAAGGGAAAGCAGACCAATAAGTCAAAGAAAGGTGCTAATAGGAGTTCTGACATATTAGAGATCATACATACTGATATATGTTGTCCAGACATGGACTCATATGGTCAGAAATACTTCATCTCTTTTATTGATGATTACTCACGATATATGTATCTCTACTTGCTTCATAACAAGAACGAAGCAATAAATGCCTTTAAAATCTTTAAGGCTGAAGTAGAGAAACAATGCGGAAAGCAAATTAAGATCGTGAGATCAGATAGAGGTGGTGAATATTATGGTAGATACACCGAGAGTGGACAAGCACCTGGACCATTTGTGAGGTTTCTTCAAGAGAATGGGATTGTTGCCCAATACACCATGCCTGGTTCACCGGACCAAAATGGTGTAGCAGAAAGAAGAAACCGAACATTATTGGATATGGTGCGGAGTATGCTTAGCAGCTCTAATCTTCCTAAATCCTTGTGGACTGAAGCACTTAAGACGGCAGTGTATATATTAAACCGGGTTCCAACCAAGGCTGTTCCTAAAACTCCATTTGAATTATGGAAAGGTTGGAAACCGAGTTTGCGACATATGCGCATTTGGGGATGCCCGTCTGAAGTAAGAATTTACAATCCACAAGAGAAGAAACTGGACCCAAGGACCATTAGTGGGTATTTCATTGGATATGCTGAAAGGTCTAAAGGTTACAGATTTTATTGTCCATCTCATAACACTCGGATTGTGGAATCAAGAAATGCCAAGTTTCTTGAATATGACCTGATCAGTGGGAGCGATCAAATCAGGAACATAATTTCTGAAATCGATCATTCAGTATCTCAACCTTCCACTTCAGGTGATAGATTGGTTATTGTTCACAACGCCCCTCAAGTACAAACTAGTGTTGAACAACCAATCATTGAAGTTCCACAAGTTGTTGACAATATTCCAGTAGATCATGTTATTCAAGAGTTTCCTGAGACTTCTGAACGACAAGTTGGACCACATATTTTCCAAGAAAATATTAGTACAACATTAAGAAGATCTACTAGAACTAAGAGATCAGCAATTCCCAGTGATTATGTTGTGTATCTGCAAGAATCTGACTATAACGTTGGAGCCGAAAATGATCCCGAGTCCTTTTCACAAGCCATGAGTTGTAAAGAATCTAAATTATGGTACAATGCTATGATTGATGAGATGAGTTCTATGAAGAGTAACAAAGTCTGGGACCTTGTTGAGTTGCCTAATGGTGCCAAAGCCATTGGTTGTAAATGGGTCTTTAAGACAAAGAAAGACTCATTGGGCAACATTGAGAGATACAAGGCAAGACTTGTTGCTAAGGGATTCACTCAAAAGGAAGGAATCGATTACACGGAGACATTCTCTCCTGTATCTAAGAAAGATTCCTTGAGAGTAATTTTGGCATTAGTAGCCCAATTTGACTTTGAACTACAACAAATGGATGTGAAAACGGCGTTTCTTAATGGAGATCTAGAGGATGAGGTTTACATGAAACAACCTGAAGGATTCCCCTCTAGTGATGGTGAGCAATTGGTTTGCAAGCTCAAGAAATCCATATACGGCTTAAAACAAGCATCCCGCCAATGGTATTTGAAATTCCACAATGTAATTTCTTCATTCGGTTTTGTAGAAAACATTATGGATCAATGTATATACCAGAAGGTCAGTGGGAGTAAAATATGTTTTCTTGTTTTATATGTGGATGATATTCTGCTAGCAACCAATGATAAGGGTTTGCTACATGAGGTGAAACAATTTCTCTCTGAAAATTTTGATATGAAGGATATGGGTGAAGCGTCTTATGTCATTGGCATTAAGATTCGTAGAGACAGATTTCAAGGTATCTTGGGTCTGTCTCAGGAAACCTATATTAATAAGGTTTTAGAGAGATTTCGGATGAAAGATTGTTCACCAAGTGTTGCTCCCATTGTGAAGGGTGATAGATTCAATTTGAATCAATGCCCGAAGAACGATCTTGAGAGGGAACAAATGAAAAACATTCCATATGCTTCTGCTGTCGGAAGCCTAATGTATGCTCAAGTCTGCACAAGACCTGACATTGCATTTGTTGTAGGAATGTTGGGACGATATCAGAGTAATCCAGGTTTAGACCACTGGAAAGCTGTAAAGAAAGTTATGAGGTACCTTCAAGGAACCAAAGACTACATGCTTATGTATCGACGGACGGATAATCTGGAAGTAATTGGCTACTCGGATTCTGACTTTGCTGGCTGTGTTGATTCACGTAAATCAACATCAGGTTACATTTTTATGATGGCCAGTGGAGCTGTATCGTGGAGAAGTGCCAAGCAGTCCTTGACTGCCACTTCCACTATGGAAGCTGAGTTCGTTTCTTGTTTTGAGGCTACTTCGCATGGTGTATGGCTTAAGAGTTTTATATCTGGGCTTAGAATTGTGGATTCTATCTCAAAGCCATTGAAAATGTATTGCGATAATTCAGCTGCTGTTTTTATGGCTAAGAACAACAAAAGTGGAAGTCGAAGTAAACATATCGACATTAAATATTTTGCCATAAAGGAACGTGTTAAAGAAAAGAAAGTGGTCATTGAGCACGTAAGCACTGAATTGATGATCGCTGATCCTTTGACTAAGGGCATGCCACCGTTCAAATTCAAGGATCATGTAAATAATATGGGACTTGGTTCCATTATGTAGTTTTTCATTGTATTAACAATGTTAATTAATGAAACTCTTAAATCAATGTGATGTTTATTCTCATATTTATGTGCACCTTAATTTAATTTTGAGAAATTCATCTATGTTGGACCAGAATAAACATAAGGTTTATTCATTAAGAAATATGTTGTCATATAAAGTATAATATTTAAGAAATGAATACATAGTAATACATGGAAGGTAATACTCATTACTTAGAGGACTTACCACCTTGATTCTTGTATTTATTCCTTAGTATGAATTTATACATTAAGTAAGAAGTGTGGACCAAGTGGGAGAATGTTGAACAATGGAGTCTCCACAATGGTTAATGGAGTCTCCACAATGTTCAATGTAGTCTCCACTATATTCAATGGAGTATCCATTAAGCTAATGGAGCACTAAAATGGTCCACACATGTTAGTGACAATCAATGTGTGATCAAGTCTTGGCCAAGTGTTTGATGGAAACCTTGGCCAAACTTGGCTATAAATACCTTTGGTCCCCAAGCTCAAAACTCATTCAATTTCTAAAGCTTACACCATCAATTTTGAGTTTTTAGAGTGTTGGAAGAACCAAAGGCAGAGGAAAAACCAGTGATAAAGCTTTGTTCCATCAATGGCAGGAGGTAAGTTTTTTTTTGGGTATTATTGAGTTATCGATCCTTATTCAAGTCATAATTCCGCATTTAGGATCGAATATAGCTAACAGAAAATACATAAATATCTATTATTATTTTTTAAATAAAAAGAGGAATTAATTATTAAAAAAAAACAATTGCAACATACAATATAATTAATTTCTTATTATAAATTTACTATGAATCAAAAATCTTACTCTTAACAGCCCGTTTAACAACATTATAAGCACTATAATTACAGCTACGAGGAGTAAAAGATAAAGAGATAAATGGAACTTAGCTAGCAAACATCTAATGTCTACAATAACATTTCCCACCTCTCCTCTTGAAAGAATAGAACCTCCACACAACTGCACCACATTCATGGCATCAGATTCAACAACACAAGGAGACAACCCACATCAAGAGAAATACCAGCAACAATCCCAAAGGTTTCAGCCACCTCAACATCAAAAAGATATTCATGAAAATGAGCAGCAGCAACAAAAACCACATACCCCAAGAAATTCCTCACAACCACACCCAAGCCAAAGGAGTTACTAGCCACATTAATGGAAGCATCCACATTGATTTATTTTTAATTAAAATAGTTCGTCTTATCAATCATTTGTGTTGAGATATTTTTGCAATTAAAAACTTTAATAAAATATAAGTTTATAAATTATATTTATGGATGACAATATCTACACTCTGCAGATATATTTGTAGCACCTTCTAAAGTAAATTTCGATTCTTTAATGAGAGGGACCTTTTATATGAATATATTTTTAATAAGTGATTGTTTTTATTTCTCTACAAACTATTGCTTTTATCGGAACATATTTAAAATATTTGATTAATTATTAATAAAAAATATATAATATCCGAATTTGGGTGTAGATCAACATAAAATATTGATAGAATTGAAATAAAAAATAAAAATAATTGAGAAGATTCTCAAACAGTGAAGAATAAAAACGATGGTCGGGTGATAATCAAACAAAGAGTCCCCACCCCAGAAATTCCTCAAACCATTTTCTAAGTAGTAAGCAACTTAGGAAGCCTACTTCCTTGGCTTCTTTATATTTCAGAACTTTCCCTTGTCATTTTCGTACTCAACATTTCACCCAAAACAAACCATATCAAATCCCACTCCTTTTCTTTATTACAATTTTTACACTAATTTTTTTCCTTTTAAATTTAGAGTCTAGTTCATAAAAAACGTAATTAATATATGTCGTGAGAGTAGATTTTCGAAGTCAAGGTAGTATTGTTTGATCTCAAGAGAAAAATATTAGAGCCTAATCTCTAATATTAATTTGATGATGATACAAACAACAGTTTTGCAAAATTATACGAATTTGATTGAGAAAAAGTGAAAGCAAAATGTTGAGATATTAATAAACTTTTTTAGTATTTTAGCTAAAGGAAACCCTACATGTGTTTTGCATGGAAAATGAAAATTGAAAATATATAAATCATGTATGATCAGCTAAATTTACTTTGTTTTCAAATCGAAATAGAGTAATATATTTCAAAGGAGGATTATTAGTCAATAACACACCAACTATGAAAAGAGATTCATTTTCATTTGTATTCATAAAATGGGTGTGAAATAGGAGCAGCTGGTGTGATATTAAGGGAAACAAAAGCATTTTCATATGTTATGTTTTTTTTTTTCTTGTAACAGCAAAGAAAAAAGGAAAAAAAAAATGGTCCTAGAAAAAGACATACATGATATTGGCAGTTGGAGAATTCAATTGTTAGAAAATATAATTAGAGAAATTAACTACCATTAGGGAAACATAATTCAATATGATTATTGTTTATCATGAAAACATAATGAGCTACTAAAACTACTTATAAAAGAAATATATATATATATATATATATATATATATATATATATATAACACATGTGTATGAATTATGATTGCTAAAACATCATATATATATATATATATATATATATATATATATATATGATCATTACTTAATTTTGAAAGGTAAACCAGACAAAGGAAGGTGTGGGTTCAAAATGATAATTGCATTTTTGTATATAAATGAAATATTTTTCAAATTGTTAAATTGTCTTGTCTCAAAGGGTCCCTCTCAAGTCTTTTGATTAATAATTCAGGGGGTCTGTTACTGTGTGTATAATATCATTATTTATATATTGTTTTTCTCTTGGAATTATATATACATATATATTTATATATTGTTTTCTTCTTGGAATTATATATATAATATATATATGTCTTGATATTGAAGCCATATATAGGTGTCATTTAATTTCCTTCTTTTGTTCTGTATCTAAGTTGCATTAATATATGGACAATTATTGAAGAATATTTGATCATTTCAATATCTATCTTGTTAACAGGCTTTTACACAAGACAAACATATCTTGTTCATCATTGTGTATCTGTATATATCAAGCAACTCTTGACAGATAATATGAGCAAGGCAGGTGTGGGCTGTTGGGTATGCCCATCTTTTTTATTAACTATAAGTTATATACAATTAGATTTTTTTTTTTTTTTTTTAGAAAAAAAAATTATGTATCTCAAATTCATTAATATGACAAATAATTCACATATAATATAAGTAAAGAAGATTGAGATTTTATGTATTTATTTAGATTTATTATGATAAGTTGTTTATGATGATTACTATAACAATGAGCTCCAGCTACAGACCTCTCTCCGAAACTTGGATATTAGTAAATATCATATCGAGATTTGATCCCAAAACCTATTAATAAGAGAAGAGAAACTTCTCTGAAATTTCATTGTCATCATCATCGATGACCTCCAAATTCATCAATACCTAAAAAGATTTCGCACCCCTACTAACGGAGATAAGCCAAGCAAGAAAGAGACAGACATGAAATTCCAGTGAGTTCTTAGCAAAAAGTTTTGTCACTTACTAAGCAAAAGATGTTCTTTTATGCACAGAAGTTGGTCTAATTTGAATCCTTGTGTTTGTGCTTGCCTGTGCTTGAATTTGTTCTGTTTCTCAATACCTTACATATTACACAACACAATTTATTTATTTTTTTCCTCTCTCTCTCTCTCTCTCTCTCTTTCATGATTCCATATTCTTCTCCAAATGAGAAAAATAAAAATAAATGGGGCTTTAAAGTACAATTATCTACTCAGACAAGGAGCGTGGGTTGTTTTCTCCTTTTCTTCTTTCTCTCTTTCTTTTAATTTCTTTTCTCTTTATCTTTTATGGAAGATGACTCCCTTTTTGGTCTCCATGTGCCTCGATCACCTTCAAATACGGTAGTGGATCGATCATCAATCTCACACCAAAGACAAACACCTAAAAAGTATAACATATGTTCATCGGCAAGTGCACTAAGTTTTCTTACAATCTAGGTCATGTGGGTGACTGTTCATTCACATATTTAGTTTCTAGATATAGATTCTCTTCTGATCAGAACTCTTATTTAGATAAATACAAACACAATATTGACTATAAATTAATCGTAAATGGTCACATATGATCACAATATATATTTCAACCTTTAACACAAAGTTCTCTTACAATTTAGGGCATACAGGTGAGGGCATTCAAATTTTTTTTTTTTTTTTTTTCATATGTTAACAAAGGTCCTCTCCTAATTATCAAAACTCTTACTTAAAGTAAATATAAACATTTTGACCATAAATTAATGGTAATGGATCACAAATATCACTATATTTATCAGAGTTTAGGAGAACTCAGATAAAATTAAAAAAAGGGATCTTAATTACTCGTCTACGTACAATACGTGGCAAGATGAAAGTGCAAAAACATAGAATGTTCATGCCATCTTTGGTTGGGGAAGCATTATAGAAAAGAGAAACAAACAGAAAGTGACCAAAAAGAAGTTATGAGTGGTAACATGTCACACACAATAGAAAGAATAAAGATAAAAATGGTGTCATTCATTACAACACAAAAAAAGCTTTCCATGCATGAATTGACAATAGGAAGGATCTATAAAGAACATGGATTTACTTGATTTTGGTAATGTATTTTTCTTGTGTTGTGAGCTTAGCTTAGAAAAAAAAAACTTATTATATTAATGTGAAAAAAAAGCTAGTCCCAACAAACCCTAATCATGAATAGAGATGTACTTGAGGGACCCTCCCTTTAATTTGGGTATCTTTTGATCCGAAACCCACATCAGAAATTTCTTCTACAAAGTTGAGTGAGTGAATGAGTGATGGCACCAGAAACAAACCATGTGAGTGGGGAAAACTTATCTTTAAAATCCAAAAAGAGAAGTTTGCCTGTGCAACTCCAAAAGTCAAAGCATCAAATCCGAAAGATCAAAAGTCTCGCCCTTTATAAAAGAACCAACGTGCAATCATAACATTTTTTTTAGCCTTTCCTTTTACGTAAGCAGTAAAAAAAAAATTATTTTTTTTATTTTCAAATAGTGAACTTAATTCCAGTTATAACATAGTTTAAATATATATCTAATCGTTTCTGGAAAAAAAAAAAAAAGGGTCTACACGTGAGACTAATATTTGAAATAATATGGTTGGATGGTAAGGGTACTAATTCAACGTGGTAATATCTCATATTCGAGTTGTGAATACTGTTTACCGATCACTCTCTTTCCAAACTTGTACACGTGCCATCTGAGAAGCAAAGTGTTGCAAGCACTTTCCCAATTTTTATTTCACTTTTTTGATTGCTGATCATATAAGACCCAGGCTCCCAGTCTTCAGAGTTTAGTGAGGCTTATTGGGTCCATTTTTCTGAAATTAGATGTCTATTTATGTGGGCCTCAGTACTGATAGAATATCTCTATTTGCAATCCAGCATTATAAGGGTCAATCAAAGGCCCATTTTTAATTGAAGAATCTCTCTACATGATTTTGTACAGAAACGTGGCCCAGTGAACAGGCCTATTGCAATTTGGAACACTACTCTTATATGTATATGAATATTTCATCAACTGATACAACTCTACCAATCTGGGTGTATATGTGACCCCAACAATCTCTAGGATTGTGTCCGAGTCTGATATTATTTAAAGGTAATTGAAAAAGATAATCAACCAAGTTAATGTAGAAAACCTGAAGAGGAGAATTGACAAGAGACTTGTAAAAATTTCAATTTAATTGAGTTACTAAGAAATATAATGCCTTGATGACCAAGCAATGGAAGCATCGAGATTTTTTTTCATTTTCAGGTGACAGACAAGTGGAAATTTCTTTGTGCATATAGTCTTGAGATTAGATTAAAGCTAATACGGATGGGTTAGCAAAAAGTAATGCTGGCATGGCTGATTGTGGAGCTGTATATATGTTAATTTTCAGCAATTTTTAAGGGTGAGATTTGTGGTGCTTTTTCCTATAATTTGGGCTTTTTTATGCGAAAATAACGGTTGTTATTCTTATTGTGAATATTGCTCATGATAAGTGATGATTGCATTTGCATATAGTTAAAGAGAATGATTATGTGGTTGCCTGTTATTGTCAGTTGAATGGTAGTTAATGTGAATTGGTTGTGAACTACGTTGTCACTCTTAATAAATTAATAGAATTGGTTGTATACTGCGTTGTCACTCTTAATAGAATTGGTTGTGGAAATACATTAATAGAATTGGTTGTATACTACGTTGTCACTCTTAAAAAAAAAAAAAAAAAACACGTATGATGAAATAACGTTTGAACAATATTGAAGAATTCATATGTAAAATTAATAGAAAGATAGGATGAATCCTATATTAAAAAAATATAAAGCAATAAAATGGTGTATATACCATGAGATGCCACAACGTAATAGGCTAATCTTTTAAGTTATTTTTCTATCCAAAAAATATGTATATAACTTCTCATAAAATATAAAAATATCATTCACATCCCATTAAAAATACCTCACTTGATACCAAAAACTACTTCCTCTCCTTTTTGTTTATCATCTAGCTTTTCTATTAAAATCATCACTTTTTTTTTTTTTTTTTTTGTTCTCATAACTATGGATTACTTATACTGAACAGTAGAGGGTTTTCGCATACCCAATGCCACCTCTCGATTCTTTTGTTATAACTGCTAGCATAGAGTCAATATTATACTAGGTAGAGGATACATCAGTCTTCTATTGACACTGTATACAAGTATACAGGTTGTACGTATATATCTTATGTTATATCAAAGAATCCAATATCAAAAAAGATGTGTAGAGAGTCGAAATGATCACAGATACAGACATACTCATGCACATGCATATATAATTAGTTTGTATCATCAACACACAAGGGCCCAGTGCACAGTATCCACTATAGCTAGCTTGTGTGGTCCATATCTTCTTTGCAGTAATTTGCACTGTATATAAAACAACGGCTGGAGAGAGAGAGAAGAGAAGAAAACAAAGTAATGGTCCCAAAGCCGAAGGGACCTTTCCCCGACACACCAAGTGAACCCCCACCTCCCTACCTAACATGCATTATGCTCACACCATTATTGCCTTCATCTCCCACCATCCATCACAATTTTGTTGTCCTTCATTCATCATCCTTTGTATATATACACACACGCACACATAAATTTTTAAATCATCACCCCCTCTTATTTTATTATAACGAGGACCTTAGAGCATCTTCAACAATACTCCTACTCTATCTCTATTTTAGAGTTTTAAAAAAAATATTCTTCAAATATTCCAACTCTAAAATTTTTTACTCCAACAACAAAACTCTATATCTATTTCTATCTTAAAAATATTTTATATTTTTATTATTTTTTTTATATTGTTGCTATAAATTAATTTTTATATCACTTTATTTTTACACTAAGTTTTTATAAATATTATTTATAAATTATTTAAATTTTTTTTATTAAAATTGTAATATAATTTTATTAATTTGTTATATAATATTTTAGTTTACATTCACTTAAATTTGTAGATTAATTTATCTCACATAATTTATTTTTTCAATTTTTTTAAATCATGAACTAATAAAAAATATAATATTTTTTCAGAATATTAATGTCTTGAGTATTACGTATTTGTGTTTAATATTGTTAGGCTTGTTACTTTTTATCTTTTTTTTTATTATCGTTATTGTAATGTTTTTATGTTATTTTTATTCTTCATTTCGAATTTTAATATTAATGTGAACTATCTCGGTCTTTATTTTATTATTAACTTATAATTATTATATGTCTATAAATATCTAGTATAAGGTCTTTATTTAATACTAACTTATATTTATTAAAATGTCTATTATATATAGTACAGGAATAATAATTACTCAATTTTTTTTTACGAAATAAATATTTAATATTAACCTCATTTTAAAGATCTATATGAGACCTTTGTAGTGGTATAATTTTTATAGTTATATAATTTATAAATTATAAACTATTATACATTAATTAAATTTAATTAAAAAGGTCAAAATGATATTAATGTCCAATATTTATTTATAACTATGGATATAAGGGTAAAATGGGAATATGAGAAGATAAAAGTAATTTTAAAATATGAAAATAGTACTCCAAATTGAGAGAGAGAGAGAAAGCTAAACTCTAAAAAAAAAATCTTGAAAATTATGGGATAGAGTATTGTTGGAGGAAATGATACTTCAAAAGTGAGAGTATACTCTAAAATAGAATATTATTGGAGATGCTCTTACAACTTCAAAATTATTATTAAAAGACATTTTTATTAATCTAATTGATCCAAAAATTTTGCATTATCAAATTGTTCATATTTATTATAATATATTAAGTGAGTGTTGACTTGAAAATTTATATATATATAATATCAATAATGCTACGTTATAGAAAAAAAACTATAAAATTCTACATCCGATAATTCTTGTATATAATATGGTTTTGTTTATACACAGTTAGGATATACCTTTACAATTAGGGGTTGGATTAGATTGTTATTTAGAATTGAGTTACATCTAAATATTGAATTATATTGGACTTGATTTTATATAGTATGTATAGTATCGAATTGAATTAAAAGTAATGATAGTTAATTAATTTTCATTAGAATCGACATGTAAAATTACGGTTTTTAATTTCATTAAAAGAAAAAAAAAATCAAGAGATGACTTGATCTTCTTGTTATACTACTGCAAATATGAATACGATAATAAAATTTGAGATTATATTAATTTAACAGTCTATTTAATGTTTGAATTTTTTCAATTCCATAAATTTATCCAATTTCTATTAATGAATTATCAGCATCCAAACATCACAGAAATTGATTTGATAGCAGAATAAAGTTGTCGATAGAGATAAGTTATTTATTTGATTTTTTTTTTCATAATTTGTTGTATAAAATATATTATCATATTTTGCTACGTTTATATGTGCAGTGTTGGTCTAAATGAGACATACCATAGATTTTCTGGTTGCAGTGGCAGATTGCAGAACAGAGCTGGCAACTGTGACATTTTCCAATTATGACATGAAATTCTCCAAGACTTTTTTCTCTCTTCCCAAGTCAATTATTGGACAAAACCCCATTGCCCTTCACGGGCCCATAAAGTCTGTGGAAAATGTGCATGAAAAGTGAATAATAATAAATCTGATTTATTTAATTAAATTTGAGTTTTTAATATCTGCCCTCAAGAGAAAAACCACAAACCTTTGAGACATTCCCATATAAATTTTCTTAGGAGATTTGGTGGGTGCAATTCTCCCAAAAAAAAAAAAAAAAAATTTCGAAGTATACCCGAATAAGGAAAAAAAAAAAATTATGTGGACGATCTTACCCGTATCATTCGAGAGACTGTCCAAAAAATTTCAGTTTTTTTTTTTATAATATAAATAATGAGAGATTGACTTTATGTAATTAAATGGTCTCACGGGTAATATGGTAAAATTGTCACAAATAAATTTTTCTTATGTCGCAAAGGCAACTTAAAATTTATATGGGTGTAAATATGATTACATATTTATTTTATAATTATATTAATATTTAAAATTTAGAAATGAAATCATTACCATAAACACCTATTAAAATATCAATAGTATCCTCTTATTAAAGTTAATTTATTTATTTTTATATAATTTATTTATAAATCTTCTTAAATTATTAATACATGCAATTAAGTCTTATATCTTCGTGTTAGTTGGAAAATGTATAAAATATCAATTATATTTATTTGAATAAAAGATAAATTAATTATTTAAAAAAAATAGTTGTAATATATATAATTAATTTCTTTTATGAATTTTTCAAAGAGTTTTTTTTTTCAAAAAAAATTAAATATTGTAACGTATTATCATTTGAGAATTGACTTATCAACTTTATAAATTTATCGTTAATACAAGTTTATGCTGATTAATAAAATATCAATAACAGTAAAAGTAAATAATATACTTAGTTTTTTTTTTAAAAAAAAATAAATTAAAATCTCATGAATAAACATCATCTATCTCTTTTTTTATTGAAAATTATACCCTACTTTTTGGTTATTGATAAAACTCAAAGCCATATATAGAAAAAAGACTCAAAAAAAAGAAGAAGTTCAATTCATAATTTAAATAATACATATAATTGTATGATCAAAGTCTTCAGAAATTTCTTTTAATATTATTTTGTTATATGATAATTATATATTTTATGAGAATAATTGATTCTTGGAATAAAATTAGGGTTTAATTAGATTTATCCTACAATTTTTTTTTATTAATAAAGGATTGAAGGTAACTAATGAGCATGCATAGCATTTGATTTATTTTTAATTAAAATAGCTTACCCTTATTAGTTATTTTATATTGGGAATATTTTTATAATTAAATTTTTTAATAAAATATGGGTATATAAATTATATTTATGGATTACAATATTGACACTCAATTTATATAGATTATATATATATTACAACTCATAGAAATCCAACATTAGCACCATTTTTTTCATTACGATGTCAAAATTTTTTGTATTTTTTTGTATTTGATTGTCACTCAACTCATATATAATCAAGGATTGACAATACAAGAGTTTTTTTTTTAACTATTACAATTAATTCATAATTTAAAGGGAAGTGGACACAACTTAAACTCACAACCTTAATATGCAAGTGTAACGAGTATATCACTGAACCAACCTTATTTTATCAGAATTGACAAGCCTACTACTTGTATACTCTCATTTGTTAGATACAAATTATTTAAATTTTTTTAAGTGTTTTCATCTTATCTATGATAAATTAATTTTGTTTTCTAAACTCTTTATATAAGGAATTTTATTTTTTTTCTGAATTGCTTTATAAATTGAATTTTAAGTAGCATTTGAATAAAAAGAAAATTTATCATCCTAAACAATCTATATGTTTCTTATCTCTTTTTTTCAATTTTTTTGTCTAAAATTTCCATGACTTTGCATGACCTTGAAAACTGGTCCTGTTTGTTTCAAAAAAAAAAAAAATCTGAATCTTGTTTTGAATTCAGTGGCTCTGCTCAGTTAGCTCAGTCTTTTGCATTCTTCAAAGAAGTGTCAGGAATTGTTTTCTTGGGAGAATTGCAGCCATACCCCTGAGGTTTGGCTTAATTCACCATGATGGAGAAAAATACTTATTATTCTATAGAGACATCTCCAAACATTAGATTAAGTTTTATAGTCCATAATTTGATTAAAGGCTAACTCTTGTAATAATACAAATACCCATAAGTAAAGAAAGAAAAAAAAGAAGAAGACACCTACTCCAGCAAGAAGACATTTTCTCCATTTATTTGTAGTGAGAAAACGTGTATCCCCTCTTCTGATTTGAGTCAAACCATTAAAAAAACGTTAATAAAATATAGATCGTAATGCCCTCACACTAATCAAAATGCTAATCATTATCTTCCAATATTTTTTTTTCAAACCCTAGCTTTAATTATTTCCACAATCCAAAACCCAATTCAAATTAAAACTCGCTAACACCAAAACCCATTTAAAATCAAAACACACAACTTGCAACTCTATATTACCTCAAACTCAAATGTTTTTCATCCACAAATAAAGGGGTAGAGATTTAAAAAGTTATATAATATAATTTTTTTTTTTAAATCAAAACAAGGTGCGCCTAGCCGCCTAGTCTACATATGGCTCCGCCCATGCTACCCTATTCTTCCACACATTTATAGAAAATGCCATTCTCTGTCTTATCTTTGTTAGAGTCCACTTTCTGATGATGAATCTCTCAAAGAATTCAACTTAATTGAACAGTGATAGTTAAGACTTTAAATAGCTTGTGGTGAATGTTTAATGATTCAAAACAACTGTTTTTAAATGGATGTTGTTATCATGTGTTTTAGAACACAAAAATAGATATCAAAAACATGTTTCTTTTTAAATTATCTAACAATAGATATCAAAATGATTAAATTGTATTTAGTTTTTTTTTTGTCCGGATATATATTCTTATAACGGAAGATATATACTCCTATAGTAAGGGAAGAAAACTACTCATAAATGTCGGTAAGTGCGCATTATAAGACTTGAATTCTTACTACTAAATGGATGGGAATACATATGCATTAACCACTTGAATTTTTTTTTTTTTATGATGATAAGAATAATGAATATACTTATTCTTTCTTAGTTTTAATATTGAAAATGATGGAAAAAAAAAATATAGTTATAGTATTCAACAAAATTTCAAACTTTTCTCACAAATATATTTCATTATTTTTATCATGTAAAAAATTAATCACATCAAAATACATTGTAATTTATCGAATTTTATTAAGATTCTCACAGATATTAACTTAAGGGATCCTTCAAAATCATATATATATATATATATATATATATATATATATATATATTAAGCTTGTATTAATGCTACTTATGAAATATAGACATGGTCATCGTTCACATTTTTTTTTAATTAATGATATGGGCATTGTAACCTTGTAAGACTTTAATTGTGATAACAGAAGTTGATTTTCTAATTTACTGAACATTAGTGAGTTATGGCCCTTCAATATTATAATTATTTGACCTACAACAGCGGACATGAAGTGGTGATAACTTTACCATCTAATGTATATTTTGTGTTTCTCTCTGTGATTGTCTCTCATCTAAATTTTTATATTTATATATATCTTAGAATTATTTATTATAGTATTTATAAATTTATCACAGTTCATAACAGAAAGGAGGTCTGAAATTGATCAATATCCACACGAAAGTGTCCTCTATAGTAAGAAAATTACTTTTCGAATTGTGATTCTAGACTGATCTTGTTAGATCTCAACAGATCACTTACTGACACATGTCAGATTTTGATAAAAAAAGGGAAAAAAATAAAGAATGGGAAAGGATCAAAGGAGTGCATATATAGAAACACAGTAACACACTCATACATACAAAGACAAAATATATGGAGGCAGAGCACAAGTATAGAGAGTGTTTAAGAAACCATGCAGCCAGCCTTGGCAGCTACGCACCGACGGCTGCGGCGAGTTCACCCGAGATGGCTCCTCTCCGGCCTCCCTACAGTGCGCCGCCTGTGGCTGCCACCGCAACTTCCACCGCAAGATCACGTACAGCAGCAGCAGCAGCGGCCGTGAGACCGGAATGGAGTTGGTGGACTACGGAGGCAGGCGGTCTCATGCGGCGGCGGAGTCACCGGAGTCCAGGGGAAGGGAGCGGAAAAGAAGCGTTTTCGGACGAAATTTACGGCGGAGCAGAAGGAGAAAATGCTGGGGTTTGCAGAGAAGCTGGGGTGGAACTACAAAGGAAAGATGAGAAGATGCAGTGGAGAGGTTTTGCAGAGAAGTAGGAGTGAAGTAGGCAAGGTTCAAAGTGTGGATGCATAATCATAAGAATTCTTCTTCTTCTTCTTCTGCATCTACTGGAAATGCATCTTCATTAACTACTGATCAGTAAAGTGAAGAAGAAATTAAATAGAATTGATTTTTTTACTTTTCTGTAATTTAATCAATTATAACTTTTTTTTTTCCTTTCTCTCCCAACCTCAGTGGCGAGGGCTTCAATTCCGACTATGGAGTGAATATCCGGACTGTACGTTTAGTGATTGATTTCGATAATAATAGATAGTTATTAATATTATAATTATACTCCCTTAAAAAAATATATATATAAATATAATTAACATATTAATAATAGGGTTTTAATAAATTTACTATCAATTCTCAAAACATTCTGGGTATAAGATACTTGAAAATTTGATTAATCACATGCATTTACCAATTGAGATTTTATTAAAATTTGGGAACCAAGTTAACTCTCTATGTTAATATAAATTAAATAGGACGGGCTTTCGGTTTAGGACAATTAATCAAATGTTATGGGCTTTTTAACTAATTTAGGCCCGTAAAGCTACGTAAATTTGGGGTAAAGCAGTGTTGTTCAATTTTTATGATATTATTTATTTTGAATATTCATTTATTTGAGATTCAGTTCAATTTTAACTTTAATTCATTTCAATTAATTTATTGAAATAATATTCTTAATTAAAATTGATTTGAATTTAATAATTAATTTTGAGAATCAATAGCCATTCCAAGATTTTTCAATTCTGAACTATCAGGTATAAATTTTAATTGTACTGGTGTAAAAGTTCATAGCAAAATGAAATTAAAGTTTTTGAATATTTGCTTTTGTCTCATTTCTCTGAAACTTTGTTCTACAACTTTTCACTGACACCCACTTCAAATGAGTTCTTGTTGAATAGATTGGATTTTTTTTTTTGGGTTCATCATTCCAATTAATATACAAGTATGGTGATGTTATTACACAATTAAATAGCTTGAAATTCAGTGTAATGTTACTTCATTTCATGTAAATTGAGTTTTTTAGGTTTAATAATTCCTCAACGTAGAGATTAGTAGCAAATCTAAGAAAATAAAATGGGATAATAATAGGATATTATATAATATGATTAGATGACCTCATTAATAACCTGATAAGACCGTCTTTCTTAACTAGTATAGACATAGAAGTCCTATATCTCAAAGTCAATAAAAACAACCTAAAAATAATCTTTTATGATACTTAACAATATGAAAACACACAATCGTCCGTGTGATTAGGTGGTAAGGATACTCATTCAGTCTGGTAATGTATCAGATTTGAATTGTCACCACTGTATATGGTATATTAAAAAAATATATATAAAAAACAAATTCTTATATCTAGTTTACTAAATAAGAGTTGTATTTTATTTTGAAACTATTGAGATTAAACTCCAACTAAGATTAATTGGGCTTTTATGCAATTAAATCCCTAGGGTTAATTGTGATTTTATATATAATGATGGGATAAATATATGTACAACTAAATTTTAAATTTTGATGGCTTGAAGCAGCATGTGAGGCTCCTTCAACTATTAAAGTAAGTGATGCTCGATAAATAATAGTTATATTAGATAATAATTAACATCAAAAGGTATAAATACTTAGTTTTTTATTTTTTGAAGCAAAAATACTTGGTGTCGTCTAATTCCAATAATAGTATTCATATTTGGCAAATCCTTAAATTTGTTTGATGTTTCCTACTATTTGGACCGTCGTAATAATTCCAAAGCGAGTTCATGCACCAAAGAATAAATGCATTTAATCAGATAAAAGGTCAAAAAAACTTTATCCATTATTATTATGATTAATGATAATGTAATGTCAACACAATTATTGTTCAGACGACATATTATAAGTTTATGACGAGGCATCACTTAAATTTTTACCCTACTAAATTTTACAGGAGGGGTAAGCGTAATAACTTCTTCCTATAGACAATTAATCCACTCTATAATGAATTTAAGAAAATAAAATATATATATTTTTTTGATATATTATTTACGGTGCTAACAATTCGAACTTGAAATGAGCGCCTTTATCATCGAATCACGTTGAATGGTAGTAAAAAAAAAAAATATATTAATATTAACTTATTTAGAATATTAATTGATTTGAAATTAAACAGAGATCATATTTCTAATTTTTATATAATAATATTCTGAATTAATATTTAATTTAATTTAATAATTAATTTTGAGAATTAATTGTTATATATTTTTTTAACTATTACAATTATTATGTTTTAATTTACAAAAACTAAATTAATTTCGAGGTGACAGTTCTGACACAACTATTATCAAACATGAATTTGATGAAGATGATGAAGAAGAAACCGGCCGTACTCTATCACTATCCCTGCCCAGACGGCGCGTTCGCCGCACTCGCCGCCCACCTTTACTTTTCCGCCTCTTCTCTTCCCGCCCTCTTCTTCCCCAACACCGTTTACAGCCCCATCACACCAGAAAAGCTCCCTCTCCATGAAATTGACCACCTTTATCTTCTTGACTATGTCGGCCCCCCTGGATTTGTCCAGGAAATCTCCACAAAAGTCTCCAGGTCACTATAAGCATTTTTTTTCCACCATAATGTGATGTTATTTATGTGTATTTATTGAAGTTATCTGGTTTTTTTTTTTGTCTTTTTGTGGTTGTTTCAGGGTCACTGTGCTGGACCACCATAAAACTGCACTGGAGGCTTCAATAGAGGGTTTGATGGAGGGAGAGAACGTGAGCAAAGTGATAGATATGGAGAGGAGTGGAGCAACAATTGCTTTTGATTATTTCAAGGAGAGAATTAAAGATGAGATTTTTATTAGTAAAATGGTGGGTGTGAGGATGCTTTTTGATTACATTGAAGATGGAGATTTGTGGAGATGGAGACTTGAGAATAGCAAAGCTTTTAGTAGTGGTTTGAAGGATTTAAACATTGAGTTCAGTCTTCAGTTGAACCCCTCCTTGTTTGAGCAGGTGATCTCTACATGCTTTTAATTGTTTGTTTCAAGTTTGAGTGATCAGCAGTTTGTATGTGATGAAATGATCTTATATTGTAATCAAGTTTTGTTTTTTTGCTGTTAAAAGTTTGATTAAATATTGCAGGATTTGGAACTTTTCTCAGTATCTTTTAGTTGTTGGTAGATTGAATTTCTAAATTGGTTATCAATCACGTCGGTTGTTTAGGATGCTGTTTAAGTTTTCTCCATTTTTGACAGTGTATGGAATGAATCACCATTTCTCTAATAGATGGTTATTGATACTTAACTGATTGAAAATATGACAATTTGAGGCAGTT